>JANAVB010004599.1:1152500-1522231 GCA_029216955.1 Iris pallida | reverse complement strand
CTGGAGATCGGGACTGTGGAGCTGAAACTCACTTCTGGGAGCACTCTGACGCTCCAAGGAGTAAAGCATGTTCCGGTGATTGCCAAGAACCTGATCTCTGGGAGTCTGTTTAGCAACGCAGGCTTGAGGATAGACATCAATATTGGTCAAATGGTAATATCCAAGAAGGGAACATACTTCGAAAGGCTTATCAAACCGAAGGGATGTTTAAAATTCAGCTTGTAAACCAGTCTAAAAATTAATGCAATCGCTCTTTCTGATTACTCTCTTGAGTTGTGGCATAATATGCTAGGACATGTTCATTGTAAAAGAATAAACAAAATGTCTAGTCTGAGACTTATCTCCAAGTGTGGGGGTAAGGTAGAGAAATGTGAAGTATGTGCTCAGACAAAGATCACTAGAAAACCCTTTCATCGGGTTAATCGAAGCACAATCTTCTGGAGTTGGTTCACTCCGATATCTGTGACTTCAAACAATTCTCTACAAAAGCCGGGATGAAGTATTTCATAACCTTCATCAATGACTTCTCTAAATACGCATTCGTCTACTTGCTCAAATCAAAAGACGAAGCGTTCGAGAAGTTCAAGGAGTTCAGGGCTGAAGCTGAACGATAAACTGGACAACAACTCAAGAGGTTGAGAAGTGATCGAGGCGGAGAATATCGGTCTCATGAATTCGCATCGTTCTGCAAAGAACATGGAATCATCTGCGAGACTACTGCTCCGTATTCTCCTCAATCTAATGGAGTAGCAGAGAGGAAGAACCGAACGTTGACAGAAATGATGAACTAAATGCTGCTAACTGCAGGTCTTCTAAAATACTATTGGGGAGAAGCTGCATTAACGACCACTTTCATTCTGAATAGAGTGCCTTATGCAACTTCTGACATAACTCCTTATGAACTCTGGTTCAATGGGGGTGTCTGGCTTATGTGAAGCTCCCAGATCTAAAGATTCAGAAGCTGGGGAAAAGGACTACGAAGGCAATTTTCTTGGGGTATGCTGAGAAGAGTGATGCTCGGAGATTCCTTGACATTGATTCAAATCATATCATCGAATCTCGCGATGCTGAATATTTGAAGACAAGTTTGCAAGACACAAAAATATTGTTCTTCCAGACATTGAGAATGATATAGGTGCAAATGAGACGGAGATCTCATATGAACCCGTAGTCCAAGATGAAGTTGTTGGTGGAGAAACAACAATTGAACCAAAACTCGCAGAGCCGTCGACGAAGCGAGCAAGGAGGCCGAAGAGCTTCGGAGATGACTTCGTCACCTATCATGTGGAAGCAGATCCGTTACCTATGATGAGGCGATGAAGACCAGAGATGCTGTCTTCTGGAAGGAGGCAATAGACAATGAAATTGACTCAAGAAGACTGTGAAGCGTGTTATGAGATATCTCAAGAAGACTCAGACATTTGTACTGCACTTCAGCGGAGAGCCGCCAGTAGTAGAAGGCTTCAGTGATGCCAGCTGGTGCTCATAGTTGGAGAGTGAGAGGTCCACTGGTGGATTCATTTTCACAATGGGTGGAGCTGCTATATCGTGGAAGTCGAAGAAGCAGACTATGCTCTCGTGGTCTTCGATGGAATCTGAGTTCTTTGCACTTGATACCGCAGCAGATGAAGCAGAATGGCTTCGGGAGCTCATGTATGATCTACCAGTGGTTGGAGCGCAGATACCAGCAATTCGATATACTGCAACAACCAGGCGACTGCGGTGGTGGCATCAAATGATCTCTTCAACTGAAGAAGAGAACTGTGCGGTTATGTCACGACCCGCACCCTAGAGTAAGGGCACGAAAAGTGGGTACGTCCAGCCTACGCCGCAGTGTCGGCGGTAGAACGCTGTCCTAGGTCACAACATCTAACAATATAATGCTAACAGTTTATACTCCCCGAATGGGGGTGACATAGCAGAATATAAACTCAATCACAACTAAGGAAGAAGAAGCACGATATGATATAGAACTCAAATGAAATACAGATGATCAGAAGAGTCTAAGTGTCTAAGATAACATCTCAGCAAACATCCAGAATACAAGGTCTCAACTTCAGAGTATGAAAGAATATATACAATCCAGATCTCAAAGACAGAAATAAAGCCTAACTAAACTAGTCTAGGCAGTAGGGGTAATGTCATCAGCTAGAGCTGGGTCCTCCTGAGAGTCCAGCTACAAGTATCGTTTAGGGCTGTCCCATAGAAGGTGTCAACACCAACCTCATCCTCGTCCTCTGTAAACATTCAACGGTGCCCAATCAGGACGGAGCGAGCATAATACATCTCAACAGTTCATAGCAGGTTAGAAAATATAATCATACAGTAAAGTAAGATACAGGAAACTGAAAGAAAGTACAGAATGTAAACAGAGAGAGAACTGTAATAGAAATATCTACTATAAGTAGAGAACTAACAATGGCTAGTGAGTTAGAGTACAATAAAACATGTGAATGGCATGGGATGATTCTGATGCTACACTACGGAATGATTCTGATGCTATACTACTTGGATATTATTCACATGTCTACTTCTACTCCCCTGTACCCCCAATCAATACACAAGGATCCAGCCAGGTTATGTTATAATTTATGTAACGACCTCCGAAGGATGGTACATGATAGTCCCATAGATGGGGATTCTAGGAATGTCCAATAAATGGGGGATTCAAGGAAGACTATGTGATCATGAGAGTACATATCACAAGTGATTCAATGAACCATTAAGCATAGTGATACACAATGTAAGTAAAATGCACAGAACATGTAGTATCCGATGCTCCCTGAGGGGATAACATCTCAAGAAAGGATCCATATAGTACTATAATCCGTGTGACCAACGTGACAGCATCAAGTAAAGTAATTTAAAGCAGGAGAATAATTCTAACAGGATATGAAATGATCAGAGAATGTACTCGCCTGTATCCTGAGTATCTGAAGAATATCTACTGTCGAGGAGTGGTGTCTGTCTCCTATAGAACAGTACAAGTCACTATGAGTCTAAAATGATAATAAGATACAATTCAATGCATACTACATGAATCTAGATCAATCTAGACCAAAGTCAACTCTTGGTCAACTCTGGTCAACCCTAGAAGTCAAACTAGGTCAACTAGGTCAAACCTAAGTCAAACAAGTCTATACTAGTCTAACTAGTCTATTCTAGGTCTAATCAAAGCTATACAAGTCTAGCTAGACTCTAGACTGGCATTCAAGCCACACTCATAGGCTAAGAGCCCTAGGCTATAGGCTAGAAATCCTATAGGTCTAAGTACCAACCCAAGCCTATAAGCTAAACTAAACTCAAGCTAGCACTATAGCCTACTACTACTCTACCTATAGCCTAAACCAAGTCACAAGCCTAAGCCAATATACTCAAAACCTAACATCACATATATATATACTCATATATATACATTCATACATATATATAAACTCACATATATATAGCATACATACATTACGTAGATGGATACATTCATTCATTCATTATCTTACATACTACATGCATCATATATCCTATGCCTAAGCCCCTTAGTAGGCCAATGTTGCATATAGCATATTGTCCAACTAGACCTTGACATCACAATCCTAGGTGTAACCCTCTACTCTATGTATCCATGCCTACATACACATTTAGGGTACATACATGCATATACATTCATCTTATAAAGGCAATATACATTTACATTTATATAGTGAGAGAGGGCAAGGAAGGGGGCATGAGGAGTGGTGTGGTGTGTATGGAATAATGTGTAAATGAATGTATTGTCAGAATTTCAGTGAATACCTATCATTTCAGTTAACAGTGTCCCTAAGCAAATTTGAAACCAACTATCCCATGCCAACAGTGAAGAGTGTGTAGTACAACCAATTCATTTCAGTTTTCAGAAAGTACACATGTATGTGTGGGCCTGTTTTCAGGGTCCAACAGTTTTCAGTATGTGGGTGTGTAGATGAATAGGAAGCAGTGCATAGGTGTGTAAACAACAAGTGAAATGACATTGTTCTCAGGTTTAACAGGTTTAACACATGACAGTTCAATCAAAAAAATCACAAAAATCAGTAAACCAAGCTTGAATTCTCAGGAAATCTCATTTGAAAACATGGTATCAAGAAATTGGGGAAATTTGCAAATTCAAAATAAAAACACAACTATTATCAAACAATTGGTTGGTGATTTGTGTTATATGTAAGAGTGTCAAATGTGGTGTTAAACAGTGTAACCCAATAGTGTGTGAGTGTAGATGTGTCTTAGGTGAGTGTCAAAAGTGTGACAGTTTCAGTATATCCATGTTCAGGATTATGTGAGATCGGTGGATAGGTTGGTGTCATTGTGATGAACTCAGTTGTAATGTATAGGACTGAAACAGTGCAACAATCAATGTGTCAATTAAAAACTGAGGTCAATGAATGGGTGCATGGACAGTTAATGCTCAGGTCTTGCAGGAACTTGAGTCTCAGGTTTTAAAGGGTATTCAACAGTTTCAGTTAACATTCAAAATGAAAACCCAATTTCACATTATCCCTAATTAGTTTCAATCCCAGGTTTCATAACCCGAACTGAAACCCAGTAAACTAACACATGTATACAGTATGTAATTAACAGGATGATTTGTAACTAAACAATTTAAAATGATTTAAAAAAACATGAAACCCAATCGAATACTGTACAGTATCAGACAGTATGTACAACCTTTAAATTCGAAATAAAACTAAATAAATCAACAAGTAAGGTGTGCAGTGGGTAGGTATACATCATACATGTCATGGGAGATGTGTTCGTGTCCAGGAAACTGGACACGAACGTGTCAAACAAAATGAACACAGCAAATTGACACAGTTCAGAAAATCCTCGTGCTGAGGTGCAGAGCGAGCTAGGACACGACACACGACACTAGAGGGCTCGTGCTCGTGTCCTCGGGTTCGCCTAGGATAGGGGAGCGTGTCCCACAGCCTGCACTGTGTCCACGTGACTCGTGTCGCGTGCACGAGACGCGTATCGGGGCGTGTCTGTGTGCGCGCGTGTGAGTGTGCAAATCCAGTGCGGGTGGGATTTCTCCCAATCTACTCAATAAATCGTCTCAAATTTTGTGTGCAGTGTGTCAGTGATTGCACGCACGTGTCCACCAAAAATTATGACTTGAGTCGCCGTGTCGTAGTCCTGTGTCGACCCCGAGCAGCAGGGTAGCGCACCGGGGCCTCGTGCGTGCGGTGTGTCTAAATTTGGACACGAAACGTGTCCAGAAATGTGCTCAGTAGGACACGAATTTAAAGAACACACATAGGGCTACAAATCCGAGAAATTAGTTTTCGAAATTACAATGTTTTAATCCATTCAAGCAATTCATCAAACACTTAGCAATACACATAGACACGTGTCCGATACGGACACCAAATGGACACGAAAACGACCCAAACTTCAGGGACAGCTAGAAGACTCCTAGATCTAGCCCTAAATACAAAGAAAACGAAATATTAATACAATTTGTGAAGTTTTACCTATAGGTGCAAAAAGCATGAAAAAGCTCCAAATGGGGGATTCCTCCTTGCTAGCCAATGCTCCCAAATTGTTCCAAAGCTGGGATTAAACCCCACAATCAAAAATAGGAGAGTATTAGGTTCTAATGCAAGAAACTAGAGTTAAAAATGATTTAAAATAAGAAATCTATGGATTGGGGAAGAATGGACAAACATTTCTTTTCCTATGTGTTGAAATGATATAAAAGAGGCAAGAACTAATGAATAAGTGTTTATATAGGGTGGGGATCCCTATGTGGCTGGTCACTTAGGGTTTGGTTAGGGTTAGGGCCTCTAGTTATGGGCCATGGGCCAAGTCACAAGTCATTAAGTCCTAAAATCACAAGTCATTTCATTAAACCACAAACCATGAAATAATTTCACTTAAACTAATCCTCCTAATCCAAAATTAGTTTCTAAGTGACTAAGGTAGGTTAACCTAGGTTAGACTAGGGTCACCATGGATAGGGTTAGCTTTTAGACTAGTCTACAAGTCTCTATAAGTCAAAGCCCAAACTAGGAATCACCAATTCAATAAATTAAGAATAAATTCAAACTTCACTAAATGACAAAAATACCCTCAAGTTAAAATGATAACTAAATCATCCTAATGACATGGTTAGGCTCTAGGTCAGACAGTCTCTCGGGTTTTCACTAGCAGCACATCAAAATCACAAGTCATGACTTAAAACAGTTTTTAAATAGTTTAAAAATAATTAAAAATTACCAAAAATCATAATGTGAAATATATATCAATAAATAATAATTATAATTATAAAATTTCAAAATTACCCTCATCTAGAAAACTGGGTGTTACAATCTACCCCCTTAGAAAATTTCGTCCTCGAAATTAAAATATTCATACTCCTTCTAGGTCAAACCCCCA
Source organism: Iris pallida (assembly GCA_029216955.1). NCBI lineage: Eukaryota > Viridiplantae > Streptophyta > Magnoliopsida > Asparagales > Iridaceae > Iris > Iris pallida. Next base: position 1,515,826 of record JANAVB010004599.1, on the reverse strand, counting down.
CAATCAAAGTCTTCAGAACTTAAACAAATCATACGATTTAAAAGGACAACCTACATGGTCATGGCATACGGTGGTAGCGAAAGTCTCATCTAGGTATACAAGTCATGCTAAACCAAAACGGTCATAGGGTATCAAAACATACAAGCAATCAGGGTGCTAAACTAGAAAAGATACAGAAATAATAATCATCAAAACTGTAAGGCAGTCTACCATCCTATATGAAAACTGGTACTTATCAAAAAAAATAAGATAACTACCAATTATCTATAAAGGGGTACTATTCAAAGAAAAATCAAAATCAAAAGTTCAAGGGACAGTTGTCAATAGCATTGAAATTCAATCACAATATATATTAAGAATATTTAGTCTCGATACGATCTAAGTTGATCAATTCTGGGAAATCAAGATTTGGGCAATATGGAGGACAAGGTCACCGAAGTCTGAGCACGAGCATACAAGGATGGAGATTCAGGTCATATTTAAATTTGATTCAATTGAGTACGAACCCAAGACATTAATGTGATAAGAAGGGATGATCAAGGTTGATTGGTCGTGATTAAGGGAGCTAGGATTCAATGATATTGAAAACCTTTTAGGGAAAACAAGGAAAGATTTCATAAGAAGTCAAGTTAATCATCTCTCTCTAATACCATCAAGTTTATCATTTGCCAATCATATTTTTATCTCACAAGTCCCGATATAAAAATCAACCTTTATATGACTATCATCAAAAAATTTATAACCTTCAGTCATCTAAACTTTCATGCCCCAGAACCAGAATACTGGAGAGCGGAGGACAGACACAGCCAGCTACGTACATTGAAGTGAATCTCACCTCGCAATACGGTCACGGCTGTCTAGATGCATGAGGGTTTACTACAAGCCATCAGTCTCTTAAGGTCAATAACAAGCCTAGTGTCTCAATCTCAAGCAACAAGTAGATATAACAAGATGGTAGATCATCAGACATACAAGGTAAGGCGTCCCATACATTACATATTCAGATGATCATGAAGCTAGTCATACAAAATACGAAGACTAGCAAGAGTTTAAGTCATACATGATCAACCCTAGGATTTGTCAATCATGTTACAGCCCGTAGACAGACAGTAAGTAAAGTTGCAACGAGCTAACACTTGCTCGGCGGCTAAACGCCTCAAAAGAATATTTGTACAATGGAGTGGGAGAGCAAAATAAAAACCCACTCCTTGCCGGGATTCCTTCTAGTGTTCACCATCTGGCAGAAAAGTTGGGAGATCCTCGGTAGCTGCTTCGAAATCTGGTCCATACAAAACCAGCTGGGTCAGACCCCAGAAAGAGCAAGTGCCATAAAGGGGGCTTCACTTAAGAACTAAACCAGCATGTCAGCACATAAAGTCATAGGTGAAATAACATAAGACATGAGTTAAAGAAAACAGGATGATAAACGATAAGATAACTAGAGGACTATTCCGGTAACCAAGTTACAACCCGTAAACCAAACAAGGACCGGGGTTGTAACCCTTCACCTGAACAGAACTTAGCCTCGAACCAATTATCGATAAAGTAAAGCATGAACAAGCATGTCCGGAGATATCCATGCACCGGATCTGGGCAAGACTAGACAAGATAGAACTTCATCCATCATTCACGGCCAAGCAAAGAGTACGACTTGATACTTAACTAACTAGGGTTATCACAAGCTTAGTTACTAGCAAGATGCAATGAGGTACGCCTACGGCCACAAGTCCTGCAGACTATCCAGGTTATCCAGATGCAAGGTTCAAGATTAGAGTTATCATGTCTTGTTAGATGACTTGGATGCAACACATGACAGTGTGCATAGTAATCGTTTCATGTAGTACCCTACATAGCAGTGAGCTGGAAATGTGCCCTACTCGTCGGTAGGCTACAAGTCCATCAAGGAAGGCGCCCAGATAACGGGATTGCTTGTAGCCAAAATACCTCTCTATATGCTCTACTTGATCAATCTAGTCATTAACCTAGTCAGATTCAGTATGAATCCCTGACCGTGGTAACCAGGGATACATGTCCTAGACATGATGCGAGACAAGACTGGTTGCTTATACAAGCATATTCAATACAATCACCCACGGTGTCAAGAATTCACTTAGCATGTCAGGTTAGCTGTCGTAACAGCGTATCAAGGTTATCATGTCAAGATTACTTGTCAAGGGTGCACCACGGCGGGTCACCATCATGTCATGTTACTTATCAAGATTACTTATCAAGGCAAGGGAGCGTCACAACGGACCATCATCAAGAATTATCATGTCAATTTACTTGTCAAGAGTGCACCACAGCGGGTCACTATCAAGAGTTATCCTGTAAGATCATAATGCCATTTCATGTTTATGCAAGTGCACCACAACGGGTCACTGATCATGCAATTCCATCACTAAGCCGTGTTCAGATTAACATTCATAAATAATGTCATGATCATATCGAGTTCATGTCGAGTTTATATCAAAAAGGCGTAAGGATATAAAATGGGTGCAAAAATCCTAAAAAGGGGATATGGGGACATAATGCGCCCAAGGGGGAGGAGCAAGGGGTACTATAGCCAACAAGTGGCATTAGCCAAGTTACGCCAGGGTAACAGGTTACGCCAAGGCAAGTAGGGTCAAGTCCAGTTGCGCCTGAACGTCAGGTTGCGCCTAGGCACTAGGGGTGCCAATCACTAAAATGCACAAGGTCGGGTCAAGTTGCGCCAGAAAGAGTCAGGCCAAGTCATGTTATGCCAGGCACTAGACTGCACGAGGCTAGGTTGCGCCTGAGTCAGACTGCATAAGAGGTCAGACTGCGCACGAGGTCAGACTGCGCACGAGGTCAGACTGCGCACGAGTCAGACTGCGCACGAGTCAGGCTGCGCACGAGGTCAGACTGTGCACAAGTCAGACTGCGCACGAGTCAGACTGCGCACGAGGTCAGACTGCGCACGAGTCAGACTGCACACGAGTTAGACTGCGCACGAATCAGACTGCGCACAAGTCAGACTGCGCACGAGTCAGACTGTACTGCGCTAAAAAGCGCGCGCAACTCAGTGGCGCAAGCTAAAAAGCTTGCGCACACTGCTCACTGTCTTCTCCAAATTAGCAAGAACTCTATGGTTGAACCCATAGCTTCAAAAGTCTATAACTTGGTCAAAACAAGTCCAAATCCAACTTTCAAATGGTCAAAATTGGGTAGAATGAAATTCTCTTCAACATGGAACCATCAAAATTTGAAAACAAGGAAGTTTGATAGATCAAAACCACCAAAATCCAAAAATGACCAATTTCTAGATCTACAAGAATCAAAGCCTCAAAATGGAAAATGACAAGTTCTAATGTGTCTTAGAAACATGAGGAGAAGCTAATAGAACAATAAAAAAATGGGTTCTCTTGTGGAAGTAAGTTGCACTTGCCTAAGGGGTGTTCTTGGTTGGTAGTGGATTTAATGGAGAAGGAAGGAGTAAATGAGAAAGTGGAGGAGAGAAAAAATTTATGTGGGTTATAAAGGGGGATGGTGGTGGTTTAACATGATGAACCAAAGAATAAACCAAGCCAACCCAAAATAAACCAAGTTAAACCATTACATGCCATGATGAACCTAATCATGATTAAACTGAAATTAGCTAGCCAGGCAGAAAAATAAAATACATGTCAGGATTCCGTATACGTATACCAAAATACGTAGAATGGAAAACAGGGGTGACAACTCTATCCACCTTAAAAGAATTCCGTCCTCGGAATTTAATCAAGAGGCTAGAGATGTCGAGCAAGCTATATAAATTGCAGGCAATATATGACTAGCAGTCAATCAAGCAATCATTCATGCTAGCAAGGAACTTAAGTATAAGGCATAAGAAAGACATTATACCTTACGAGTCAAACAGGTCGGGATATCGCGATCGGATATCATCCTCACGCTCCCACGTTGACTCACCCAAAGAGTGATGACCCCAAGCAACATGGACTAAACTAATAGTCTTGTTCTTGAGTATCTTCTCCGTCCGGTCCAATATGGATACGGGTCTCTCCTCATACGAAAGGTTGGTACCAACAACCAATTTCGAATGATCAAGGACATGAATCGGATCCGGGACATACCGTCGTAATTGGGATATATGGAAGACATCATGCACCTCACATAACGACGGTAGAAGAGCGAGACGATAGGACACATCACCTACTCGCTCAAGGATATCAAACAGCCCTATATACCTAGGACTAAGCTTTTCCCGTACGCCGAATCGAATGACGCCACGGGTAGGCGAGATCCTAAGGAATACGTGGTCGTCGACAGAAAATTCAAGAGGGCGCCGATGGGAATCGGCCCAATAACGCTGGCAATCTTGGACAACTCGAAGATGATCTCTGACTTGTCTGACCACCTCAATAGTCCGTGTCACCATCTCTTGTCCAAGCATTTGCCTCTCACCGATATCGTTCCAAGCTAAAGGAGATCTGCACTTCCTGCCGTACAAGGCCTCGAAAGGTGCCATCTGGATACTAGCCTGGAAACTGTTGTTATAGGAGAACTCCACGAGATGCAGGTGATCTTCCCATGAACCACTGAAGTCAAGTGTACATGACCGCAGCATGTCTTTAAGAGTCTGGATCGTGCGTTCTGACTGACCATCTGTCTGCGGATGGTAGACTGAACTGAACTTGAGACGAGTCCCCAAACTTTTCTGAAGACTTCGCCAAAAGTGAGATGTGAATCTCGAATCTCTGTCGGACACAATACTGACTGGCACTCCATACAATTTGACTATCTGTCTGAGGTACATCTCTGCAAGCTGATCCGTCGACTGGCCGATTCTGAAAGGAAGAAAATGAGCTACCTTCGTGAGACGATCAACTATAACCCAGATGGCATCTCTTCCAGCTGGGGATCTAGGTAATTCAGTTACAAAATCTTTGGTAATGTGCTCCCATTTCCATTCTGGGATCGATAAAGGTTGAAGAAGTCCAACCGGTCTCTGATGTTCGACCTTAACTTGTTGGCAAATAAAACAACGAGAGACAAACCGGGCTATCTCCCTCTTCATGCCATTCCACCAAAAATGCTGCCGAATATCACGATACATCTTCGTACCGCCGGGGTGAATGGAATACTGAGAACTGTCGGCTTCTGCCATGATCTCCTGTCTGATATCACCACTGGGTACACAAAGACGCCTCCCATGTCGGAGTGTACCAACTTCATGAATGCATAACTCTGGTCTCTGTCCTGCCACACATTCTGCCCTAAGCCGCTGAAGCTTAGAGTCTACTGATTGAGCTAACTTGATCCTCTCAACTATACTGGACTGAACTTGTATACTGGCCATCAATGCCACACTGGAAGGAAGAACAACTTTAATACCTATCTTCTGAAGATCTGCTAACAACTCTGGTTGCGCCGTTAGAAAATAAACTCTAGCTCTCCTGCTCAATGCATCTGCCACTACGTTGGCCTTCCCAGGATGATACTGCAAACTGATGTCATAATCCACAAGTAGCTCTAGCCATCTCCTCTGACGCATATTAAGATCCTTCTGGGTAAACACATACTTCAGACTCTTGTGGTCGGTAAAAATCTCCACCCGATCTCCATACAAATAATGTCTCCAAAGTTTCAATGCAAAAACTACGGCTGCTAACTCCAGGTCATGGGTTGGATAATTCCTTTCATGATCATGAAGCTGACGAGACGCATAAGCGACTACCTTACCATGCTGCATCAAGACACATCCTAATCCCTTGTCGGATGTGTCGTAATAAACTGAAAATCCTTCCGTCCCGTCGGGAAGAGTGAGAATGGGAGCCGTCATCAATCTCCGCTTCAACTTCTCAAATGAACTCTGACACTCTGTTGTCCAAGCAAACTGCATATCCTTATGGGTCAACTGCGTCAGTGGCGCTGAAATTCGAGCAAAGTCTGACACAAACTGTCGGTAATAGCCGGCCAATCCGAGGAAACTCCGAACTTCTGCGACGGTGCTAGGTACTGGCCATGTCTCTATAGCCACTATCTTCTGGGGATCAACTTCCACTCCACCTCTGGTGATAATATGACCCAAGTACGAGATACGATCCAACCAAAACTCGTACTTACTGAACTTTGCGTACAACTGGTGCTCCCTGAGAATCTGAAAAACTACAAGAAGATGGTGCTCATGCTCTGCCTCGTTCTTTCTATAGACTAAGATGTCGTCTATGAACACTATCACGAACTGGTCCAAATAGGGCATGAAGATACGATTCATGAGGTCCATGAATACGGCCGGCGCATTGGTCGCTCCAAATGGCATAACAAGGAACTCCCAATGTCCATATCTAGATCTGAATGCTGTCTTCTAGATGTCATGCTCTCTGACTCTGATCTGATGGTACCCCGACCGTAAGTCAATCTTTGAGAATACTGTCGCTCCCCTGAGCTGATCAAATAAATCATCTATCCTTGGCAAAGGATATATGTTCTTAATTGTTACAGAGTTCAAGGTACGATAATCAACACATAATCTTGACGTACCATCCTTCTTCTTCACAAGAAGCATCGGAGCTCCCCAAGGTGATCCGCTAGCACGAATAAATCCCTTAGTTCTAAGTTCTTCAATCATCTTGTACAGGACCTCCAACTCTGATGGTGCCATCCTATAGACTCTCTCTGATACTGGTGCCGTCCCTGGAATCAAGTCGATAGTGAACTCTATCTCTCTCTCTGGGGGCATGCCTGGAAGCTCTTCGGGAAATACGTCAGGAAACTCTTCTACAACTCTGGAAAACTGAACTGCTGCTGCTACGGCCATCCACAATGCTGGAGAAGAAGGTTCTACTCCGCCTCGAGAAAATAAAAACTCTGGCTCACCAGGAATACTAAAAATAATCTTGCTGACATGGCAATCTATTCTAGCATACTGGTCCCTCAACCAATCCATTCCTAGGACCACATCATAATCGGCCATCGGAAACTCTATCAATCTAGCGGGAAACTCTCTACCGCTAACTACGATTCGACACGAGGAAAACACCCTATCTACACCTACAAGTCCGTTACCAGTAAGTATATTGAGCCTTACTGATAATGACTCGGGCTCCAGTCTTATCCGTGTCGCAAATCGTGCAGACATAAATGAATGCGATACACCTGAATCAAATAATACTGATGCAGGAAAAGAGTTGACGAGAATGGTACCTGCCACCACCTCACCTGATGCCAACTCCTCTTCTACGGTCAAAGCCATCGCTTGACCGTGCCCTCTGGGTGCTGGTCCCCTCTGCTAGAAATCTCTCTGGCGGTTCTGAACCTGAGCTTGGACCTGGGCATACTGTTGCGGTCGCTGCTGCTGGAATGCCTGAGCCTGAGGCAGCAATGGCCTCGGAGGCTGATACTGCTGCTGCTGCACTGGTGCTGGTCCCCTCACCGAGGGACTAGTCTGGGCTGATGAGGATGAACCGGCTTTCTGTGGACAGGACCCTATCATGTGATCCGGTGCCCCACAAGCCAAACACAATCCTTGTGCTCGGTGACATTCTGACACTACATGCCCTGGCTTCCCACAATGAGTGCAGCCCATTGTGGAAGACTGCCTCCGCTTCTGCTGCTGAGGATACGTCGGAGTCGAATGCTGAACCGATGTAACTGATGCTGCCCTCCTCGGAGCTCCAATGGTCAAGGCCCTAGCTGCCGGGGCTGGGGCTGAGGACTGGGTCATCTGACCATGGGACCGCTTCCGTCCTCCAGTTCTGTCTACAATTCTCTGCGAGGTATACTCATGCCTCTTAGCTGTCCGCAAAATAGCATCAAAGGTCTGATGCTCAAACTGCTCTACTGCTAGAATGGTCTCTAGGTGGAGTCCCTGCTGGAACCGCTGCGCTCGATCAAACTCGGTTGCCACCAAAGTGGGAGCAAATCGACTCAGTCTTAAAAACTCGGCCGCATATCCATCGACCGTCCTGCTCATCTGCCTGAGATTGGTGAACCTCGTCTGTAGGTCGTGCCGGGCTACAGCATCGAAGTACTTGATCTGAAACTTGTCACTGAACACCGCCCACGGGACAGGCGTTGCCAATCCAACTGCTATCATCGTCCACCAGGTGTGAGCTAGGTCCAATAACTGTAGGCGTACCACAGCTACCTTCTCTCCTTCTGGAGTCTTGGCTGCATCCAAGATAATCTCAATGTCCTAGAGCCACGCATCAGCTGCAATAGCGTCTTCACTACCGTCGAAGAAGGGAGGGTTGAGGCGCTTGAAACTGCTAGCCGCACTGTTCCTTTGATAACCAACACGGCCCATGGCATCCTGTACTGCCTGGTGCAGGGCATCGCCCCGACGATCTTGAGACACAAGCAATATCCTGATGAGACCCACCAAGGTGCCATCGTCAGGCTCTGCAGGCTGGACTGGCTGAACTGGGGGCTCGGGGTCCCCGGAATGCATGACTCGGGAGGCCGCTCCAGAGTACTGGGCTTGGTCTCCAGGTTGCTGCTGGTCCACTGGAGGTGCTCCGCCTTGCTGATCGGTAGGACCAGGAACAATGCCGCTGAAGAAACGACATGGAGAACAATAAAAAAGGACTATGATAGATTGAGGATATAAACATGTGATCAGGTCAAGGATTCTGAAAGATCAGAAGGCACGAGTAGAGATCAAGGGCGAGTGCTGATTGAGACATCTATCCGGTAAGCCCTCACATATCTTTGATCTACAAGACCTGCATGGGCCACCACTTAAACCGTGTCACGCCCCAGAATCAGAATACTGGAGAGCGGGGGACAGACACAGCCAGCTACGTACATTGAAGTGAATCTCACCTCGCAATACGGTCACGGCTGTCTAGATGTATGAGGGTTTACTACAAGCCATCAGTCTTTGTCACTCCCCGTTCCCAGAATACGTATTTTTAATACATGTACTGCTTTAATATATTTACTTAAATATTTATCATGTATTGTTTTGTATTTAAAATCTCTTTAAATTCATGTTAATTAATTTCCTGCAATTAATTTTCTGTATTTTACTTTCTGCTTTTATTCTCTGCTTTAGCGTACTTTAGGTTTGGCCTAGGTTGGTTTATTTTCGGGTTATGATGGTTCATCATGAACCGAACCCACCATCACCATTTAAAGCTCCAATCCTTTCTCTCTCTCTCTCTCTCTTCATTTCTTCTCCTTCTCATTTACTCTTCTTCTTCTTCATAACTCCCTCTACCTACCAACTCGTAGGCAAGTACATCTTGCTTCCATATGAGAGCCCATTTTATTGTTCCATTAGCTTCTTCTCATGTTTCTAAGACACATTAGAACGTGTCATTTTCCATTTTGAGGCTTTAATTTTTGTAGATCTAGAAATTAGTTATTTTCAGATTTTGGTGGTTTTGATCTATCAAACTTTTTTGTTTTCAAGTTTTGATGGTTCCATGTTGTAAAGAATTTTATTATACCCAATTTTGACCTTTGAAAAGTTGGATTTTGACTTATTTTGACCAAGTTATGGACTTTTGAAGCTTTGGGTTCAAACCATGGAGTTCTTGCTGATTTGGAGAAGACAGTGAGCAGTGTGCGCGAGCTTTTTAGCTTACGCCACTGAGCTGTGCGCTCTCTTTAGTGCAGCACAGTCTGATTTACGCTGCCTTTTGGAGGCGTATGTCTTGCATACGCTGCCTTGAAGAGGAGTCGTATGGAGTCCATACGCTGCCACTTGGAGACGTATGACTTGAGCATAGCCTGACCTGAGCGTACGTTGACTTGAGCATAGCCTGACTTGAGCGTAGCCTGACTTGAGCGTAGCCTGACCTGAGCGTACGCTGACTTGAGCGTAGCCTGACTTGAGCGTAGCCTGACTTGAGCGTAGCCTGACCTGAGCGTACGCTGACTTGAGCGTAGCCTGACTTGAGCGTAGCCTGACTTGAGCGTAGGTTGACTCGAGCGTAGCCTGACTTGAGCGTAGCTTGACTTGAGCGTAGCCTGACCTGAGCGTACGCTGACTTGAGCATAGCCTGACTTGAGCGTAGCCTGACTTGAGCGTAGCCTGACCTGAGCGTACGCTGACTTGAGCGTAGCCTGACTTGAGCGTAGCCTGACTTGAGCGTAGGCTGACTTGAGCGTAGGCTGACTTGAGCGTAGCCTGACTTGAGCGTAGCCTGACTTGAGCGTAGCCTGACTTGATATAATCATGATATGTTAATATTTCTGTTAAATATAGATTGTTACGTGGGATATACCATGTGTCGTGAATTGAGTTATAGATACCCCGATTGACTGGAATTAAACCCTGAGAGTTGTAGACTCGACCCCACTGAATACTAGTTGACTTTTATGCCTTGTCACCATTGATAATGATTGTGACCTTGATCCTAATAATTGATCATGTGTTCCTAGTTGGAACTAAGAGACTGGCTAGTCATCTTTTTGAATTGAATGAATGAGACACATTCATATTAATTATGAACTATTAAAATCGACTGGCTAATCCCGAATATTGGCATACAGGCACATGCAGGCTTCAATTTATTTAGTATTTATTTATACCAAAGAAGCATGTGTACTTTATGGTCAAGGCATGATTACTCCGTGGTTAGTTTTGATTGTTGTATTACGCTATGTAAGACCTACAACCTGACCGTACTGGTATCATTGTAGAGTTGTGCATATCGTACCCCGTACGAAAGTACTCATTCTGAATGACCATGATCCACGGCATGGTACTTCACTCAACGTAGAGACTATTAAGTTAAATAAAATAATGATTGCATGGAGAGAATGGATTCCCGAGTTCTTACATGGCAGCCCTCTTGGGACTAGTAGTGCCCGACAGGCCGGTTGGTCCCCACAGATACTGCAAATCTGCCATACGGGCAGGGAACGGTATCTGGTTATATTATCTATTGAATATTGTATATTAATGACGGGCGTCCCGCTGGGACTCGTCTAATTCATGATTGGCGCAATTGATTGACTGGGTAAACTAGCCTTGCTTGCGCATAGTAAGAACTGAGAAATCCTTTATTGCATAATTCCAGGATAACTTGGGACTCATAATAGCAAGCCGTAGTAGTTGTCTGGCCGTTTAAATTGATTTGTTTGTGTACTGTACCTACTCTGTTACTTAACTGAGATGATCAGAATGTCAGGACATGACGGGCCAACTTCTGTCCTTGTTTGGTTGGGAGGTTGGTTCGAAGTGTCGTGATGTTGTGTGAATCCTAGTAGATAGCAGAGATCTATTATCATATTCTCTTATTACTGGCTCCATTCCTCATATCGTGCTCATTTGCGGTACTTGCTATTAGAGGTCTAACCTCTCTGGTTTTGCATGGCCAGATTTAGAGCCGGTCCCTGAGGATCCAGCTTACTTCTACCTCCAAGATGGTCAACACTAGAGGGATGATAGCAGGAGGACTCGAGTGGGTTCCTTACTTTCCCGCTCGTTTTGTTAATTACTTTATATTTTGCCGCTTGGCACCGACATGTTAGTCGGATAGTCTTGCACTTACTTTTACATAATTGTAATTAAGTCAGACTGCAGCTGATAACAATTGTGTATACTTACTACATCATCTGGTTGTATTTTGTAAAGCCAGATATCAAGAACATTTTGACTGAGCGTTTGGGACGCCTTACTGCTTTATCTCACATGTTCTCTATTTCTGTTTCTTGTTTGAATGATTGAGACAATAGAAGTAAAGTGACCATAGGGAGACTTTCATGTAGTATGCACCCCCTCGTCTTGTAGACAGCATTGATCGTATTATACGGTATTCATCTACCCGTAATACGTAGCTGGCTGAGTCATTCCCCCGCTCTCCAGTATTCTGGTTCTGGGGCGTGACAAGGTTTTAGTGGTGGCCCATGCAGGTCTGGTTCTAGACTTGTGGGGTGTTTTAATTTATAGGATGTCTCAAATCACACATGTTCCCCCTTGATCTCATGATTCGTTGGTTCTTAACTCCATCTTGACATTCTAGTATCCTTTGACTTCATTGATCCTTCCTGTTCGGTCGTTTGATTTTTCTCTTGTCCCTTTTCTTAGGGGTACCTCGTCCGCACCTGTCAGAGCTGGACAGCAACAACATGGACAGCAACATGGACAACCTGACCATGTTGGTCAGCAACAAGGGCCGGTACTAACTCAAGAGACTACCCAGAAAAAAGTGATAGTGGAAGCAGCAGCTGGATCGCAGTATCCGGATGTTCCACCACCACCAACAGTTCCACCTACCCCTGCGGGAATGGACACACCGGCTCTTCTGGAAATCATGAGAGGGATGATGGCTACTCAACAACATCAGATGTTAGCCCAACAGCGCATGCACGCTCAGTTGCAAGAACAGAACGTACTACTCAACCAAGGGTTGCAGACAGCTTTGGAAAGAGGGGCAAGGCCGGATTCTGGAGCATCAACCAGATTTTGCAAGTTCAACCCCCGCCGTTTTGAAGGAACGGAGGATGTCATCTCAGCAGATGCATGGCTTAAGGATATTGAGGCTATTTTGACGGCGGCTAAGGTACCGGCAGAAGAACGTGTGGATCAGGTGAAGTTGTTACTTCAGGATCTCGCACGTGATTGGTAGGAATCAGAGGAGGTAGGCATCAGACGTCCTGTGGCTTGGAACGATTTTACAGTAAGATTCAAGACAAACTACTATGGAGTTGTGGCGTAGTTTGAGATACAACAGAAGTTTATCAACCTCAAGCAGGCCGGCAAGACGGTAGATGCTTATGCAGCGGAGTTCTGCAGATTGAGTAGGTTTGCCCCAGAGATGGTAGCGACGGAGCGCCAGAGGGCTATGAGGTTTCAGCAAGGGTTTCATCTTGTGCTCTTGTAATTGATAGAGGGGCACAATTACCAGACTTTTGATGAGATATTGACGGCAACCCGAAGGCATGAGATCACCATTCAGAGGATCACAGTAAGGACTGGAGGTCAGAAGAGATCTCACAGTCAGATTGAAGGAGGAGGGGGAGCAGCGCCCCGAACAACAGCACCATCCCTTGGCATTCGCATTCACGATATAGCAATACGAGGGCCAGCACCACCACCCAGGCAGCAGCAGCAACAGAAGAAGAACCAGCAACCCCCAGCAGGCTGTACTTATTGTGGAAAGATGGGGCACACTAGAGATGTGTGTCGGGCATTAAACGGACTGTGTTTGATATGTGGAAATCCAGATCATCGGGTTACCACATGTCTCATGAATTCGAGGTTAGGAGGACCAGGGCAACAGTTTTCTGCTCTGCCAGCACCAGGGGCAGGGCAGTATCGAGGACCAGCGGTAGCAGTGAGACTATTGGCCCAGCGTCCGTTAATGCCACAGGCTCAGATGTTTCGACAGCAGGGACCGCCGATGCAGCAACACCAGCATAGACCACCCCAGCATCATCAAGGCAGGGGCCAGCAGCAGCACCAGACTAGGCCACCGCATGGAAACCAGCAAGGAGGTCGAGGGCAGGCATTCACACTGTCCTTGGAGGAGGCATTAACATCGGGAGATGTTGTGACAGGTAACATTCTCGTCGGCTCATATCCCGCAGTAGCATTGTTTGATTCAGGAGCATCACAGTCATTTATATCTGCACAATTTACGACACGGCTAGGAATGGAGTTCGAGGCATTGCCAGGAAGGTTGAATATACTCACTGGCAATGGGCTCGTAGGAGTTAGTAGAGTTATTCTAGCGTGTAGTGTTGTAGTTTGCGGGCATTCCTTACCCGCCCAGTTGATAGAATTTCCTGTTGGAAATTTCGACGTTATCTTAGGCATGGACTGGCTGAAAGACAGTCATGCGATAATAGATTGTCGTAGTGGGAGTGTATCTTTTGATATTTCAGGCATGAAGAAATTCACCTTAGTCAGATCAGAGGCAACTCAGCAAGAGCAGGGAGTAATAACGGCAATGGAAGAAATTCAAGTTCCGAAGGTAGTTGAAGAATTTCTAGACGTGTTTCCCGAAGAACTTCCAGGTCTACTACCGGTTAGAGATATTGAGTTCAGCATAGAATTGGCACCTGGAACTAAACCAATATCAGATCGGGTTTACAGAATGGCGGATTCGGAGCAGGCCAAGGTGTATAAGCACATAGAGGAATTGAAGGAGAAGAAGTTTATCTAAGCTAGCATATCACCATGGACAGCACCAGTGGTACTTGTGGGGAAGACGGATGGATCATCCAGATTATGCATCGATTACAGGAAGCTTAACGCGGCGACAGTAAAGAACAAGTACCCACTACCCAGGATCGACGACTTGTTTGACCAGTAGAGCACAGCTAGAGTTTTCTCCAAGATAGATCTTCATTCAGGGTACCATCAAGTGAGGGTTCGAAAGGAAGACATTCCCAAGACAGCATTCAGGTCGAAGTATGGACATTATGAATTCTTAGTAATGCCGTTTGGTTTGACCAATGCTCCAGCTATATTCATGGATTTGATAAAACGTATCTTTATGCCATATTTAGATCAGTTTGTCGTGGTGTTTCTCGACGACATTCTCGTATACTGTGCTAGTGAAGAGGAGCATGAAGACCACCTCAGGAAAGTGTTGCAGGTACTGAGAGAGAACCAGTTGTATGCCAAGCTCAGCAAGTGTGAGTTCTGGTCGGATCACATTTCATTTCTGGGTCATATCATATCAGGAGCTGGAGTAGTAGTGGATCCCAAGAAGGTAGAAGCAGTAGAGAGTTGGCCAGTACCCAAGACCGTAGCTGATGTACGGAGTTTCTTAGGATTGGCAGGATATTACAGAAGATTTGTATCAGGTTTTGCAAGACTTTCAGCACCCATGATCCGCTTGACACGAAAGGATGTACCGTTCGTCTGGTCGGCAGAATGCCAGGCATCATTTGAGAATCTGAAGCAGAAGTTGATATCAGCACCTATCCTTACATTGCCAATTGGGCCCGGAGGTTTTACTGTATATTGTGATGCGTCAGGTAAAGGACTTGGATGTGTCCTTATGCAACATGGAAAGGTGATAGCGTATGCATCTAGGCAACTTCGAGACCACGAGAAAAATTATCCAACTCATGATTTGGAGTTGGCGACAGTAGTATTTGCTTTGAAGTTATGGAGGCATTACTTATATGGTGACCGAGTGGACATGTACACAGACCACAAAAGTCTGAAGTACATCTTTACTCAGAAGGAGCTGAACATGAGGCAGAGAAGATAGTTAGAGCTGATCAAGGATTATGACGTGGAGCTTCAGTATCATCCAGGCAAGGCTAATGTGGTAGCAGACGCTCTCAGCAGAAGAGGCGGTGCATTTATGTTAACAACGCAGAAGCACATCTTAGAAGACCTTCAGGAGATGGGCATCGAAGTTATACTTCCTAATGATATAGGAATTCTGGCGAGTCTACAAGTTCAATCCGACTTGGTATGCAGGATCAAGACAGCCCAGGCACAGGACCCAAGGATTCAGAAGCTTAGGGCAGAATGTGAGTCAGGGCTCAGAAAAGAGATGCAAATCCACGAAGATGGTACGCTTAGGTTTGGATCACGTCTATGTATACCTAGTGGAGATATCAGACAGGAAGTTATGACAGAAGCTCACAGTTCTCAGTATTCTATACATCCTGGAGGGACCAAGATGTACCAAGATATCAAGCAGCACTTCTGGTGGAACGGGATGAAGAGGGAGATAGCTAGGTTTGTTTCCCGTTGCTTGATATGTCAGCAAGTAAAGGCAGAACAGCAGAGGCCAGCTGGATTATTACAACCGCTTCCTATCCCGAAATGGAAGTGGAAACACATCACAATAGACTTTGTGACCAGTTTACCGAGATCACCAAGTGGTAAAGATACTATTTGGGTGATAGTAGATCGGCTTACAAAGGTAGCACACTTTCTTCCTTTCAGAGTAGGATAATCTACAGAAAAGTTGGCGGAGTTGTACATGCAGCAGATAGTCAGGCAGCATGGAGTCCCTGTCAGTATTGTGTCAGACAGAGATACCCGTTTCACGTCACATTTCTGGAAGAGCTTACATCGTAGTTTAGGGACCAAGTTAAAATTTAGTACGGCTTACCATCCACAGACGGACGGCCAATCAGAAAGGACAATTCAGACTTTGGAAGATATGTTGCGAGCTTGCACCCTAGATTTTGGAGGATCTTGGGAAAGCCACCTGCACTTAGTTGAGTTTTCATATAACAACAGTTATCAAGCCAGTATCCGGATGGCGCCATTTGAGGCACTATATGGTAAAAAGTGTAGGTCGCCACTAGCATGGGATGATATTGGGGACAGAAAGATGTTAGGCCCGGAAATGATTGTTCAGACAGTTGAATTGGTTAAAGGAATTAGAGAGCGACTTCGAGTTGCACAGGATCGACATCGTCATTGGGCGGACCAGCATCGTAGGCCGCTAGAGTTTTCTATTGGAGACCACGTATTCTTACGGATCTCACCTACCCGTGGGGTCATTAGATTTGGCGTTCGCGGGAAGTTGAGTCCGCGGTACGTGGGCCCATTTATTATCCTTGATAGGGTGGGCGATGTTGCTTATCGTTTATCCCTTCCGCCTTCGTTACGAGAGGTACATGACGTGTTTCATGTATCTCAGCTACGAAGGTATGTATCGGATCCAAGCCATATCCTTGATCATTCTGAGCTGGTTGTTGGTACCAACCTATCTTATGAGGAACAGCCTGTGTCTATTTTGGACCGAAGAGAAAAGATACTCAAGAACCGAATAATTAGTCTTGTCCGAGTTGTTTGGGGTCATCACTCATTAGGAGAGTCAACGTGGGAACGTGAGGATGATATCCGATCACGGTATCCACATCTGTTTGACTCATAAGGTATATTTCTTCCCGTACACCTTGATTGTCTTAACTCCGTATGCTAATCGTCCTATGAGTAGAAATTAATTGATATCGTAG
Organism: Iris pallida; assembly: GCA_029216955.1. Lineage (NCBI taxonomy): Eukaryota > Viridiplantae > Streptophyta > Magnoliopsida > Asparagales > Iridaceae > Iris > Iris pallida. The sequence goes on along the minus strand of JANAVB010004599.1, from coordinate 1,498,972 downwards.
ATTGTTAAATATAGATATGTTACTTGCTATGGACATTGTAAAATGATTGCTTGCTTAAATTGCTTATATTAGTTTGGCCTTGATATTCCTATCCTGCTTGGAATTGAAATTTTGAGGACGAAATTTTTCTAAGGAGGGTAGAGATGTCACTCCCCGTTCCCAGAATACATATTTTTAATACATGTACTACTTTAATATATTTATTTAAATATTTATCATGTATTGTTTTGTATTTAAAATCTCTTTAAATTCATGTTAATTAATTTCCTGCAATTAATTTTCTGTATTTTACTTTTTGCTTTTATTCTCTGCTTTAGCTTACTTTAGGTTTGGCCTAGGTTGGTTTATTTTCGGGTTATGGTGGTTCATCATGAACCGAACCCACCATCACCATTTAAAGCCCCAATCCTTTCTCTCTCTCTCTCTCTCTTCATTACTTCTCCTTCTCATTTACTCTTCTTCTTCTCATAACTCCCTCTACCTACCAACTCGTAGGCAAGTACATCTTGCTTCCACATGAGAGCCCATTTTTATTGTTCTATTAGCTTCTCCTCATGTTTCTAAGACACATTAGAACTTGTCATTTTCCATTTTGAGGCTTTAATTTTTGTAGATCTAGAAATTAGTTATTTTCGGATTTTGGTGGTTTTGATCTATCAAACTTCTTTGTTTTCAAGTTTTGATGGTTCCATGTTGTAGAGAATTTTATTCTACCCAATTTTGACCTTTAAAAAGTTGGATTTTGACTTATTTTGACCAAGTTATGGACTTTGAAGCTTTGGGTTCAAACCATGGAGTTCTTGCTGATTTGGAGAAGACAGTGAGCAGTGTGCACGAGCTTTTTAGCTTGCGCCACTGAGCTGCGCGCGCTCTTTAGCGCAGCGCAGTCTGATTCATACGCTACCTTTTGGAGGCGTATGTCTTGCATACGCTGCCTTGAAGAGGAGTCGTATGGAGTCCATACGCTGCCTCTTGGAGACGTATGACTTGAGCGTAGCCTGACCTGAGCGTACGCTGACTTGAGCATAGCCTGACTTGAGCGTAGCCTGACTTGAGTGTAGCCTGACCTGAGCGTACGCTGACTTGAGCGTAGCCTGACTTGAGCGTAGCCTGACTTGAGCGTAGCCTGACTTGAGCATAGCCTGACCTGAGCGTACGCTGACTTGAGCGTAGCCTGACTTAAGCGTAGCCTGACTTGAGCGTAGGTTGACTCGAGCGTAGCCTGACTTGAGCGTAGGTTGACTTGAGCGTAGCTTGACTTGAGCGTAGCCTGACCTGAGCGTACGCTGACTTGAGCATAGCCTGACTTGAGCGTAGCCTGACTTGAGCGTAGCCTGACCTGAGCGTACGCTGACTTGAGTGTAGCCTGACTTGAGCGTAGCCTGACTTGAGCGTAGGCTGACTTGAGCGTAGCCTGACTTGAGCGTAGCCTGACTTGATATAATCATGATATGTTAATATTTCTGTTAAATATAGATTGTTACGTGGGATGTACCATGTGTCGTGAATTGAGTTATAGATACCCCGATTGACTGGAATTAAACCCTGAGAGTTGTAGACTCGACCCCACTGAATACTAGTTGACTTTCATGCCTTGTCACCATTGATAATGATTGTGACCTTGACTAATAATTGATCATGTGTTCCTAGTTGGAACTAAGAGACTGGCTAGTCGTCTTTTTGAATTGAATGAATGAGACACATTTATATTAATTATAAACTATTGAAATCGACTGGCTAATCCCGAATATTGGCATACAGGCACATGCAGGCTTCAATTTATTTAGTATTTATTTATCTTACCAAAGAAGCATGTGTACTTTATGGTCAAGGCATGATTACTCCGTGGTTAGTTTTGATTGTTGCATTACGCTATGTAAGACCTACAATATGACCGTACTAGTATCATTGTAGAGTTGTACATATCGTACCCCGTACGAAAGTACTCATTCTGAATGACCATGATCCACGGCATGGTACTTCACTCAACGTAGAGACTATTAAGTTAAATAAAATAATGATTGCATGGAGAGAATGGATTTCCGAGTTCTTACATGGCAGCCCTCTTGGGACTAGTAGTGCCCGACAGGCCGGTTGGTCCCCACAGATACTGTAAATCTGCCACACGGGCAGGGAGCGGTATCTAGTTATATTATCTATTGAATATTATATATTAATGACGGGCGTCCCGCTGGGACTCGTCTAATTCATGATTGGCGCAATTGATTGACTGGATAAACTAGCCTTGCTTGTGCATAGTAAGAACTGAGAAATCCTTTATTGCATAATTTTAGGATAACTTGGGACTCACAATAGCAAGTCGTAGTAGTTGCCTGGCCGTTTAAATTGATTTGTTTTTGTACTATACCTACTCTGTTACTTAACTGAGATGATCAGAATGTCAGGACATGACGGGCCAACTTCTGTCCTTGTTTGGTTGGGAGGTTGGTTCGAAGTGTCGTGATGTTGTGTGAATCCTAGTAGATAGCAGAGATCTATTATCATATTCTTTTATTACTGGCTCCATTCCTCATATCGTGCTCCTTTGCGGTACTTGCTATTAGAGGTCTAACCTCTCTGGTTTTGTATGGCCAGATTTAGAGCCGGTCCCTGAGGATCCAGCTTACTTCTACCTCCAAGATGGTCAACACTAGAGGGATGATCGCAGGAGGACTCGAGTGGGTTCCTTACTTTCCCGCTCGTTTTGTTAATTACTTTACATTTTGCCGCTTGGCACCGACATGTTAGTCGGATAGTCTTGCACTTACTTTTACATAATTGTAATTAAGTCAGACTGCAGCTGATAACAATTGTGTATACTTACTACATCGTCTGGCTGTATTTTGTAAAGCCAGATATGAAGAATATTTTGACTGAGCGTTTGGGACGCCTTACTGCTTTATCTCACATGTTCTCTATTTCTGTTTCTTGTTTGAATGATTGAGACAATAGAAGTAAAGTGACCATAGGGAGACTTTCATGTAGTATGCACCCCCTCGTCTTGTAGACAGCATTGATCGTATTATACGGTATTCATCTACCCGTAATACGTAGCTGGCTGAGTCATTCCTCCGCTCTCCAGTATTCTGGTTCTGGGGCGTGACACTCGTCTTCTGTAAACATTCAACGGTGCCCAATCAGGACGGAGCGAGCACAATACATCTCAACAGTTCATAGCAGGTTAGAAAATATAATTATGCAGTAAAGTAAGATACAAGAAACTGAAAGAAAGTACAGAATGTAAACAGAGAGAGAACTGTAATAGAAATATCTACTATAAGTAGAGAACTAACAGTGGCTAGTGAGTCAGAGTACAATATAAACATGTGAATGGCATGGGATGATTCTGATGCTACACTACGGAATGATTCTGATGCTACACTACTTGGATATTATTCACATGTCTACTTCTACTCCCCCGTACCCCCAATCAATACACAAGGATCCAGCCAGGTTATGTTATGATTCATGTAACGGCCCCCGAAGGGTGATACATGATAGTCCTATAAATGGAGATTCTAGGAATGCCCAATAAATGGGGGATTCAAGGAAGACTCTGTGATCATGAGAGTACATGTCACAAGTGATTCAATGAACCATGAAGCATAGTGATACACAATGTAAGTGAAACACACAGAACATGTAGTATCCGATGCTCCCTGAGGGGATAACATCTCAAGAAAGGATCCATATAGTACTAATCCGTGTGACCAACGTGACAGCATCAAGTAAAGTAATTTAAAGCAGGAGAATAATTCTAGCAGGATATGAAATGATCAGAGAATGTACTCGCCTGTATCATGAGTATCTGAAGAATATCTACTGTCCGAGGAGTGGTATCTGTCTCCTATAGAACAGTACAAGTCACTATGAGTCTAAAATGATAATAAGATGCAATTCAATGCATACTACATGAATCTAGGTCAATCTAGACCAAAGTCAACTCTTGGTCAACTCTGGTCAACCCTAGAAGTCAAACTAGGTCAACTAGGTCAAACCTAAGTCAAACAAGTCTATACTAGTCTAACTAGTCTATTCTAGGTCTAATCAAAGCTATACAAGTCTAACTAGACTCTAGACTGGCATTCAAGCCACACCCATAGGCTAAGAGCTCTAGGCTATAGGCTAGAAATCCTATAGGTCTAAGTACCAACCCAAGCCTATAAGCGAAACTAAACTCAAGCTAGCACTATAGCCTACTACTACTCTACCTATAGCCTAAACCAAGTCACAAGCCTAAGCCAATATACTCAAAACCTAACATCACATATATGTATATACTCATATATATATACATTCATACATATATATAAACTCACATATATAGCATACATACATTACATAGATGCATACATTCATTCATTCATTATCTTACTTACTACATGCATCACATATATCCTATGCCTAAGCCCCTTAGCTAGGCCAATGTTGCATATAGCATATTGTCCAACTAGACCTTGACATCACAATCCTAGGTGTAACCCTCTACTCTATGTATCCATGCCTACATACACATTTAGGGTACATACATGCATATACATTCATCTTATATAGGCAAAATACATTTACATTTATATAGTGAGAGAGGGCAAGGAAGGGGGCATGAGGAGTGGTGTGGTGTGTATGGAATAGTGTGTAAATGAATATATTGTCAGAATTTTAGTGAATACCTATCATTTCAGTTAACAGTGTCCCTAAGCAAATTTGAAACCAACTATCCCATGCCAACAGTGAAGAGTGTGTAGTACAACCAATTCATTTCAGTTTTCAGAAAGTACACATGTGTGTGTGTGGGCCTGTTTTCAGGGTCCAACAGTTTTCAGTGTGTGGGTGTGTAGATGAATAGGAAACAGTGCATAGGTGTGTAAACAACAAGTGAAATGACATTGTTCTCAGGTTTAACAGGTTTAACACATGACAGTTCAATCAAAAAAATCACAAAAATTAGTAAACCAAGCTTGAATTCTCAGGAAATCTCATTTGAAAACATGGTATCAAAGAATTGGAGAAATTTACAAATTCAAAATAAAAACACAACTATTATCAAACAATTGGTTGGTAATAATTTGTGTTATATGTAAGAGTGTCAAATGTGTGTGTGAAACAGTGTAACCCAACAGTGTGTGAGTGTAGATGTGTCTTAGCTGAGTGTCAAAAGTGTGACAGTTTCAGTGTATCCATGTTCAGGATTATGTGAGATCGGTGGATAAGTTTGTGTCATTGTGATGAACTCAGTTGTAATGTATAGGACTGAAATAGTGCAACAATCAATGTGTCAATTAGAAACTGAGGTCAGTGAATGGGTGCATGGACAGTTAATGCTCAGGTCTTGCAGGAACTTGAGTCTCAGGTTTTAAAGGGTATTCAACAGTTTCAGTTAACATTCAAAATAAAAACCCAATTTCACATTATCCCTAATTTAGTTTCAATCCCAGGTTTCATAACCCGAACTGAAACCCAGTAAACTAACACATGTATACAGTATGTAATTAACAGGATGTTTATAACTAAATAATTTAAAATGATTTTAAAAAACATGAAACCCAAATCGAATACTGTACAGTATCAGACAGTATGTACAACCTTTAAATTCGAAATAAAACCAAATAAATCAACAAGTAAGGTGTGCAGTGGGTAGGTATACATCATACATGTCATGGGAGATGTGTTCGTGTCCAGGAAACTGGACACGAACGTGTCCAAACAAAATGAACACAGCAAATCGACACAGTTCAGAAAATCCTCGTGCTGAGGTGCAGAGCGAGCTAGGACACGACACACGACACTAGAAGGCTCGTGCTCGTGTCCTAGGGTTCGCCTAGGATAGGGGAGCGTGTCCCACAGCCTGCACCGTGTCCATGTGACTCGTGTCGCGTGCACGAGGCGCGTATCGGGGCGTGTCTGTGCGCGCGCGTGTGAGTGTGCAAATCCAGTACGGGTGGGATTTGTCCCAATCCGTTCAATGAAATCGTCTCAAATTTTGTGTGCAGTGTGTCAGTGATTGCACGCACGTGTCCACCAAAAATTATGACTTGAGTCGCTGTGTCGTGTTGTCACCCCCAGTTTTCAGAAACAGGAGTATTTTTGTCATTTTTTATTTTAGAATATTTTTGAAATTATTTATTTATTTATAATATTATTTTGGGGTTATTTGAGTCGGGTTCGAATTTCAGCTCAATCCGACTTGAAACGGGGACCCGGAGTAGTTTTGACTCTAGTGGACCCACACACTAGTTAGCCATGGCCCACATGCTAATTATTTTAGTTAGTGAGTTAGAGTAATTTTCATGGGTAGAGGTTAAGTTTAATTAGAGCCTTTTAAACTAGACTAATTTAGCCTCAACCTAAGCCCATTCCTAATTTAATTCAAATAGGACAAATGGGGGTATTTTAGGCATTCAAATAGGGGACACCTCACCCTTTTTGGGCAGCCACCTTTGGGGGGGATAAGGAGTGAGTCATCATCACTTTCATTTCATTTCTATCTATTCCTTTCTCTCTCATGTTCTTTCCCAAATTTTAGAGAGCAACTCCATTGATTTCATCTCCAAATCCATCATTTCTTCCACCAAATCTTCTTCGTTCCTTCTCTACTCAAGCCAAGGAGGAAGCTAGCCAATTTTGGAAGGATTCGGAGCTCGTTCGTGTCCTTTTGGAATCTCTACGTGTCGGTGTCATGTCGGAAGGATTTTCCTTTGAATCTCTCTCCCGGAAGGTATAATCCCTCCTCTAATCCTAGACGTCAAAACTATGCGAGATAATTTCAGATGATAGTACGGACCATGCTATTGAGTCCAGAATAGTCAATTTGCTAGGGACTATATAGGGAGACTCAAAATCCCCAAAGGAATAGGAATATGACTAGCCACGGACAGGATTGTAACACCCAGTTTTCCAGATGAGGGTAATTTTGAAATTTTGTAATTATAATTATTATTTATTTATATTTAATTCATATTATGATTCTTGGTGATTTTTTTTAATCTTTTTAAACTATTTAAAATCATGACTTGTGATTAGGGTATTTTATTTATTATTTCTAGTTTGAGGGTATTTTGTCATTTTTGGGGTTATTTAAATTTATTATAATTTATTTGAATTTATGGGAATTTTTAGAAATTATTTTGGAATTGTTTGAATAAGGGTTGACTAGGTTGACTTTGACTAGCTTTGACTTTGTGACCTAACCCTAGTTAAGTTGGACTTGACTAGATATGAGATCCTAGGTTAAGTTAAGTTAACCATACTCTAGTTAGGGAAACCAATTAGGAATATTGAGTTTTGAATAGAAGGATTTTGACCACAAGTCATGACTTGTGATTTCTAAGTCATTGATTTATGACTAAGCCCAAAGCCCATTAGTCAAGTGCCCAAACCCTAACCCTAACATTTTTGTTCAGCCAACCTAGGGATTCCCCCACTATATAATCTCTCATAAAATCTAGGGCTAGCCTCTTCTTTAGGAATTTATTTCAAGAGAAGAAAGAGGTGAGACTCCATGTTCAAAAATCCCTAGAAAATCCATTTTTCCTCCTTTTTAATCCAAACAAATTGCAATAGGTTCTAATTATTGTTTTCTTGCTGTTGGAATTGGTTGTTCTCAGTTTTCTATCAATTTGGAGGAGTTTGGCCATCAAGAGGAGCACCTCTTTGTGGAGCTTTTTGAGGCTTTGGGTACTCTTAGGTAACTCTCTATCCACACCATAGAATCCTGAGATTTTTGCATCATTAGGGAGCCCTAGACCTAATCTAACAGTAGGAATAGGAAACCCTAAGTTTTCGTGTCCTTTCGTGTCCAAACTGGACACGTATCAGTGCACTGTTCAATGTGTTTGTGGAAATGCCACTGTGGATTTGTTTGTGTTATTTTCGAATAATTTTTGAATGGAAATTTGTGTTTTGATGTCGCTTATACGATTTTAATTTACTGAGTTGGATTTGTGCACGTGTCGTGTCGTTTGGACACGCGTGCACATGGGCTGCACACGCTCGCGCGCGGCCTGGCGGATCCTCTGCCTATCGGGGTCCCTACAGGACACGACACGATTTTGTCTGACACGAAATTTTGTGGGGACTTAGGGGCATCTTCTGTCATCACGCTCACAAATTTTTGTTGGATTTTATGGTCGGGTTGGGGAGTAATCGACTGTGCACGGGGAACGCACTGCACTGTACACAGTGTGTGTCTAGCCACTGATACGGCTTCGAATAGCTGGACACGACACACACTGACACGATACAGGTTGACACACACCTAGGCCTACCCTAGGTACACCCACTGACACGAGCACGAGGCTTGGGTTGGCCTGTGTCGGGTGCACGACACGCGTGCACCCCCGTACGAGACTGTCTCAGTCTTTGTGTCAGTGTACACTGATTTCATGTTTTATTCTATTGGACACGTTTGTGTCCTCTTGCAGGGACACAAACACTTCATGGGACACGTGCACGTGATGTTAGTTCATTACCAACCATTTTAATTTCATTTTAGTTTGTTTTTGTCCATCAATTCTCGATTTTTCCAATTATCTGAAACAGTGTTCTTCACTGTTTATTTCCAGTTTTTCAAAGTAAGTTTTGGGCAATCTTTTAACTAGTTTACTGCTGTAAATTGCATGGTTTTTAATCCTAATAGGTACACCTACATGTTATCTAATGATAGGTTGATTTTGGGTTCGATTGGTTTTGATTTGGGTTCAAAATCTGGAAAATTCATTTGTGGACTGTTTGAATGGTTCTTATGTGTTTTTTTTTAGTTGTTTGAACTCTGATTTCAGAGTGTTGTGAACTCAAACACTGAGTTCCCAATACCTGAGAGTTTAAGGGGTTCATGAATTCTTTTCCCCTTCTTTTCCTCTAATTTTTCCTGTTGCATAAAATTGAGTTTCAGTGGGAATCTTTTTCCTTAAAACTGAGTTTGTTTTGGATAGTAGATATCTGAGAATAGGGTGTTGGTTGGGGTTTTCCCTCACAGTTTCATGTGCACAGTATTTAGTTAATACTTTGTTCTCACATACACACACACACTTTCCTCTCTTTTCACTGTCCTATATTGTTTCCTGCACACAAACACTCATGCACACACCACACACACACACACATACACATGAACACTTGAGTTTTCCCTCCTCTCTTTGAATCCTATTGTATATACATATAATGTAATGTATATATACATAATGTAATGTATATATGCATAATGTAGTGTATATATATATTATGTGATATGTGTATATGTGATATTATATGGTTGGTGTATCATATAGGTATCTAATATAGCTATTTGCAATGGGTTTATAGGCTATGTTAGTTTATATATATGAGTATCATATACATATAACTTGTATGTGAACCATATATATGTATTACATATATATGTGGGTTATGGCTAGATTACAATATAGATATCAAGAGTGTTAGGTTTTAGATATAGGTATATATGTGGTATTTAGCCTATGGCCTAGGGTTGAGTTTGCTTAGCTAATGAGCCTAGATTGAGCTTGTACAGCTTTGTTAGACCTAGAATAGACTTGCTAGGCTAGTGTAGACTAGTTTGACCTAGTGTGGACTTGTTTGACCAAGTTTGACCATAGTTGACCTAGTTTGACTTCTAGGGTTGACCAGAGTTGACCAAGAGTTGACTTTGGCCTAGTTTGACCTAGATTCATGTAGAATGCATAGTAGAGCTTCATTTTATCATTTTAGACTTGTCGTGACTTGTGTTGTTCTGAATAGGAGCCAGACACCACTCCTCGAACAGTACTTTTCAGTTGGACACTCAGATACCAGGCGAGTACATTCTCTGATCATTTCATATCCTGCTTAGAATTATTTCCTGCATTAAATTACTTTACTTGATACTGTCACGTTGGTCACACGGATTAGTACTATATGGATCCCTTCTTGAGATGTTATCCCTTCAGGGAGCATCGGATACTCTATGTTCTGTGCGTTTCACTTACATGACGTATCACTATGCTTCTTTGGTTCTTTGATCACTTGTGACATATACTCTTATGATCACAGAGTCTTCTTTGAATCCTTATCCCATTTATTGGGTTTCCCAGAATCCCCATTTATGGGACTACTATGTACCACCCTTCGGGGGCCGTTACATAGAATCATAACATAACCTGGTTGGATCCTTGTGTATTAATTGGGGGTACGGTGGAGTAGAAGTAGACATGTGAATAATATCCAAGTAGTGTAGCATCAGAATCCTTCCATAGTGTAGCATCAGAATCATCCTATGCCGTTTACATGTCTATATTATACTCTGACTCACTAGCTACTGTTAGTTCTTTAGTTATAGTAGATATTTCTATTACATTTCTCTCTCTCTGTTTACATACTGTACTTCTTTCAGTACTTGTATCTTACTTTACTGTATGATTATATTTTTTAACCAGCTATGAACTGTTGAGATGTACTGTACTCGCTCCTGTCCTGACTGGACCTGTTGAAAATATTACAGAGGACGAGGAGGAGGCTGGTGTGGATACCTATTACGGGCTACCTTAGAGAGATATTGGACCTGGACCAGCAACAGGCCCCACTAAGACTAGGATGTGTTTCATTTACTTTACTCTCTGGATGATTGTACATATTGATACCTGGGATCTGGGATTATGTATTTATCTTAGACACTTAGACTCTCTATTGTACTTGGGATGTTCCTTTCATTTCAGCAGTTTTATCTATCTATCTATCTGCTATCTTATCACCTGCCTTAGTTGTAATTGAGTTACTTTCTGCTATGTCACCCCCATTTGGAGAGTATAAACTGTTTAAGCTTTATATTGTTAGATGTTGTGACCTAGGACAGCGTTCTACCGCCGACACTGCGGCGTAGGCTGGACGTACCCACGTCTCGTGCCCTTACTCTAAGGTGCGGGTCGTGACAGGATTTAATCGAAGGAAAAAATATAATTCTTTATTAGTAAAATATATTTAGAAACTATTTAGAAACTTATTATTAATACTTGCAAACTGTATTATTTAAAATAATTCAAATAGATATGGTTAAAATCTAGTAAATCGTCTACGACTAAAATTCTAAATTTTTCAATCATAAAATGTTTTAGGTTAATACCATATTTTAAAATATACTAATATTCAAAATCTAGTTTGAAAAATTATATATACATATTAACGATATATGAATATATAGTATACGTATACATATACATTTTGACCAAAAGAAAATAGAATTGATAATATACCCAAACTCAAAAGTTAAAGCCCAAACAATTTAAATTTAAAAAGAAATCCTCTTAATAGACTAAGGTCAAAACCTATACTGGGCTCAGCCCCAACTAATTTGTCCAATCAAGATAATAATAATAATAATAATAATAATAATAATAATAATAATAATAATAATAATAAAAATAAAATTATGGTATAGATATACATGTATATACACCAATATATTTATATATATACACATTTTAATTATATACTGATATTAGGTAAATAATAATAATAATAATGATGGTAACAGATATTAAAAAGAAACAAATAATATAAAAATCAAAACAAAACAAAAAAAACAAAAAAAACAAAATCGAAACAGCTACATTAGCTGTCTCTTCTCTGCGAGAGAGAGACAGCCTTCCAATAAAAATCAAAGAAAGAAAGTAAGAAAGGAAGAGAGAGAAGACGAGAGGAAGATAGGAGAGAGGGAAGTGAGGGCAGAAGGAAGCTCGGAGGAGTCCGACGGCGAGGGCAGGCGCGGAGGAGATGGGCCTCGGGCTGGCGGAGAGAAAGGGGCGGAGTGAAGAGTGGGGAGCCGGAGGCTCGGCGGAGAGGGTTCGAGAGACAGGAGGAGCCGCGGGAGAGTGAAGGTGGAGGCGGGTGAGGAGAACTGCGGTGGCCGCGGCCAAGGGAGGCGGCGCGATCTCGGCGTACGGCGGAGGAGAGGTTCGGGGACTGGAGGAGGTGGCGGCGAGCGGCCGGGCGGTTAGGTGCGGGAGATCCGGCGCGGCGGAGGGAGTGGGGGCGGCGCCGGGCGCGGGTATCGGGGGAGGCGCTGGGTCGGTGCACGGGGGTTGGCCGTTACACGGAGGAGAGGGGTTTTCCGGTGGAGTCGTGGGTGGTGGCTACGGAGAGGGGACGCCGGTAGTTTTGGAGTCGACGGTCGGAGGCTAGGGCACGGCCAGGTGAGGTTTAGGGCTAGGGTTTCTCTTTGCTTTTCTTTCTGTGTCGCTGTCGGGTCGGCCGTGGTGGGCTGACAGTGGTGGTGTAGTGATGGCGGGGGTCGGTGTTGGTGGCGGCGATCGGGGATGGTCGGCCGGATATGGGAAGATGAAGGTGCCGGTCGCCGGTGATGGCTGGTTGTGTTGGGGACCGGCCTGGTCATGGGGATTTTGGTTTGGGTGTCGAACGACGATAGTGGTGACAGTGGTTTCGGTGGCCGAACCCGAGGGGTGGTGCGGTCGAGTGGCTGGCCCGGTTGGTGGTGCTAATGGTGACGTTGGCGTCGATAATGGTGGTGGTGTCGGGTGCTGACGATGGCGAGGGTGGTGGTCGGTTGCCGTGGGATTGGGTCAGGATCGGACGAGATGGACGGGACACTGCGGCAATGGCGGTACGGTGGCTGACAAAGCAGGGCTAGGGTTAAGATTTATTGATTTATTTGTGTCGGAGTTTGTCCGACACGGAGAGATGGAAATGTATTTGTAAATATGGAATAAGACGGGGAGGGGACACGGACACGATGCACGGTGGCTAGAAATTATTTGTGGAGTAATTGTGGATGTGAAGAATTAATGGAGGAGTACCTGTCTATTTATAGGATGTGGAAATTCCCAGTTGGATAAGGATTAGGAACAATTTAAAACCCCTTATAGATAATTCATTTTAATCTAAATTAAATTCAAATTTTAAATCCAGATAATATCGAATAATGATTTAATCTTATTAAAAATCTATATGTAATTTATAAAATCGTCATCCAATTTATTTGTGAGAAAATAGTTTAAAATTAACTTTTTATAACTTGAAAAATATGCTACATTATTAATTTCGAAAATCACAATAAATATTTTTAAATATTGGTAGAAAATATTTGGAATTAACCTTTGTAAAATAAATAATTAAAATGTCAAAATTATGTAAAATATTTCAAAATACCTTTTTGTAGTAAAATTATGATAAAATAATTTTTGAAAATTTAATTCGTCTACACGAATCAAATTTCGTGTACTTCGCATTCAACTAAAATATCTATGTATATATATTATTTTTGAAATCGGTATAACTAAATAAAATTGCCACTAGTGTGACAAAAATTTCTATTTCAAACAAAATAAAATATTTACTATACTAATATTGAAATGAAATGTTTTCTAAAATCTATAAGTAAAACGTTTTCAAAAAAATATATACCTCGCACATATTCGTACTCGACGAAATTTCGCGCGCGACGTTCAAATTCGAAAACAAAATCAATACCAAATAAAATTTTAAAATCTTAGTAAAAATTTAGGGGTTTTACAACTTGGGAGTGGGCTGATCACCTGCTTTTGAATCCCGTGTCATGACGTGTTATGTCCGGATCCTTTATACTATTCGGGAATGGAGAGTTATTAGTGGTTGTGTGATCAAAATTTCCACATTGTTCTATTGTACACATTGTTCATAGCTATACCCTCACCTCACGACGGGTAAAGCCTTACCCTACATCATTCATAGCTTTCCATGGTGACCGGCCTTACCGCTCTATTGTACACATTGTTCATAGCCGGTCGGATGGAAAGCCTGATCATGTTTTCCAAGCCGATCACATAACGCTCTAATAATTCAAGACATATTTTATATTTACTTATCTTATCATATATCCTGTTCTGTTCAACATTCAGTACTTTCTCACCATGCTATGATATTCAGTGACTCACATGTTCTATATGCCTTTATGTTATACCTTGATTGGAGACTAAGTTCTGCTCAGGAGAAGGGTTACAACCCCGGTCCTTGTTTGGTTTAAGGGTTGTAACTCAGCTTCCGAACGGTTCCCAAGTCTTCATATATCTTTGTCTTGTAGTTCATTATACTGTCTCTTATAGAATTTGTCAATTCACATGGAACTGCTGTTAGTGTTTGTACTTGTTTATTTTTCTGACAGGATACCGTTGATATATTACAGATGATTCTGAGGCAGATTGCCCGACCTATTATGGGGTCGAGTCTGATGGAGTAGACCTGGACCGTGGCCTTATAGTAGAGCTACTAGACTTTGTTCTCCCGGAGTAGTGTAGCTTAATTGGGTTGCCTGGACTGCGATCCAGCTAGTATTATGAGACTTTAGCTTTTTATGTTATATTTTGAGACCCTGTGATGATGTGTATATATCTGGGCTTGTGTGGATCTCGACCTTATTTCCTGCTTTCATCTATCATATTTCCTTTCATGCTATCTATCCTAGTTTATCTTGTGATTGAGACTGTATTTCTATATCACCTCCATTCGGAGTGTATATACTGTACAGGTACCTTTATCTGTGTAGTTGTAGTATTTATAGATGACCTAGACAGCGTTCTACCGCCGATGCTGCGGCGTAGGCTGGACGTAACCACGTACTCGTGCCCCTAATCAGGGTGCGGGTCGTGACACATTTTTGTGGTGGCCCACGCAGGTCCTGTGTCGCAATTAGTGCGATTTCGTAATGGTGCTCGACTTAGAGTACTAATTACGAGCCTGCAATTAGGACGTAGGACCTAGGATACGATAGGAGATTCTCAATCACACCTAGAAAAAAATTTCCGATCTTTTGATTATCGTGATTACTCTCCTTGTATTAAATTAACTGTCCTTCTTTGATAATATCTTCTCGTGTGCCATATTGATCTCCTTGTTTCAATTCGTCTCCAGGATGACGAAGACGCACCCGCAGGCCATTGGATCGAGCAGCTTGCCCGAGAGATCTGACCAGGCTGAGGAGGAGGTTCACGAGACTGCCCCCAGTGATTCCACTATCTCGGAGGCCATGGCAGTTATACAGGGAGGTCTACCACCTCCAACCCACAGGATTTCGGTCGTTGTTCCAGAGATACTACCGCCACCACCTCCGATACCGACGGATACACATCACATGTTCCTTCTCCTTCAGCAGATGATAGAGACACAGCGAGCCCAGGCAGAGGCGTCGCAGCGCCAGACGGAGGCGTCACACCGTCAGATTGAGATGCTGAGGCAGAGCATGGAGAACTCGTATCAGCTTGCACTGGCAGCCGTGGAGAGAGTGGCACCGGGTACGGTGCAGGGCCCTACTGGCCAGCAGCCGTACCAGCAGCAGTCCAGGCCAGGGACAGTATTAGACTTTAGAAAGATGAGCTCCAGGGACTTTACGGGCACGGAGGGCATCCTTTATGCAGACGACTGGCTAGAGGACGTGCAGCGGAGTATGGAGCTGGCAGAGCTTCCTAGAGGACTTTGGGTTTCAGCCGCAGCCAGCCAATTCTTCGACATCGTGCTGATATGGTACCACACGGATCCTCGTGCGTCGATGGGAGGGCTGACATGGGAGAACTTTCGGAGGCTCTTCAAGGAGAAATTCTTCCCGGACGTGGCTCTTACAGCATTGGAGGGCCAGTTCGTGGGTCTAGTACAGGGGAACTCGTCGGTGGACGAGTATGCAGCAGAGTTCTTCCGCCTTAGCAGGTTCGCTCCCGATATGATCCAGGATGAGGGGCAGAAGGCTCGTAAGTTCCGTAGGGGACTTATTCATGCAGTGTGCACCCGTACCTCGGGTCGCCGTGATGCGACGTTCGATCAGATATTGATGGACGCGCAGATTACAGAGAAGGACTTCAGCCTCAAGTCGAAGAGGAGCGGTGATACCATGGGGGCGAGTTCCAGTACAGAACCGGCCAAGCGCCCCCACTTTCAACATCAGCAGAGGCCATTTCAGCAGCAGCAGCCTCTGTTGCAGATTCAGCAGGCACCAGCGCGTGTCCAGCAGCACCAGGGACAGGGCCAGAGGCAGGCCATCCAGTGTGCATTCTGCAAGAAGATGGGGCACCCCCGGGAGGTTTGTAGGATGAAGCAGGGAGTTTGTTTATTCTGTGGAGCTCCAGACCACCAGGTGAAGAACTGTGCTGCCTGTGCGGCCAGACAGGCAGGCCAGGACGGAGTGCAGCAGGCTAGAGGAGGCCAGCAGGGGCGAGCTTTCGCCATGATAGTTGAGCCCACTCAGGCAGTAGCAGAGCAGATAGCAGGTTCCAATCCTTCGATCTTATTTCCGCGTTTGCCTTCTTATAAACTGTCTTGAAATTCGATTCTATATGTTCCTTGATTGTTTGATAAAATTTTGTCCTTGTGATGTGATATTCTTCTGAGATAAGTCGTATGGACTAGGTCGCCTCGATTATGAGATTTTAGAATCCTCTAGGGTCATGCTAGCAGGCAGAGTGAGGACATATAGTCGAACTATGGATGTATTTTTTGGGTGTGGAAATTTAAGGTTTTTGCAGCCAAGCTAGCGGCAATACGAAAATTTTAAATACCATAATTCTAGAGGTATGTACCTTAGTCGAGGACTCTGTGATTATCGTAGCCTTGCTCACTGACATGACGGAGATTCTGAGTATCAGGATGATTGGACAGACGCATACGATTATCGAACTGCATGATTTTTCTGTATTTACTTTGTTTTAATTTTTGGAGGATGAATTCTTTTAAGGTGGATAGACTTATAGCACCCAGTTTCTATTTGAGAGTAATTTTAAATTTTATCAATTTTAGTCATTTAATTCATGCTTTGATTTTGAGATTTTAAATCATTTTAATTTTAAGCCATGACTTGTGATTTTGATATTTTACTATTGTTTGGTTTTAAGTTCGAGGACGAATTTTTTTAAGGTGGATAGATTTATCACCCCCAGTTTTCAGAAACAGGGGTATTTTTGTCATTTTTTATTTTAGAATATTTTTGAAATTATCTATTTATTTATAATATTATTTTGGGGTTATTTGAGTCGGGTTCGAATTTTAGCTCAATCCGACTTGAAACGGGGACCCGGGGTAGTTTTGACTCTAGTGGACCCACACACTAGTTAGCCATGGCCCACATGCTAATTATTTTAGTTAGTGAGTTAGAGTAATTTTCATGGGTAGGTTAAGTTTAATTAGAGCCTTTTAAACTAGACTAATTTAGCCTCAACCTAAGCCCATTCCTAATTTAATTCAAATATGACAAATGGGGGTATTTTAGGCATTCAAATAGGGGACACCTCACCCTTTTTGGGTAGCCACCTATGGGGGGGGGGGGATAAGGAGTGAGTCATTATCACTTTCATTTCATTTCTATCCATTCCTTTCTCTCTCATGTTCTTTCCCAAATTTTAGAGAGCAACTCCATTGATTTCATCTCCAAATCCATCATTTCTTCCACCAAATCTTCTTCTTTCCTTCTCTACTCAAGCCAAGGAGGAAGCTAGCCAAGTTTGGGAGGATTCGGAGCTCGTTCGTGTCCTTTTGGAATCTCTACGTGTCGGTGTCGTGTCGGAAGGGTTTTCCTTTGAATCTCTCTCCCGGAAGGTATAATCCCTCCTCTAATCCACCCCAACATATATATAGGATTATTTTGAACACATAGGAATGATCCCCATGGTTGTATCTCCATTTGTGTCCATTTTGTGTCCATTTGGAGGTCATAGGAGTGTCCTTTGTGTAGTGGTTGTGTCCTAGTGAGAAAATTCCTATTTGGACACTTGTATTTATTATAAATATATTGTGGATGATTATTTAGAGATTAAATCTCAGATTTCTAATAGTTTAGAGGTGTGTTTTCAATGTATCATATTGTACCATGTTTATTTACCTATATATTGTATATATATGTGGGTTATATATATGTTATTATATATATATATATATATATATATATATATATATATATATATATATATATATATATATATATATATATATGTAAATATAATTTGGCTTATATATATGTATATATACTATGGTATGCAATGTGTAACTTGTGTTTGGTTGTGGGTATGAGGGTTCGGCCAGGGAGGTAGTTAGTTTGGTGTGGTAGTTAGAGTGTTGTGAGATTGATGTATATGTGTATTAGTATAGAAGAAGTTAGAGTGTTAGATTGGAGGGTATTTGAGTGATTGAATGTGGGATTGAGTAGTGGAGAGTGGAGTGTAGAGAGGGGAGGGGGAGAACCTGCTGCAAACAGCAGCAGGAGAGCAGCATATTGCTGCCCAATTAGTCCCATGTACACCTCCTAAACCCCCCCCCCCCCACAAATCAGTCCTAACATGCCCCTAACCACAGCCTAATGGCTGTCACATATGAAGCCCTTCAACACCCCCTAAACCTGTCATTAACCACATGATGGCTGTCCATTTGCACAGCACCATGGCTGTCCATTTTAGCCACATGTGGTTGTCCATATTTCAGCCATTGCTACCACAAATTAGCCTCCAATTCAGTCCAATATACACCCCTACAAATCAGCCCATATA
Organism: Iris pallida; assembly: GCA_029216955.1. NCBI lineage: Eukaryota > Viridiplantae > Streptophyta > Magnoliopsida > Asparagales > Iridaceae > Iris > Iris pallida. The sequence goes on along the minus strand of JANAVB010004599.1, from coordinate 1,480,490 downwards.
TGCTTCCATATGGCAGTCCCTATAGCTCCCAATTTCAGTCCATTAGCACCCTATAGGACTGTCCCCAACTGTCTAAAACCCAGTCCACTTCAGTCCCCTTGGCCATCCCTAAACCAGTCCAATTCACCCCATTCAGCCCCCTTAACCCACCACTAAACAGCCTATATAACACCCTATATTTAGCCCCTATATCTAACCCACATGACAGCCATATGATGCCCCAAACCTGTCCTTAACACCCCACTAAACTAGCCTATGAGCACTCACAAACCAGTCCAATTGGACAGCCATTGGCCTCCCATTCCAACCTACAATTCAGCCCTATATGTATTTATATAGGTGAGTTTATATTGTGTATGTGTGTGTGAGCTATTGTGTATGTGTGAGTCTAGATATGGGTATATAAGTGAGCCTATATATATAGCTATTAGCCTATGTGTGTGAGCCTATAAGGAGAGTCCTAAGTGGAGTGGAAAAGTGAGTGAGTGAATGAGTGGTTGAGTGAATTAGAATTTAGTGAGAGGGTGATTTTGAGTTAGGAGCGTCGGAACGCATCCAAACTTGGAGGGGACTTAGTTATTATAAAATAGAGTTTGCGGGTAGGCTCCTAGGTGGAAATCGGGGCTTCGTGTGGGATTAGGAGGATGGTATCGCATGATACCATTGAGTATCTTGAGATACTCGAGATAACGGGTAAACGACCAACATGGACCGTAAGATGGACTTGATGTCCACTTACCCTAGGAAACTTGGTAGGTAATGGTTGTATAGGCTAGTACCCTACTACCCTAGGAAGTCCGGAGTGAAATTCCTAAGAGAAGGCCACTTGGCGTCAAGTTAGAATGGTTTAAGGGGTAAGTGTATTAAAGAGGGTAATCGGGTAATTTCAAGATATGGGATTCGGGTATTCGGATTGACTTGAAACTTAGGTGACTTGTTAGGTACACCCTACAAATGTCATTTTTGAACCAATTTTGGCTCGGTTGACCAAGAGTTGACTTTTTACCCAAAAGTCAACGATGAGTCAACACTTTGTCTAAATTTGACCAAAACCAAACTAGAGTTGACCAGTTGACTAAAAGTCAACTGTTGGTCAACATTTGACCAGTTTGACCTAGGGTTGACCTAGAGTTGACCAGAGTTGACCAGGGTTGACCAGTTGACTAAAAGTCAACTGTAGGCCAACTCTTGACCCCGTTTGACTTGCTTCGACTTGTTTTGACTTGCTATGACTGGTATGACCTAGGGTTGACTTAGTCTGACTTAGATTGACTTGATATGACTTAAATTAACCTAGATTGACTTGACAGGACTTAGTGTGACTCAGTGAGACCTAGTTTGACCTAGATTTCATATCATTCATTATAAATCATTCTTAACTTGTTAAACCTAAATTAACATACAATATCTCATCTATTAGGTCTCTGATTACCACTCTGAGCATTGATATATCCTACAGCTCAGGACAGCAGGCGAGTACATTCACTGATAGTTTTTATTATCTTGATATCTGCTATATCCGATTCAGTTGTAGTGTCTTACTTGATTCCTAACACGATGGTTCACGGACTAGTATATGTCGGATCCTGTCATGAGATATTGTTCCCGGGTTACTTGGTATATTGGTACATGACTCGACTTATTACTTGTACTTGTATAGACATGGACTTGGGAGTGGGCCGATCACCTGCTTTTGAATCCTGTGTCATGACGTGTTATGTCCGAATCCTTTATACTATTCGGGGATGGGGAGTTATTAGTGGTTGTGTGGTCAAAATTCCCATATTGTTCTATTGTACACATTGTTCATAGCTATACCCTCGCCTCACGACGGGTAAAGCCTTACCCTACATCGTTCATAGCTTTCCATGGTGACCGACCTTACCGCTCTATTGTACATATTATTCATAGCCGGTCGGATGGAAAGTCTGATCATGTTTCCCAAGCCGATCACATAACGCTCTAATAATTCAAGGCACATTTTATATTTACTTATCTTATCATACATCCTGTTCTGTTCTACATTCAGTACTTTCTCACCATGTTATGATATTCAGTGACTCACATGTTCTATATGCATTTATGTTATACCTTGATTGGAGACTAAGTTCTGCTCGGGAGAAGGGTTACAACCCCGGTCCTTGTTTGGTTTAAGGGTTGTAACTCAGCTTCTGAACGGTTCCCAAGTCTTCATATATCTTTGTCTTGTAGTTCATTATACTGTCTCTTATAGAATTTGTCGATTCACATGGAACTGCTGTTAGTGTTTGTACTTGCTCATTTTTCTGACAGGATACCGTTGATATATTACAGATGATTCTGAGGTAGATTGCCCGACCTATTATGGGGTCGAGTCTGATGGAGTAGACCTGGACCGTGGCCTTATAGTAGAGCCACTAGACTTTGTTCTCCCAGAGTAGTATAGCTTAATTGGGTTGCCTGGACTGCGATCCAGCTAGTATTATGAGACTTTAGCTTTCTATGTTATATTTTGAGACCCTGTGATGATGTGTATATATCTGGGCTTGTGTGGATCTCGAACTTATTTCCTGCTTTCATCTATCATATTTCCTTTCATGCTATCTATCCTAGTTTGCCTTGTGATTGAGACTGTATTGCTATGTCACCTCCATTCGGAGTATATATACTGTACAGGTACCTTTATCTGTGTAGTTGTAGTATTTATAGATGACCTAGACAGCGTTCTACCGCCGATGCTGCGACGTAGGCTGGACGTAACCACGTACTCGTGCCCCTAATCAGGGTACGGGTCGTGACACATGTCCTGTGTCGACCCCGAGCAGCTAGGGCAGCGCACCGGGGCCTCGTGCGTGCGTGTGTGTCTAAATTTAGGCACGAAACGTGTCCAAAAATGTGCTCAGTAGGACACGAATTTAAAGAACACACATAGGGCTACAAATCCATGAAATTAGTTTTCGAAATTACAATGTTTTAATCCATTCAAGCAATTCATCAAACACTTAGCAATACACATAGACACATGTCCGATACGGACACCAAACGGACACGAAAACGACCCAAACTTCAGGGACAACTAGGGGACTCCTAGATCTAGCCCTAAATGCAAAGAAAATGAAATATTAATGCAGTTTGTGGAGTTTTACCTATAGGTGCAAAAAGCATAAAAAAGCTCCAAATGGGAGATTCTTCCTTGCTAGCCAAATGCTCCCAAATTGTCCCAAAGCTGGGATTAAACCACACAATCAGAAAATAAGAGAGTATTAGGTTCTAATGCAAGAAACTAGAGTTAAAAAGGATTTTAAATGAAAAATCTATGGATTGGGGAAGAATGGACAAACCTTTCTTTTCCTATGTGTTGAAATGATATAAAAGAGACAAGAACTAATGAATAAGTGTTTATATAGGGTGGGGATCCCTATGTGGCTGGTCACTTAGGGTTTGGTTAGGGTTAGGGCTTCTAGTTATGGGCCATGGGTCAAGTCACAAGTCATTAAGTCCTAAAATCACAAGTCATTTCATTAAACCACAAACCATGAAATAATTTTACTTAAACTAATCCTCCTAATCCAAAATTAGTTTCTAAGTGACTAAGGTAGGTTAATCTAGGTTAGACTAGGGTCACCATGGCTAGGGTTAGCTTTTAGACTAGTCTACAAGTCTCTATAAGTCAAAGTCCAAACTAGGAATCACCAATTCAATAAATTAAGAATAAATTCAAACTTCACTAAATGACAAAAATACCCTCAAGTTAAAATGATAACTAAATCATCCTAATGACATGGTTAGGCTCTAGGTCAGACAGTCTCTCGGGTTTCACTAGCAGCACATCAAAATCACAAGTCATGACTTAAAACAGTTTTTAAATAGTTTTAAAATGATTAAAAATTACCAAAAATTATAATATGAAATAAATATCAATAAATTATAATTATAATTATAAAATTTCAAAATTACCCTCATCTGGAAAATTGGGTGTTACAGGTTAAAGCACAGGGCAGTGAACGATCTCATCAAGAGAGGTGTCATTGCAGTAATCGATGTTCGGAGTCAGGAGAACCTGGCGGATCCGTTCATGAAGGGCCTCAAGCATCAGCTGGTTGAAGACACAGCAGGGAAGATGGGCTTGAAGGCATTCTGATAGTATATTTTTGTAATCCTACCATAAAGTTTTATGTTATTAGTTCAAAGAGAAATCTACTAGACATCTAACTTTTGGTTCAAGGGAGGACCACTGACTGGAAAACTATCAGGTAACAGTGGGTACTTGTTCTTGGGAACATGGAAGGGTTACGAACCCATAACCACTGTTGTCTACTATGTGTTTTCTGCGAAAAATGGATCCTGTGTTGAGGGTGGCTTAAATGCCTTAATAAGTTCTCAGGCAGAGTGAATGCCTGGTGTGCTTTACAGGAAGCACGGTAGAACAGCACTACAAGGAGTAAAACTCTATGCTACAGTAGGATGACTCTACTATGAGGTTCCCAGGTAAGGGTAATGCCTCGGCTTTGTAAGCCAAGTCATAACGGCGTAGCACCACAAATAAGCAGGTAGCCTAATGTTGTATAATAAAATTAAAGAGTTGTAGACAGCACTACAAAGGGGAGGATGACCCCATGTTACAGTGGCACGACACCACTATGAGGTACCCGGGTAGGGGTAAAGCCTCGGCCTTGCAAGCCATGTCGTTGCGACGTAACACCGCAAGGAAGCCTTAGGCTTCATGCTAGGTAGAATGGCACTACAAAGAGGCTGTGACCTCATGCTGCAGTAGTATGACACTATGATGAGGTTTCCAGATAGGGTAATGCCTCGACTTTAGGCCATGTCATAGCGGCGTAGCACCACAAGGAAGCGCAAGGCTTCATGCCATGTCTCTTTAATAAAGAACCTACCTATAGTGTATGGAAAGAGATATCAGGCCGTCTCTTGAGGGTAAACTTGTAGACGCCCAAAATTATACACTGAAACCAGGCTGGCACAAGGCCTTTAATGTGCAACCAGAAGCACATGTAACTACATTTTGTGAGTGAAAAGAATTACAATTGTGGTACATAATTCAAGGCATAGTCCATTCTTGTATCACACTGTTATTTAACTCATACGGAAAGATTCAAGTCGTCGGCGACATCTATCCTAATACAAAATAGACAGTTACTGTGGGGAACGCTCAACCCTAGACACATATATATGTTGAGATATGTGAGAGATTGTTGGTGCTCTTGCTCCTTGACATGAAGAAAGTTTGCTCTCAACATGCCTAGCAAAGTTTAGTCCCATTTTAAAAAGCACCATGAGTTATCTCAACATATATACTTGTATGTGTTGTTGAGATATGCACATGGGGTGGTGACCCTAAGGAGGGAATCATGTGGGGCAAGGATAAGGCTCCAAGGAAAGCATTCATGCTTTTTGCTCTTGGGAAATTAATTTCCATTGGGGCTAAGCCCCGTAGGGGCTTAGCGACTCGGACTCGGACTCGGACTCGGACACGGATTTGGGCTCATGGGCTCATGAGGCGTAATGTGGCATTTTGTTGGCGCACTTTGCACTTAGCACGTCAGCTAGGCGCATAGTGCGCTTAAGTTGCGCTCGTTGCGCGAGCCACTTGCCCGGCCACGTTGTGCACCCAGGTTGTGCGGTTGCGCAGGGTGCGCGCGTGCGCGAGTTGTGCCAGATTGCGCTCGGTTGTGCAGGTGCGCGAGTTGTGCAGGTGCGCCAGGTTGCGCAGGTGTGCAAGGTTGCGCGAGTTGCGCAGGTGCGCCAGGTTGTGCCAGGTTGCGCCCGATTGCGCAGGTGTGCCCGGTTGTGCAAGTTGCGCAGGTGCGCCAGTTACGCCCGGTTGCACAGATGCACCCGGTTGCGCGAGTTGCGCAGGTGCGTCAGGTTGCGCGAGTTGCGCACAGTGTGCGCAGTACGCGCAGTACGCGCTGAAGGCGCGCGCAGCTCCTAAAATTTGCGCAACTCGTGCAGTTCGTGGCCTTCTTCGTAACTGATCCTGGATTTGTGGATCTGACATTATGTCGTGGCACACATTTCGGATCTGGACAGTTACATCAGTAGCTATATATTCGGAGCCTCTCTTCTCTCTCAAGAGACTTCGAAGATTTCAGAAATTCACAGAGAGAGAAGAGAGAGCTGCTGCGCACCGTGCCCTTCCTCGTGCAACCGAAGTCCGTCATCGTTCTGAGCAGTCCGTCTTCGTGCAATTTTCCAAAGCATTCCAGAGTTCATTCGAACTTGCTGGTTCCTGGAAGCTGACCGTGTAGGCGGATCTAGCTTTGAGCACTGGTGTTTTTGACACCCCAGCAGGCCACTACCTTCCATCGTTCACCTGTCATCTTCACTGCTGCCTTTAGTAATTCGGCCAGCATCTTCTTCTTAGAAGCACTGCTATCGTTTGCTACGTTTACGAAATCTTCTTAGAATTTCGTATTCCAGAATCCTTCAAGGATCTCTGTTACGCACCTTCCTTGAAGTGTTGCGTTGGAACGTTGTTCTTTCAACTGTTTCATTCAGTTTTTCATTGAAAAATGTGCCCCGGTTCTAACAATATATAATAGGAAGAGGAACAAAATTGGGCAGAAATAAATGGGACAACAGATCTGCTCCCAAAATTCTCATGGAAAAACTTTAGTCATTCAAATTCATTGAAGAATGGTCTCGATAGAAATATACATTGATATTCAAATTTGTAGTAACTCATGGGACTTCTTCAACTAAGACATGTTAGATTAATCAATGTTTTAAAAACCGGACCGGTGGTTGACCCGACCAAGGCACTGGATCGGATCAAATTGGTTCAACCAATTGGTTCAACCAGTGGTTCAACCACTGAATTAATCTAAGTGGTCCAAATTAATCCCTTATGGACATTAATTTTTTTTACAAAAATACTAATTTTTAAAAACAATGGGTCAATACTGAACCGGACCGGAAAACAATCGGTTCACGGGTGAACCGGTTGAACCGGCCGGTCCGGTCCGGTTTTTAAAACATTGAGATTAATTATTTTTAAAAAAAATTAATGTTGGTGATAACCATATTTACTTTCCAAGTCCACTTCCTCTTTACAACCAAACACAAATACAATCTAAAAACCCACTTCCGGAAGACAAAAAAATTACTCAATCAGACATGCTTTTGTAACTCAAACTAATTACATACGCAACAGATACATACACAAAATTCTAATTTACACTTGCACTTCCGTAAACCAAACAGTCCATAATTCGAGCACACCCTCTCTCATCATCTTTCTATTTCTCTTGTTATTCTATACTTTTGAACATTTTGCTCCTCTTCCAATCCTAAGGTTTTTTAAATTCTTTAAATTCTATGTTTAATTCACGTGTTTTGAACATCACTTAGTATATTTTAGATTAATGATTAGTCAATTAGTGTTTTGTCAAAGTTTCGAACCTAATTTTAAGATTTCAAATTTCAGATTTCGACACCGTTTCGTTAGGGACGACGTAAAGCCGCCAAAAATTTTCACAATCCCTAACAACATCAAAAGAATATTTTGCATAGAAACGGTGGTCCGGTCGGATTGATGCGACTTGATCATTTAAAAAATCGATCGATTTGGTTCGGTTCACGGTTTGATCTTTCCAAAAATATTTAAACCGAACCAAACCGAACCTAGTTAGTAACATCCTAAAGTTAGGTTTATATCTGGTCCAACTTATCCATATCATGGTTTGTTTATTTTCCATCTTCAATTCATATATCTATTAGGATTATGATTTATTTTCGAAAATTATTTTGGATTTGTGGAAGAAATTTATTATGTAAGTGATTTACTTAGAAGATTATTATCTACTTTGATATCTCATACAAACATCTTCCAAACAAGAGAGGGTTAGAATTTTTTTTTTTTGAATTTACTTTGTGAAACACTTTTATATACTTAAAATTTTTTGTCTGATCAAAATCGATCAGTCGAATCGATCCAAACCGAGCCAAGTCGGTCGGTTTCAAAACCAAACCGACCAATTGGTTGGTTTGGCTCGACTGTGATTATTTTCAAACCGATTAACGTTCGATTTCGGTTGTGACCAAATAGATCGACCACCGATCAATACACACCCTAGTTAGGACAGAGAGAACCCTGTCTGGTATCTTGGACGGCTGAGATCAACTCAACTCCCCCCTCTCTCTCCTCTCTCTAGAAAGAAACAATGATGGCGTCTGCAGTCGCGTATCACTTAAGCTGGTGGTACCGCACCACGCACATACTCTCTGCTCCCGTACCACCGACTGCTCCTCCTCCTTACTATTTACACTCGCGCCCCAACTCTCTTCCTCCTCCTCCTCCTCCTCATCTCTCCTCCACTTCTTCTTTCTCCCCGCTCCTCCTCCGCTACAAACCGACGGTCGACGTCCCTCGGCCGATGGCTCCGCCGGCGGCGTACGAGGAGGCGCTGAGCTGCCTCTCATCCCTCATCACTCGCCGGACGCGCGCCGACGGGTTCAACAAGGGCGACTGCTTCGATCTCATGCTCGACTACATCAAAGTAATCGATCGCCCAATTCTTGAAAAAAAAAAAATTATCATATAATTTGATAATTTGTTGTTTTTTGTTCGGATTGGTGATAGATTCTGGATCTGGAAGAATCGATCTCCAAGTTGAACGTGATCCATGTCGCCGGAACCAAAGGAAAGGTGATATTTTATTATTATTATTTTTTATTTTAGGGGGGAAATTGAAGTTTTTTCTTTTCTTTGGTTCAATTAGGGTTCTACATGTACGTTTACGGAATCGATTCTGCGGAATTGTGGGTTCCGGACCGGGCTGTTCACGTCTCCGCACCTGATCGATGTCAGGGAGCGCTTCCGATTGGATGGGTTAGCTTAGCTTCTTGATCAGATGTTTTATTCTGAGGAATATTGAAGTAGTTTTTTTTTTTTTTTTGGTTAAGTTTTGATATTTGCGATTTATAGGGTGGAAGTTTCTGAGGACAAGTTTTTGGAGTACTTCTGGTGGTGTTGGAATAGACTGCAGGTCAGAATTTATTTTTTTGCAATGTTCATTTGTTTGCTATGAAGCATAGGTAGATACAGTGCGGCAGTAATTAATCATAGGTAGATACAGTGCGGCAGTAATTAATCTTTGTAACTTTCTATAGTTTACATTTCTTCACCATAGTCATAAAACTTTAGTTAAAAAACTACGTACTTAAGTTTACAAATAAAGAAAGTTTGAATTCTAAATCGAAACTACCAGACGAAAGGATAAGGTCATATCCAATGACTTGCACCAGAAAGTACCAAAGAAGTACCCACGAAGTACCCAAAATTAAAATTGAAAATATGAACAAATCAAATTTTGGATTCATATGCGGTAAATACCTAGGAGTACGCAATGAGTACCGGCATCCGGTAAGTACTTGGTACGGGTACGCCTTTGGCCTTCCTAAGTGGAGTACCCGTGTTTCATACTTTGTTAGTCTTTGCGTTAGCATGCATCTAATGTGTATTGTTGTGTGTGTTTTGCTCTGTTTATGCAGGAGAAGACTAATGATGATGTGCCTATGCCAACCTTTTTCCGTTTCCTTGCCTTGCTTGCCTTCAAAATATTTGCTCAAGAGCAGGTCACTTTGCTTGCTTTCTAATTTCTATGGCTGTTTCTTTATCATTTGCAATATGTTGCATGAAGACATAAGACACAATGTGGACATGGACACCAAACATATTTTGGACTATCCTAGGTACTTTGTGTGGTTGTCATGTGTCCAATACACGTCTGATGCAACATGACATGGACAAGGAACCTATTTTTGGAGTATCAGTGCTCCGTAGTTTTTTACATTTCCCCTACTCAAATGTTTGAGATTGTTTGCATCTACATTTACTACATAATCAAACTTCACCTTTCCACATTGTTATCATCGAGGTCGTCGCTTGGTACGATGTTATGGCTTCACACTTGCATCCTAGGGGATGTGGGTTGCGGAAATAGCCTCTCTTGGGGGCAAGATTTTATACATCTTGACCCAAACGCAAATCATGCATTAGCGGAAGTCTCGTGGCACCGACGCCCTATTTATAATGATATCAGGACAAGCTAGATGATGTATTATCAGATAATCATTATTGTATATCCTTACATGGATTACATGCATATTTGTTTAAACAATAGCATTCATATTTTCACGGGGTTGTCATTTCTTCACTCTTTGACATATTGTCCCATAGAGATGAATGCAATTTTCTATAGCAATTTGTATCTTCTTACCTCTTCGTCTAGGTTCTTTTAATCTAGGAGAACTTGGTTGCATGAGCTTAAACTGCAATCCAAAAGGTAGGGAGAACATGCCATATAGCCACCTAGGTTTTATGGCATGGCCCTCTCATGATGCTCATAGCTACCTTTTCTAGGAATTTGTCACCAAATTATGTCATAAAATTTTGTCAAATCATGTATGGAGTTTTCTTATGCTCCATATACAAAATAGAAAGATCATCTTTTCAAAGTCTTGTTGTTTTCATCCAATTTGAATTGAACTACTTAATTGATAATGCTTATGTTCATTGAATGAAACTCTACACTATGTGCATACTGATGGGGGTGGGTTAGGGAGTTCGTCTTAGGAATGATCTCCTTGTATTTCTACCACCTTGTGGTCTTGTGGACCTCATGTTTCTATCCCTTTCTTCTGAGTCTGAAAATTGATCATCATCATAATCCAAGCCTTCTACCATCAGAATGGGGTAAGCTCGGTTGTGGACCATAAAAATGCTTCATAAAAGAATTGACATTTTTTTATGACTAGTCCTCGACCTAATGTCAACCCTCTATGATGGTGTCAAATTCCTAGCCAACACTTATGAGCATGAAAGAGACATGCCATGAAAGCTAGATAGCCAGTTCGCAGATAGGTATACCTTTTGGCTATGCAACTTAAGCTCATGCAACCGAGGAGCACTCTACAAGTCCCCCCTAGACTATAAAGAGTGTAGACGAAGAGGTAAGATGATACAATTTGAAATTATATTTGTCTTCATGACACATAAGTGAAAGTGTGAAAAGGAATGACACTTCCATTGAGTCTGAATATTATCTGGCAATTTAAAATATCATGATGAATTTCCTTAAAAAATATGAGTTGCAAAGAAGTTCCCTTAAAAGATTATTTGGAAGGTTGAGTGATGAGAATTTCATTTTTACTTAATTAATCCATTACAATTAATTGCAGTTTGATAAAGGTTTCAACCTTCAAGTACCATGATTAGCTTTTCTAAACTGTGTCCATTTGTACTTGAAACTTGGAACTACGTATGAAATTTGAACTTGAATCTTGCACTGAGTTCTCCAAGGCAATACCCCAACAATGTTTTTCTGGCTGGCGCAGGTGGATGTTGCTATTTTTGAGGTTGGCCTGGGAGGGAAGTTTGATGCCACTAATGTGGTATGCACTTGTACATTATGAAGATCTTGTTTTCTCGCTTGATAGTTTTAACTTGGTTCAAGATAAAGTGATTTTTGGCATTTAAGTGAAGTTAATAAGACATTGTTCTTCATTATTTATCTAGTGTAGTTTAAATGACTCCTAAGTTTGGACATAATTTTCCAGGTGCAGGCACCAATTGTTTGTGGAATATCTTCCCTAGGGTATGACCACATGGAAATATTGGGTTAGTCATCTTTCGAATTGATTTTGTTGATAATTCTTAAAGAGCCATATGTGAAAATAAAAATTAATAGATAAATGTGAATGCTTACATCATATCTGAGCCCATAAATGCATCTTTGATGCTACAACTATTTGTAGGGCCTCCTGACAACTTACAATGCATTGTGAATATAGACTTTGGAGCTTTATATACTTGTCTTCTTACTTTGAAGTAAGCTAATAATAGATGATTCATCACATATACGATCAAGACCACATTCGAAAATAAGTGAGTTGGATTCCAGGCGAGATCGAGTGAATTATGAAACTTGCTGTTCTACAGAACATTTTGTTGGGCCTTGGAACTCTGTATGAAATGTAGCGAGTATATTTGTGTGAATATGGACTTTGTAGATTTATACACATACACAATCAAAACTACAATAGACAAGAAGTGATATAGATTCTAAGAAACATTCAAGTGAATTTTGAACTTTGTTGTCCTACAAAGCATTTTGATAGGCCTCAGAACTCTATGAAATGTAGCTAGTGTATCATTGGCGATTATTGTCTTACTCTTTGCAATGATTCACTTGTCCACTTGTTCATAGGGACCTCGTGGCATACAACCACCACAACTCCTGCATTATAGCCACCCCTTTCTTTCTTTATTTTGACTGCCTCATGGATGGACAAAAGAAGGGAAGTTACTGAACGGAGCAATGAAGGCTGCAAAGTAGACAACAAGCCCCCACCCCGTAAGTACAGTGTTCTTCAATAAGACTCTGTTGCTACCCCTCATTGACTTTAAAGCTCGTTAGGGGACAAGATTCCTTCACTTGCATTTTTGCTAGCACTACAAAAAGCTCCAGTCTTAACGCCTCTACGGAAGCTGTACAACCTTTCCTTGGGTTCGTAGAGTAGGGTTTCCCTTTTACGCACAACAGAGGAGCCACCCTCACAAGGGAGGCGGCCATAGTTCATAACACACTCTTCACACAACAAGTCCACTTTGAAGTTGATTATTTGCTCGGCCAACCATGGAAATGTGTGCGAGATACCATAAGGGCCCAATATCTCAATAGCACCCTTGTCTAAAGCTTCGAATGAGACTGAATATTCGAAACGCAGGAATGAACGGACTAGAAAGTCGCTCAAACTTGTTCGAAGAATCAACGTTTATTGAAGAAGCAATAGATTCAATTACAAAAATTACTAGTTTGAAAGGGTCATTGGAATTGATCCGATACGAGATTTACATTATACGCTAGAGAAGCACCTGAAGTACTAAACAAAATAGATATTAGTTTTGTAATGGTTGGAGCAACAAACTTGGATTTGGCAAGAAATCATTTTTTGGTATTACAAAGGGGGAATTGGCCCAAAGAATTGGATAGGGGTAACGACGCAGTTGGGAGCCGACGGCTTACTCAAGTGCCCCCCGAACCGCACAAATTGGTCGTCTATTATACGGCTCACAAACTCTGCATGGGTGGGGGTAACTTTTATTCGCCAGTGGTACGATGCATGCAAGGCCTCGGGGTTTGCTTCGTGGGTTCCTATGCATTTCCTACCTAGTGCAATGGAACCCAACTCAACTCTGCCGGGCCAAAAGGAAAGAACCGTAGGAGGCGGACATTACAGTATAGTCAAGAGGCTTACGAACCTAACGGAAGCCAGTTATCCGAAGTGCACTAAAGAGCTGACCTGCTGGGAGAAGATTTTGAAGAGAGAATTGCATGGTCTGGCTGAGTGACATATTTTGTCAGTATTTTAGTCGGTCTTTCGCTGGTTTACCATCTTTGGTTCTCCAACATACGGTGTCTTCATAATTTTCTTTCCCCCCAAATGGCACTTCTTTATTAACTTGATAGAGAAATTATTTCGTTGTTACCCTCCGCCAACAGATTGAGTTCAGTGGTATGCTCAATGACGTGACATCGATGTAAACTGTCAACTTTAGTCCAACTGCAAACTTTGTGAGAAATTTTGAACATCGAATTTGGATCTCCATTATACTTCCCTGGGCGAGCACTACATCTATGGAATGGGTACTCGAGCTAATTACATGGCATGACCAATTTCTTTAAGGAACTCGTCTGAACTATGATTTGCACCAAAAACTGTGTTTTAAGTTTTTAACTTGAATTGCCTGTCCACATGATGCACTAGAAATGGAAATTATGTGGAAGGATACTTTCAAGACTCTCTTGCCAATGTTTGTCTACCAACCTTTTACCAATAATTTCGAGGTTCTTGGTATTGAGAGTGTAAATTCAAAGATGATGGTCAGTAAAGATTGTGGACACATGTAAAACACAAACATACATTTTAATACTGCTAAATTATACATCTCAGGACTTGACACGAAAACCCAATAGTTCATGAACCCATGTTTTATGTGATTATATAGACGAGTACACAATAAGTATAAGATATTGAAATTCAGTGTATGGACATATTTTCCTGAGTTAAAACCATAGTCTGGGATCCTCCGACCCCCCTTGTTTCCGCATTTGGATCCCTTGACCCTAAATGTTGCGGTTACCATTGCGGTATCCAAAAGTGGATAATTGGACTATCCGGATCTTACAAGGTGGAGTTCAACAAAGACATTAACAAATTGTAATATAAAAGACAATAGATGAATTAGTTGTCAAAAACAAAGCATACAAGAGTAGTTTGTTATAGGATTCAATACGAGTTCTTCCCTAGTAGACTCAAATGCACACACACACAAACGGACCTCTCTTAAGCGAACTACAACATAGGTAACTATGGTTAAAACATGATCTGAAGCAATTGTTGGAGCCGCATGCAGCGTAGTTGTAATGTCTTCGCTGTAATTAAAGAAGCCTGACTTAAAAAATCTCACCATGCAGTAAAAGCAAAAGAAGAAAAAGAAAGTGCACATACTTGTAGTCTTGTACAGTTAAGAATTTTTCCCAGTTGGCCTGTCTAATATGACTACACTTTTCAACAGGAAATACTCTGAGACAAATTGCTGGGGAGAAAGCTGGAATCTTCAAGGTTCCCCCCCTTCACCAACTTTATTTATAGAAAGACAGAAGCTGCAATTAAAGTAATGCTTTCTTTCGGTTCACGCATTTCCCTACATTTCTGTGTCATATTATGTTATTTTCACTTGAAAAAGCAAGGAGTGCCGGCCTATACTGTTCCTCAGCCAGAAGAAGCAATGTCTGCACTCAAGGATAGAGCTGCTCATTTAGGTGTAAGTAGCATAGCTTTTTCAGTTCTGGTTGTCTTATTGAATAATCAACATGTTAAGATGCCTGTTAAATATTTGATTGTGATATCTATTTTAATTCTGTAACAGGTATCCCTGCAAGTAGCATCACCTCTGGGTAAGGAATTACTGAAGACTCAGCAACTTGGACTACATGGTGAGCATCAGTACCTAAATGCTGGCCTTGCAGTTGCATTGTCAAGCACTTGGCTTCAAAGAACTGGACATGCAGAGAGCTTATTTTCCAACAGTTCTGTAAGTTCGACACTTGGTTCGATTTGTTTATTTTATTTTACCAATTTGGACGTATTATCACTTGTTATTTTCTACAAGAAAACAGAGTAGTCTACCAGAGCAGTTTGCAAGAGGGCTCGCAATGGCCAATTTACAAGGGCGAGCACAGGTTGTCCCTGATCCACATATCAGCATGCAAACTCTCAGTTCATCTGTCGGAGGCCTAGTTTTCTATTTGGATGGAGCACATAGCCCAGAAAGCTTGGAGGTGTGTGCAAGATGGTTTTCTCATGTTAGTAGAGAAGAAACCAAAGTGTCTGATCCCTTGGAAGGAGAATCTCATAATATAGGCAAATCTACAAAGGCAAGACCTTGTTTTTTTTTCTTACTTAGATATTCCTATGTAAAAGATCTTGTTTACAAATGTTGATGTTTTAGAAGCTATCTTCACAGTATACTCTGATAGATAGGTCATATGAATATCTTTTTGAAACGATATTGCAGATACTTTTGTTCAACTGTATGTCAGTCAGAGATCCTCAACTGTTACTTCCACCTCTAGTGAATACTTGTGCTCGCCTTGGTAAGTCATGAATTGTTGCATTTCTTTTTTCCCATGGAAAAAACAAGGTACAATAACTTGATTCTTGAAAAGTTAGCGTTGTGTTTAGTGATATTTATGTTGTTATATGTGTGTATGCAATCATATGTACACACAGGCACACAAGCACATCTGTTATATATATATATATATATATATATATATATATATATTTTTTTTTTTTTTTTTTTTTTTTTTACATCTGTTTTATATATATATATATATATATATATATATATATATATATATATTATGTATAAATGTCTACCAACATACCTATAGGTTATATCCTTATTTTTAGATTCAGATCAAGTTTCACGTATTCTTGCTCTTCAAATTGATGAAGGTAATTTCTAAAGATATATTTAACACATTCCAAATAAGAATGCTAATATGTACAAGTGAGAGTACACTAAAAGATGGTATAAGAAATCAGTTTATTCGTGGGAAGTTGGAGGTGGCGCCAATTGAAGATAAGAGAAAACCGTCTTAGGTGATTTGTATGTGCAACACAAACCAATACATTCCTGATAAGGAGGGCCAATGAGAAGATAGTTAAAGGAGTCACTAGGACTAGAGGTAGGCCTAAACAAACATGGATTGAAGTTTTACAGAAGGTATTATTTTGTTGATGTTACAGAGGATGGGTCTCTTAATAGAGCTGAATAGAAAGAAAAAAAATGATTCAAACAGCCGACCCAAAAATTTTGGGATAAGGGCTTGATAGCATTATTGTGATATTTAACACAGTGGGCTTGTGCTTTTCTTTTGTAAGACAGAGAGACAACCAAGAGTTGCTATGGTTTATCGACTTTCCAGTAATTTTGTTTCTTATTCTGGGTTTCATGCAATATGCAATGTCTCCTCTTGAAGATATGGCTTCAATATATGCATCTTATTAGTTATTTCTCACTAATCAGAATAAAACATGTTCTAGTACGATACTTATCTCCCAAGGCATGCATGGGTGTTAGTTTTGTAACCGAGTATCATGACCAGCATTGCTTTGACATGTAAAGAAACAGGTGGACAGTATTGATCTCAAAGTATAGTAGGGTCCAAAAGACATGTCTAGATCCTAGTCTGTTATCTACTGTATGAGTACTTCTGTTTTTATATAAGAATAAAGTGCAGAATGGTCGTAATTAATTGAATCTAAGTTGCACCAGCATGCTTGCTTAGGATAGCATAACCATGTCCAATTCATACCCAACACAATACCTTGACACTATAGGACATGCTTGGCGCATCTCTGGTTCCCAAGCGTCTCGAAACATGGTTGGACAATGGACATCCATTTGGCACCATGCAGTTCCAATGTAGATTGAGCCCTCCCATCAAGTGGGAGTCATAAAGTTAAGTTTGTACAACCATGGAGCACCACAAGTTCCCTAGACTAGAAAAGAGATTCAAGGAAGAGATAAGATGTAAATGATATGCTACGAGGAATTGCATTCATCTCTATGGGTCTATGACACATCAAGCTAACAAGGAAAATGAATGGCATCCCAATCAAGACAATGTCTAAACTAAGAAAGCAAATTTGTTGGTACACTCTAGGTTTTTTTAGAATCAATTTCCTATCTAAATCCCCGTACCTCAACATAAGCACACATGTAATGGTAGGATCTTATACACACACACATGCGTTTGTAACATGTGTATATGCATATGCATATGCATAAACGTGGTCAGCCTGTACAAAATATCCATTATTTTCCAAGAAACATTATATCATGCGAATCTGTACTACATATCCGTGTCTATGCAACCTAGGATTGGATTTCTTAGTATATCAAAGTTACATAATTATGTTATTGCAGATGAAATCTCTCTTATTTTATTTGTGATAGTTATTTCTTGTTTGTACGTATATATGCCCCTTAGAATTAACTCATAGCCTATGATATAATTCAGGGATCCACTTCGACAAGGCCCTTTTCGTACCAAATCAGTCAGTGTACAACAAGGTTGGTTCTAATTCGACAGCAGAAGTAGATAAGCAGGAAATTGACCTGTCATGGCAGTTGACGCTTCAAAAAGTTTGGGAAAATCTCGTCCAGAAGGAAAAAGGTAACACGAAATGCAAATATTTTACTTTAAGAAGAAAAGGTGTTTCTAATTTATAGAGATCAACTAACAAGTCAAGTAACTCTTGTTTCGCTGTTAGGACTTGGCAAGAAGACCATTGATTCTCATGAAGGCAATAAAGATGGAGAGCTTAGCTCTGGAAGCAGTTACGAGAGCAGTTCAGTATTTCCTTCACTATCATTAGCAATTAAGTGGCTAAGGGAAAATGCTCAAGAAAATCGATCTATTCGGTTTCAGGTACATTCTACAGTCTTGGAAACCAAGAAGATGATTATTTCTTCATTTTTATCAGAATTGGTAAAACCATAGAAGTGGCACCTTTGTAGAATTCATAAGACATCTTTCAGATATGCTTGTAGACTTCACAAGAAATCTTTTTGATAAGATCAAATTACCCCTATAATATAAATTAGGCAGGAAACTAAGACTACATTTTATATTATTGCCATCCTCTTTCCGTGTTAACTATGTGTGTACTTTGTCAG
The DNA here is from genome assembly GCA_029216955.1 of Iris pallida. Taxonomy (NCBI): domain Eukaryota; kingdom Viridiplantae; phylum Streptophyta; class Magnoliopsida; order Asparagales; family Iridaceae; genus Iris; species Iris pallida. Next base: position 1,462,234 of record JANAVB010004599.1, on the reverse strand, counting down.
TTAGTTGAATGTTTCTGTTAGGAACAAGAAGAGTTCTATGTAAAATGAACAGATTTTGAGAGAAATCTGTATATAATTGAAGCAAACGAACAGAAACGAGAAAACAGCCCATGTCTAACGAAACTAATAATGTGGTAATACTAAGTCAAACAAATATGTAATCCCTTAACAGTAGGACATTATTAACAGAATGGAAACTAAGCCTATCAATTACTCCCTTATATTGAATAATATAAGCACTCAGTTTATATCAATATCTGAGAAGACTCCCAACAGCCATCGCAGTTTCATGAAAACATCCAGTTTGAGTGGTTTAGTCATCACATCAGCCAACTGTTCCTGTGTACCACAGTGCACCTGCTCCACAGTACCTGCCTTCATAAGCTGTCGAAGGAAATGGAAACACACATCTATATGCTTACAACGACCGTGCATTACTGGGTTCTTCGAAAGTTTGATTGCGGAGCTACTATCACAACGAATAATAGTTGACTTGCCTTGATTCTGACCCAGTTTTTCCAATACCGTTGCAACCATACTGCCTGGCATGCACACGAAGCTGCAGCAATAAACTCTGCTTATGTGGTATAAACTCTGCTTATGTGGTAGATAGACTAACAACTGGTTTTTCGATGACCAAGATACTGCTCCCAAACTCACTAAAAATGCATAACCTGAAGTGCTTTTTATTTCTTCCAAATCTCCAGCATTATCACTTTCGGTGTAAGCAACAAGTTCATCATCTCCCTTTCTATAGAAAATTCCATAGTCAGTTGTATCCTTCAAATATCTCAGCAGCCGTTTCGCCGCCTGTAAATGAAGCTCGGTACGATTCTCCATATACCTACTAATAAGACTCACCACAAACATCATGTCCAGTCGAGTAGCTGTGAGATACTTGAGACTACCCACAACCTGTTTATAGTAAGTCTTGTCCACCTTCATCCTTCACGAGCTTAAAGCCAGGAATTAGGATTATGAACAGAGTTACTTGTATCCATTCCAAACCTTTGCAACACCTCCAAAGCATACTTCTTCTGACTGATAAAAACACCATTAGATCTTTGCAATATTTCCACACCAAGGAATACCTCATCTTACCAAGATCCGTCATGTCAAACTCGTGCTTCCTAGAAATTTTAAATTCTGTAAACATCAATTCATCATTTCCAGTAAAAATGAGATCATCAACGTACAGACTTACGATCAACACTTATGTCTTCTCTTGTCTTGATGAACAAAGTATGCTCATAGTCGCACTTCTGGAAACCTTCCTTCACGAAATAGGACTCTATGCAGATATACCAAGCACGTGGTGCTTGCTTAAGCCCATAAAGCGCCTTCTTTAACTTATAAAATCTTCTGTTCATTCCCCTTTTGCACATAACCACAAGGCTGCTCCACAAAAACCTCTTCATTCAACTCACCATGTAAAAATGCAGACTTCACATCTAGCTGATAGACAGTCCATCCTCGTTCAGCTGCAAGTGAGACCACCAAATGAATTCTCTCCATGCGCGCTACGGGTGCAAATACCTATGTATAGTCTATCCCATGCTGCTGAGTGTACCCCTTTGCTACAAGCCTAGTTTTGTATTTATCCACTTCTCCTTTCATTCAGTTTAATCTTATAAACCCATTTCACCCCAATCTTCTTTCCTCCCTTGGGTAACTCTACAAGCCTAGTTTTGTATTTATCCACTTCTCCTTTCATTCAGTTTAATCTTATAAACCCATTTCACCCCAATCTTCTTTCCTCCCTTGGGTAGTAACTCCGTTAATTCCCGTGTCATTTTTTTTTAATTGCTTCCATTTCCACATCCATGGCTCTCCTTCATTTCCCACTCTTAATGGCATCTCCAAATTGAATAGGATCAACAGCTGCAAACATGGCCAAATGAGCTTCAATATCTTCTTCATTCTTCTCCTGTTACATAGTCTCTAGTCTCTCATCCAGACTGGTGGTCCTCTATGCCTCCCTTCATTCGAGCTAGGAGCTCTCTTCGGTCAAAGAATCAGACGAAAAGTTCTCTTCTACTTCTATATCAGCATCAAGATCAGATTCACTCCCCTCTTCATTCTCATCAAACACAGCCGCTTCCTCCTCTAGATGACCCCATTCAAATCGCACAAAATCGCTTCTTCATATTTCTTATCCCATTCCCACTTCTTGTCTTCTTCGAATACCACATCCCTACTTATTATGACCCTTTGTGAAACTGGATCATAAAGTCTGTAAGCCTTCGACTCCTCACTAACTCCTAGCAGAACACAACTCAAACTCTTATCGTCTAGCTTAGTTCTTTTACTGTCAGGCACATGAACATGAAAGATACATCCAAAAACTCGAAAGTACTCAACCGAAGGCTTGACTCCACTGCAAGCTTCTTGTGGAGGCTTATTTCTTACCGCCACTGTTGGACTTCGATTCAATACATGGACCGTCCAATTGACAGCTTCAGGCCAGAATTTTTTGGGAATTTTCTTTTCTGAAAGCATACTTCGAACTATATTCATAGTGGTTCTATTTTTCGTTCCGCAACTCCGTTCTGTTGCGGTGTGTGTGCAGCTGTCAATTGTCTTCGTATACCATTTACATCACAAAAATTAGTGAACTCTTGTGATGTAAACTCTCCTCCTCGATCAGTACGTAAGCATCTAATAAACGAGCTTGTTTCCTTCTCAACATGAATCTTAAAAGTTTTGAAACCAGCAAAGGCTTCCGATTTCTCTATCAAGAAGTAAACCCATATTTTTTTCTTGCTGTTAGAGATGGGCTTGATCGGTCTACAAATATCAGCATGCACCAATTGAAGGATTTGTGAAGCTCTCCATGTGTTCTTTGGGAACCAGTCCCTTTGTTGCTTCCCTACCAAGCAATCCTTACATAGCCTCGAGGGAGTCTTGAGCTATGGTAAACCATTCACCATCTTTTGTTGCTGAAGAACCTTTAAAGCTCAAATGTCCATACATACAGTGCCAAAGTTGCCTCGTATCTTCCGTAATTGCACCTAGTGGTGATTTGATTTCACAACTTCTCTGTCTCCTTTCAGGTCTTGGTGACTGGTTCATTGCACCTAGTGGGAGACGTTCTGAAACAGATAAAGAGGTGACTCATGAAGGGAGATCAATAATGGTTGCAGTCCCTCAGGTAAAGATAATGTGATGGTTGCTCCTTTGGTGTGATCATATCAAATGCCTGTGGACATTGCTATCCTGTATTTCGTTTGTTGTTTGTACACAATTCAAAAGGGGATTCCTTTTGTTTGTATACAAGTAAAAAAAGGTACATTTCTAATCCTCTGCAATGATGTTCTAGGCCATTTTTCAACTTAATTTTGGTGGAAAGAGCCGACAAAATATGGAGGGGCTTCATGATGTTTTAAGCAGTTATCGGGGAGGCCTTCATATAGTATATCTTGATTTGTTCAGGCAGTTAATCATTGTCATTTTTGCTTGGGATGTAAAGCAACTTTTGGATTGATAATAAAGGGATCGTTTCAGTTCAGTATTGTATTCGTCCTTTTATTCTAGAATATATTTATCTTCAATTCTGAAGCAACATGATGGAGGGGGTCTCTTTCTGTTTGCCATAACCATATTCAGTAGTAGCTGGACACCAAATAGAGTGAGGAGGGATATACTATCAGAAGATGCCGCAAGCTGGGTAACTGAAGAGAGAGGTGTTGTTAAAGGTAGTGTGCAACACTAATATCTGTTGTAATGCAATAATTTGAAGATCCTTTTTAATTCTAAACATTACTTCTACAATTTGCTGCAGGTTGACGAGATGAGGAGGAAATACAGAAAAAGGCGTCATCTTGGCCATCACAAAGTATACTCTTCTTGCCCGTTATCCTGGTAGAAGTGTCGTCATCGGTCCTGCACATGCCAGTCTCCTGAAAATTCCAAATTGATGCCAATTGTGCATTTATAGTCTAGAAAATCATGTCCACCACTCGATCATTACTTATTTGTGTAGAATTTCAGGTTCTTGTTGGTTCCACATGTTCCTTTTTACATACCAAGGTGCATGGACTGAGAAAGCATTGAGCAAGTTTGATGTGTTTTCAAAGGTACATGAATTGAGAAAGCATGGAGCAAGTTAAGTTTGATGTGCTTTTTATCATCAAGTACACTGTACATCTATTTCTATATGGTGGTTTGCTACAGTGTTTGGTATATTTATATTGCTGAGGCAGAAATGAATGTCGATTCTGTTTTAGTTGTCTCCATAATCTAGTTCCGAAATGGCCTTGATTATTGTATCGAGACATGATTTTTTTTCCCCCTAGCTGTGCGCTTGGACAAATCTGCAATACTGCTTGGTTAAACACTCAGCTGAAGTTGTATGAAGTATTGTTTTTCACTTTTTACAACGTGAATAAAAAACACTACTCAGGCAGATGACCAATTCCAAAAGAATGTCTCTCGACATTGGATCGGGTCAAACCAATTCAATCAACCGGTTTGTTCAACCACTAGGTTAACCTAAGTGGCCCCAGTTCATTTCCTTCGCGAGAAACTGTTTTTTACAAAAATATTCATTTACAGATTTTTTTGAAAAAACAGTTGGTTAACACCGACCTGATCCGGAAAAGCTGCCGGTTTACGGGTCAACCGGCCGGTCCGGTCCGATTTTTAAAATAGTGCTCTTGACAATTCAACTTTGATTATACCATTTACTCACACAGGTGCAAGTGCAACAATCATGCCGCGTAACCAATCATGGTCAAGTGACATAAGTTATCATAGTAGTAATGATCTTCTGACTATATTCCTGACTGGAGAGCTAAGGATACATGTAACAGTTCTGGAAACAGTCATGGTTACAAGAACAATACATGGTTCATAAAGCTAACCAACTATGATAACTAAAGATTCAGAGGCTACGACAATCAAATGGAAGTTACATTTACGAACTTTATAACTGTTTGTTTGTTTGTTTAATCAGCTGGAATATGAAAGAACATATGATGTTTAAATGCACTGGAAAAACAAATTGTCTGACAATATTAGATCCTAATCCATTAAATACATACAAAAACAATAACTAATGGTGACATCCTGCAAGATGCTCTTGCCATAAAAAGGAGAGCTTTTGATTTAACTGCAAACAAAATCTCCAAAGAATCAAAGGTGCTAGACAAGTCTCTTGATTCTACATTAGCTGCTGGCGAAGTAGTTGGTTTTCCTTTCTCAGTGATTGCACCTCCTTTATCATCTCATCTTGCTTTTCCAGGACGAAATTCACTAGGCGTGACATTTCCATCTGTTACCATCATAATGAATGTGTTAAAACTCCAAAAAAATAAGATGACGTGTGTGAAGAATCATGAGAAAATCTGGATGTAGAGTAATCATGCAAAACTAAGTCTGAAGCAAGGTTTCAAAAGATCATGGCAGCCCTGCACTTGTACTGGAAGACGGACCGGCATAATCCTGGCACTAAAGAGCAGTACAGGGATGAAATGGAAAGAAACTGGTGAGGATCAAACAAACTTGTTCCTATGTACTACTGCTTAATTTATTTATTTGTACCATCGACTTTAAACATATCAGAATCGTCTTTAAACACCAAACTTGTTCCTATGTATTACTGCTTAATTCATTTATTTGTACCATCGACTTTAAACATATCAGAATTGTCTTTAAAAATTTATTGGTATCACTATGAAGCAGTTGAGGGAAATAAGTTGAACAAAAACTTTTGAATTGGTATTATGCCTCTTCTGCAACAATTGGCATACAGATGGACCAATGACGCTCCCAGGCCTTCACACAAATTATTTGAGTTGCTTGAATGGTATGGCTTCTTTCAGCAAAAGCTTTCATCAGTATGAGACAAAGACAAAGATTGTTGCTGACTAAAGCATTCTGTTCAAATTCTAGAAGTAGCGGTAGATCAAAATATAGATGAACTTGGGCAATGAAAAAGGAAAATTGATAATGTTGCAGAGACGGATCCTAACAGAGCTTAACTAAAAGGGGCAGTCGTCCGGCAGATACTTTCAACAGTAACTATGTGGGATAAGGGCTCCATTATTGTGTTAATTAAGTTGAAATGCCAAACGTAAAATGATTCCCTATGTACCATGACCATAAGTAGTTTTCTGAGTTAGAGATTTACCTCTTGCATATGGAATTGTCGCAGCAGCTCGATATGAAGGTTTTTCACATCTTCATGAATAGATTTCTGAGCAGATCCCAATGTTTCCTCAAGGGTGCGTTGAACTAGCTGAAGGGAAAATGATGAAGTTCCCTGTTGATCTGTTGGCTGACCAGAGGCCCGTGGTGTTTGAGATGCTTGCCCCTGTTATGAACATAAACATAGACAAACATCAACTTTTTGAGCTGAACACAATGTTTGTGAACAGGTATCATTGAATTACACTGATTGCTGGAAGGATCCCAGTCCCCGTGGCAGCTGATGACTCTTGCCTTAATAAAAGGTTATGTAAGAGCTCTTCCCTAGTTTCTGCTCCTGTTTTCTTTGATTTTGGTGAACCTAGTGCTGAACCTATCCCATCTCTGAATGACGAGTTAGTGCTCATTCTCTCAGCATAAGTAGAATATCTTCGAGGGAGGGTTGACAGTAGTGACCCCGGCAACTCAGCATTGGCAAATGCTGTCATCACTTTGCTCTCTATGGATGTTGAGAAAGAGCTTGCACTGTTAAGGGATGGTGATTCAGAAAGAGAAGAAAGGTTCTCATTACCAAAGGTGACTTTGCTTTGCAGGTTCAGTGATTTTAGTCTAGAACTTGTCAAAGAGTTAACGGTGGACTGGCTAATCGATGAAGATGAATCTTCTAGGCCTGCACATGTTGTCTCGGATGAAAAAGGGACAGAAGGAAGAAAGCGAGATAACCCAGACACTGACTCTCGGATATGTGTTATTTTTTCAGGTAGCGCATTCCCACCCCAAGCTTCAGGAGGTGTTGGAGAGAAAGAAGATTCGCTCTTCGAAGATGCAGCAGGCGTAACAGTTGCTTCTGAAATAACTCCATCCTACATTAAATAATTGAACAAAATATTAACAGCAAGTATGGATCAGGCTAACATGACTTGCCGAAAAAAATTTGTCACGAGTCCTACTTAAAGAGAAGTCAACTAAACCTTGGAAACTGCTGATGCAGCTTTGAATACCTCGTTATCACTTTAAAAGGCACCAATTAAAAAGTGTCAATCATTGAGGCCTAGAAATTATTAAGATTTCAACTAAGTATTGCCTAAAATTGACTAGCTATCCATAGATAAGACTTATTTAACAGGACCAACTTTACGATTTAGGATTAGTTGTCATCCATCATTCGGTGGAAAGGAAAACACTATATGTTAAGATTTGTTCCATCCCAAGTAACAGTAAAACAGAAATTTCATTTATACACAAATAAAAATTAGAAAAGAAGGTACAAATTAACAATTTACCTGTTTAGTTACCATAGTTGACCTCCAATCTGAGATTGGATGGTGTTCGGTGTTGTCTCCTGTAAAGGGAAATCTAGGAAGAGTAGACTTCTTATCTATTGCTGCAGTACTCTTTTTTGCTTCATCATTGTCATTCCACCAATTGCCAAGAGATGGTGTAATTGGCTGAACGTCGACCAGTGGGGAGAACACATCCATATCATCCTTTAAGTTATAGCTAGGATGAAGCGCTTGCAGCTTTGACAAAGATCCGCTTGGCCATAAGCGATTACCTTGCGGAGTTTCCTCTGCTGCAGATAGACTTGGTGTAGTTGATATTGGCCCACTGGTAGATGCTGTCAGTGAATAGCGGGAAGTAGAGACTGCAGTTGCCAAGGGGAAGCTTGACATGGAGGGCAGGGGATCTGGCATAAGAATAGAATCTTCACTAATCCCTCCAAGAAGAGCAGTTTCAGGTGTACAATTTTTCTCATTTACAGTGACAGGCTTCGATCTTTGCCAGCACAAACTTGCAACAGCCTGTTGGAAAGGGAAAAATTAGTAACAGCAAAAGGTCACAGAAGTAAAGAACTTGTTAATGACAAGATCGATTATATGCCAACAATGGTTAAAAGCAAGAAAGGAAAATTGCAGAAACATATACCATCAATGTGAAGGATTATTGACAAGACAATACATTTAAAATTTATAGTGGAACAATAATGGAATTTCATAAACCCCAAGAAAAATATTTTTAAGAGAGAAAAAACACCAAGATGACTATATAATTCATTGTGTGCTTCTAACAGGAGATCATAGAAACTACTTAATACATACTAATTGTTCGAACAATGAGAGCAAACATGACTAGCTGGAATATGACATTACAAAGTGCTTTGTAAAGGAGGAAAGTCTTAGCAGTTAGCACCATTTATTCTGAGATTAAAAAAAAAGGTACATCCAGCAAGGCATTTAATCTGCTTTAAGTCCAACAAATTTAATCTCCTGGTTTAGCTCCAGCACATTTAATCTCCTTCAACTGAACAGAGGCTTAGGTTGCCTACCTTGCGGCAATTAATATCAACGGTTCCTCTAGGTCCTTTAACTTGGCAAGTCACTTTCTCTTGATACATAATAGGAAAAAAAAAACTAACCTATTGAGACACATTCACTTAAAGGATATAACTGAATAACCATATCCTGTACTGTTGCATATAGATTATAATCTCAGGAAGAAACCTATTGTGTACAATACATATACGGGCTATTGCTTCCAGTGGTTTCTGCAGAGTTGCACCACATCCACTATGTCATCATGTTTCAGTTTTCAAAAAACAAAAAGGTGATATAAATAAAACATTTAGCATGTTCGACTTCAAATTTACAGTAGAAAAGATAAATATTTCTTTCTTCTTGCTAACATTTTGAGATGAAAGTAGTATTATATTTAGACCGTAGTTAATGCGAGTGTTTCGAAAAATTATTTGTATATGTATTCTTGAACGTATTTGAAGTATAACAGAAAAGTAATAAAATATAAAGACAAGATAGATATTTACATTGAAAAATAAAACTTGCCAACAAATGGAACAACATGAACACAACTCCAATTGATAAAGACGCCATTACAGTAACTAGTATCTTATATACGGCAGCAACTTCGCAGAAAATTGATACCTCAGATGTGTTATATGCACGAAGAACAGTTATAGGTTGAGGTCTTCCACGAACGTCATAGAATACTACACGCCCACTGTTTGTCCCAGCAGCAAGTATATTACCATCGTCGCTATATGCCAGTGAAGAGAAGGGTGCCTCATAAGGAGTGCAAGATGTGGGCCTTCTTGACCCTGAATCATACGTATACAACTTTTTATCGAGACCAACACTAGCAATTATCTGTAGTAAAACATGTATCAGAACTAGAAAATCACATAAGATTTATTTTTAGAAAAATATATTATTTTTACCACCATGAACATCAATTTAAAATATACATCACTTGTCCATTCAAATAATTGAATTCAGGAAGAAGAACGGACCTTGTCATTTGATGGAGAGAAACAAACACCACTAGTGGGAGCAGAATGCTGCTTCAGCCAAGACACCTGTGACAGCAGCAGCAATAAGAATAAACATGCAGTGACAATCATGCTTACTTATAACTAAAACCAGTGTCCAGTAGCATCTTATTATTTGCAAACACATATTGCATACATAAAATTATGCTGATTATAACAATGCTTAGCTGATACACGATGTGCTAGAGGTGGTTAGTGACTTGGTTTTATGGATAATTTAAGATCATTAGCTTTTTTGGTTACCATTTGGCATTAACTGTTATGGATGTTGATGGGAGGTATTACATTGATGTTATGGGTCTTACTAGGATAATCAATTAGTTATAAGGAAATTAAATATTTATATTGTGCTTCTAGTATTAGGCTATAATCAACTTGGTAGCCTTTTGTTTGAAATTTCTTGTGGTACTTTGATTAGATTAATGGAGAGATAGAATAGTACTTGAAGTTAGTAAGATTGTGGATAGATGAAACAAACATGGATTGAGGCTAAAAAGAGGATATGGTAATTGTTAACATTTACATTACAGAAAAATGGCCTCAATAGACCTAAATGGTAGAAAAGAGAAATAGATCCAAAGAAGTTGGGTAAATGGCTTTCTTGTTGTTGCTGAAATTAATTAGATGTTTCATGTTTCATGTTTAATGCTCAATTGCAACTGAACTTTTTTGGAGTGTCCGTGCTTCCTAGGCTATATGTAAGGCCTGATATTGACTTTAACTGGAAATACTGAGTTTTGTTCATACTTTTGATCTGGTATGTTCAAACTTGATCTGAAACAGCCGACACATATTGGTATCAAGCAATTTTTCCACCCTTGGTGCATAGTTCAAAGCAATAGTGATCAAGCATTAAGGTTTAGCACAAATTTGGGGAGCATACTTTCAAATCCTCTTTCACCAAACATTTAAATGTACTCAAGAAAATGAAATCCAAGCTTTAAAGTTCATAGCATAATTCACCGACTCTACCATCTGGACAATTAGTGAAAATTGTGCATAGGACGCAAGCTGCAAGAGATTCAAAGGCATTTTAACTTTGATAGTTATGAAATATTCTTGCATTATAATGGTAGAAGCTACAGTGCTACCTACGATACCATATTTACTCAGAAGAGTGATTCCCCTATAGAATGATGCACATATGTCAGAACTATGATTGATTAGATGCAAGGCGTCAGTTTTCTGGTTTAATTATTTGACAATGATGAGTTACTCTCCAAATAACAGTTTAGTTATGAGAATGAGCACCAATAGGAAATTAATTTAATTGACAAATGTCACAAATCTAAATAAAAAAGTTCCACACATACATTTACACACCTTAGGAAGCCGACCAGTTGTATCCCATAGATGTATGGATCCATCATCACCTGCTGTAACCAAAATGTGCCGACTAAGTCGAGAGTAATCAAGCACCCTTAGTACCTGATTTTACAGCATTCATGGAATTAAACATCAGAAAAGGATCATATGGATCTGAAAATTCTCAAACAAACCCCTAATGCATGACTGCATGTAATAAAGTGAAGATTTGTAATGAGAGAATTCTAATGAACGGCAAAATAACCTGTCCAATTGGGTCTTTTAGCTCAGCAGCACGTGCTCCAGAAGCAAGATTATGGAGAATAAGATCCCCCTTCATACTGATAGATGCCAAATATTCGTCTTTGTAATTGTACATAACACCTGTAATGGTATCTGTATGACCACTCAACCATTTTATGCATCGCTTTCTTTGCAGATCCCATATTCTAACTACACGCCCACTTCCCCCTGAACAAAGATATCTAGAACCTTTATTACTAAAACTGATGCTGGCTATGGACTCCTGAAAGAAATTGGAAGATTTTAAGACTGGGGCAACATACTTAAGAATAAATCCTTAGAAGCAATGCTGAAATAACCTAGAAACATTATAATGCATAAAATTATTTGTAACATGGATGCCAGAAAGCCCAAATTAGGTATTCATCAAATACAGAACCAATTTTTTATTCTAAAACAATTGAAGTGACTATTGATAGTAGTAGTTATTTATCTTGGCATCGAACTGAAATATAGATCGAGCAAAACTGAATATTCAGTAAAAACTAGAACTGTTATTCATCCGCTTGAGTTAGAGGAGAATAATATAGAAAATCATAGTTTGCAGTATCGGCCGATACCGATATGACTCGGCCGATATCGATACGGTTTGGCATGTCCCGATCCGATACCGACCGACACCGACTTTGGGAGTCTCTTTTTCAGTCAATTCGGCAAAGAAAATTGAACGAAAAAGGCCAATCACTTAGGGTGTAAAAGTATAATAAGGTAGTAAAAGCATGTAAATCAATAAAACTTATTTATTTCAGGTAAAGCAATAAGCAAGGGTGACTATTATTTCATTCAATTTCAAAACTACTAAGAAACAACACAAAAAATACTTTAAAAATTATGTCTAAATGTATAAGATATTTTTTCTATTGTTTTAATAATTTATAATAATTATTTGCTTTCGGCTAAAAACTCTGATACTCCGATCCGATATCGCCAATAGTGCTGATAACGTCGATCACGATACTCATAGGAAGGGTCAATACTGATTCCTATACCGATAATGCGAACCTTAATAGAAATCCAACTTATAACCTAAAGTAGTTGATTTAGCCAAGCTGGTTGGGCCAGGAAGAATGGTCCCACATTAGGTCTTGCACCTCTCACTAAACCACCGATGTCCTACTTTTTACTCAAAATAACGGCAACCAGAAGGTAACTACTTATGGAAAAGCTCAAGGTATAAAAGGGCAACAACGTTGTAAGCTGGTATAAACTATATTTTTGGACAAGTTCAGACAAACTTTGAACATTCATCCTGAACAAATAATCAGCGAGTTCAGCCTAAATAAGTCGATGTCCTATTAAAACTATGCTGTCTTGTACTCGTGTAAACCTAGTGGATATCCTTTTGTTTGTAATTGAGAATGTTCAATCATACATCTCATTCCAAAAGAAGTCAATAATATTATAATCCACAGTTTTCCTAAAAAAAACTTAAGAAGTCAATAAGGCTCTTGAAAGTTTGAAACTAGTTCTTCTTATATTGGCCTAACAACTCCGTGATTTAGGCTTTTATTGAAGTTGAGTAACATTTAATAAAATAATTTTGTGGAGCATTGAATGTCTACTTTTTACCCATGTTCATCTAAGTTTAACCCAAGACTCATCATCAGATTGCATCTAACTTCTTTTTTAAAAAATTTAACCTTCCTTCTTCATATATAACCCCCCCCCCCCCCCCCCCCCCCCCCTCTCCACCATGACCTCCTTCCACCAAAACCCCGATGAACACAGCAACAAGTAGAACCTAATATAGACTTAAGGGGAATAAAATCTCTATATTGTGTGTTACAGGCTGCCAAATTATTATAAAGCCTTTCTACAGGCTTCACAAACTTTAAATAGCCTTTTCAAACAATACTAACATTGAATTACTTCGCTGAAGACAACCAAATAAACACCTTGAATAAAAGTTTAGGGTGAATCACACTCGCACACTGACGAGGGAAACAGACATAAGACAAGATGGAATTTAAATAATATAATCAAAGACACCTTCAGTTAAAGCAAATGACTTAGTTTACATGCCCATGACCACTTTGCGGGCCTCCCAGCTCATCTGTGCAGAATACTTGAGGTATTCATGTATAATCTTCTTCAACTACATTGCATAGTATTGTCTACAATAGATGAAACATAAATTGGTATGTCGTATGAAACTTCAACTATATGCAATGATGAATAGAACCCAATTCAAAAGAATTCATGTCATGAATGAACAAAAACAAAAACAAACAGGGAGAGGACAAACTTGACACACAAGAACATCATTTATGCTAGTTCATTACATATTTATCTATGTATTAAGTTACCTCCAGCTCATCACCAACATCATTCCCAGAAAGAGGTATTGTCCCCATACTTTGACCATTTTTATGCCACAATGAGATTTTCCTATCATCTCCAGCACTGGCAACAACTAGATCTGAAATAGCCAGCATATAGACAAGCATATTAGCAATAGCTAAATGCATATTTCCGAGCTAAAAACAATCTTATGTTCACATCCAATTGTGTTTCTAGTATTCTACACAAGAATGTACCAGTACCATGAAATCCCTAACCTAGACGGTGGACAAATGAGTATCAATGGATTCAATATGGCCACAAAAGTAATGTAGGATGAAGAAACCCTTCTTTAGAAGGTAACTACTCATCCAAGCTCAGATGGATGAAAACTCCCACTGTCAGTGATTTATGTTTCTGACCTTTGTCAAGTCTGAAAGTCACAAAACAATATAAATCAACATGGTTTATCGCCATGGAATGTAATGCATTGTACTGTGTTAAGTGTTATATTAGAACTATTAGTTAGTGGGCTTTAGTCCCACATTGCTTAGAACAATAGAAGAGGGGCTAGCCTCTCCCATATATATGTAGTCTCTCATGATTAATAGATCATCCATTATTTCCTCTCTACAAGGTATCAGAGCCATAACCCATCCACCCCTCTCCACACACACACAAAAAAACCTAACCCTAATCCACCGCCGCCCTCCCTCCACTGCTGCCCCCCCACACACACACACCCGCCCCACCGTTGCCGCTCCCTGCCGCTGCTACTGCACACCCCCCCCCCCCCCCCCCCGCGACCTCCCCCTCCTCTGGCGACCCTCCCTGCAATCCCCCCCCCTCCGCTGCTGCACAGCGTTGTTGAGCGTTGCTGCTGCTGCGACCCCCCCTCCTCCAGCGACCCCCCCCTCTCCACCACTCGGCAACATGGGTGTAAACCCTAACCCTAGCCGCCATCCACTCTCCTCCAAACCCTAAGTTCAAAAAAAGAGAGTTGACTATTGCATTGAAAATTTCAGAGCAACCACGTAGTTAACTCTGACTTTCCAATATTGATCTTTTGTGGGATTCACAGAGTAACTAAGTTGAAAACTCTCCCATATTGATCTTTCCACTATTGATATTTTGGGATTCACAGAGTAACCACGTAGGAAACTCTGCCCTAAATACACTTGAAAATCTCCGAGGGTAAATAACGTGATTGTTTACAAGAACATCTTATTCTCAAAGTTAGCCATTAACTTGGACATTTCAGAGCAACCATGTTGGAAACTCTGACTCTCCAACGATTGGCTTCGGGAAGGCTAACAAAGAGCAGACACGATAGTTGTGTTGCATGATTCTTTGTTTTCTTGCTTGATCTTCATATCAGGATCCGCCTCGAGAGTGTCCTCTCTATCCTAACTTGCTTGATCCACATCTCTACTGTAGATATTGTTGTGATCGAATTTTTCTTCGACACTTGGAACCGATATCTGAGGGATGGATAGCACTGGAACGCATGCCAGTGATACTGGTACTAGCATTGGGAACACAATGGCGGAACTAATGGGCACTAGTACAACGATTTCCTCAATCCGACTTGTCGATCGAAAATTGGACGGACCAGAGGGATACTCGACATGGCGTAAGAAGGTCGAAAAGACGCTTCTATGGATGTGGTTGTCTAAACATTTGATTGACAACCCCCCCCCCCCCCCCCGGCAAAGACCAACCCCAGCTTTGAGCAATGGGAGATAGATGATAGTTGGCTGTTTACACAGTTGATGAACTCCATGGAACCATCGGTGGAAGACATGGTTCAGAATACGGACTCCGTTAAAAAATTATGGACGGACCTAGCAATGACGCTTGATGGCAAACGCAATTTGTCTCGCATTTATAACTCCGTCGTTGGCATATACAGAGCAAATCAGGAAGACAAATCTCATAAAGATCACTTCAAGACATTTAAGGCTATGTCTGATGAGGTTGATCGTATATTGCCCCATACTACAGATATCAATGAAGCTCGGGCTCAACACGAACAACTTCATGTTATGGCGTATCTTGCCTCTTTACGTCCTGATGCGGGCTCTGCTCGATCTCAGATCATTGCTAAATAAAGCATCTCAAAAAAAAGAAGAAGATAGTAACATACTATTAAAGACACCATTTGTCATCTCCAAAGTTTAACTTTCTCATATCTCGAAGCAACTTCAATGTATGAGCTTGAAGATGTATTATAAAGTTTTTTTTTTTTCCTTGACGTAAACCATTCCAAATTTTTTACATGAAAACAAAATTGAGGAAGCAAAGGTCACTTTTTTAATAACAAACCAAATTTTCAGACAAATTGCAAGAAAAACTTTCTAAATCAAACTAAACAAAAATATTACTGGTATTAGTGGTATAACCAAATCGATATACCGATAAACCAACCGATTTGTACCAAAATATTGGCCGATATTTCGCTAATATCAACTGATATTACCATATACCATTTTGTAAAACCAGAAAGCATATTATACCGTTGCTTTATCGTAAAGGGTATATCATGTGGAGGTAGTATACCCCTCATACCGGACAGTACATTGAAAACTAATCTATACCATCTCCGCCACCTCATCTCCATCTTCACCTTTTATCTCCACCACCTCAAACTCTAGTTCTCGTTCATTTTTGTTTCTGATTACCACTTCCACTCTAAGTCTCGCATCCATAGGATCTGTCCATCACGGCTTCCTCCACGACTGAATACCACTTCCACTAAATCTCGCATCCATAGGATCTGTCCATCACGGCTTCCTCCTCTAGCATGGTGCATAAGGGAGAAGAGAGGGTAAGATGAGGTGGTAGGAAAGAAGAGGTGTATTGTCTTTTTTTATCTTTTTTCTTACACCCTATAGTACTAAGTGGAAAAAATCATGATATAGAATCATTGTCCCAGTCTCCTCTCATCAAAATTGGGTCAACTATGGACCATAAGAAACTCCATAAGACAGTTTTATGACCAATTGTCGGCCTGACATTAACCCTCTATGTTGGTGTCAACTTCCTTACCAATGGAGCATCAGAGGGTCATGCCATAAAATCTAGATGGTATATAGTAAAGGTTAAAACTACCTTTTGGCTATGCATCTAAAGCTGATGCAACCAAGGAACATCCTCCATCCTCCAATTGGAAATTATATATATTTGATTTGATTTTCAGAATAAATGATGAGAGTGAAAGTCGTAACAGAGAAGATGGACTTTAGGATTTTTCTTATTTTTTCTAGTCAAAGTTTCAGATTTTTTATTTGTTCTCAATTTTTTTCCAACAAAAATATGAAAAGACATATCCAACAATGATTTCTACATAGAAAACAAATCTAAGTAATTAAAATACATGCTAAAAAAACATATAAAGTATAATATGCAGGAAATGCTCTTTAGATGAGCTCGAGCCTCGCCAAGAGGCGATATGAGGCGTGGGTATCATGAAGGGAGCCTCGCTCCACCTGCATTGAGGCTTTAAGGGTTGAGCCTCAATAAAAAATCTCTTTGGTCATTCTTGTTAGCGACCTAAACTCGCATCTCGATATTAAAAGGCCATTTAACCAAACAAGAAAAAGAAAGTTAAGGAATTCGAATTGGAATTTGCTGAATTGATAAATCCTCACTTATGCTGCAGGGACACGAATACTGTTGGTGCTCTTGCTCCTTGACATGAAGAGAGCTTGCTCTCAAGTCTCAACATGCCTAGTAAAGTTTAGTCCCAAACGGAAAGTGCACCATGAGTTATCTCAACATATATACTTGTATGTGTTGTTGGGATATGCACATGGGGTGGTGACCCTAAGGAGGGAACCATGTGGGTGATTTTACTAGGAGGTAAGGATAAGGCTCCAAGTAAAGCATTTATGCTTTTTGCTCTTGGAAAATTAATTTCTATTGGAGCTAAGCCCCGTAGGGACTTAGCGACTCGGACTCGGGCTCATGAGGCGTAATGTGGCGTTTTATTGGCGCACTTTGCGCTTAGCACGTCAGCTTCGTCGCTAGGCGCATAGTGCGCTCAAGTTGCGCGAGCCTCTTGCGCTGCCAGATGCGCGACCAAGGTACGCGACACAGGTGTGCGGCTCAGTTGGGCGGCCAGTTGAGCTGCCATGTTGCGCGGCCAGTTGAGCGTCCAGGTGCGCTGCCAAGTTGCGCGCCCAGGTGCGCGACCCTGGTGCGCGCCCAGGTTGTGCTGGGTGCGCAGGGCGCGTAGGTTGCACAGGTTGCGCGGGACGCGCTGGTTGCGCAGGGCGCACCAAGTAGGCAGGGCGCGCTGGTTGCGCGGGGCGCGCTGGTTGTGCTGGACACGCGCAACTCGTTCAGTGGCGCTGTTTCGCACAGATCGTGGCTGTCCACGTTCTAACCGTTTCGTAACGTGCGATAACTGATCCGAAAATTTCGGATCTGACATCATATCGTCGTGCACATTGTGGATCTGAGCGGTTACAGCAGGACACTATATATAGGGCCTCTCTTCTCACAAAAAAGATTGATTCTTTTCAGACGAAAACATTCTATACGAGAGCAGAGAGAGTTCATCGACCCATTCGTGTTCCAGCGTCCCCTGTAGCTCCTCGTGCCACCAGTATTTTTTCCTTGTCTTTTCGAGCAGTCCGTTCTTGAGCAGATCAACAGAGCGTTCCAGTGTTCTTTTGAACTTGCTGGTTCCTGGAAGCTGACCGTGAGGACGGATCTAGCTTTGAGCACTGGTGTTCTTGACACCCCAGCAGGCTTTTCCATTATTGTTGATTTTACGAAAGTCTTTTTAGACTATTCGTACGCTGCCTTTAAAGGAAAATCTTTTTAGATTTTTCGTTTACAGAGTCCTTCTAGGATTTCTGCTTTGCACCTTCCTTTGAAGTGCTGCAATCGTGTCACAAGAGTTTACTTCTGACTTTACCCCCAGGGAATAACAATCTCAAAGCTAGATCAGAAGATGGAAAACTCTCGTGCCACTCTCCTCGATACCAGCTTTAACAAACTGGAGAAGTTCGACGGAGAACACTTTCAAATCTGGAAGAGAAAAATCACCCTCAATCTTCAACTGGTGGATGTCGAACATGTGTTGATTGAGGCTGAACCAACGATTCCAGAAGGTGGTACAGCAGATGCCATTGCTGCTGCACAAGTCAAACTGACCAAATGGAGAAGGGATAATAGTCTCTGTAGGCTATTGATTCTGAATGCAATGGAGGACTCCCTGGCAGAGTCATACTCCAAGCAAACTTCTGCCAAGGACATCTGGGAGTCCTTGGGTAAGCTGTATGAAGACGATGACAATAGGTCGAAAATTTTCATCGTCGAGAAGTACCACAAGTGGCTCTTCGAAGACGAGAAGGGAATGCTGCCACAGGTGAAAGAGTTCTTGAAGTTGCGCCAGAAGCTAGAAGACGAGAAAATGTCCCTCGTCGACAAGTTTGTCGTTGGAGGGATCGTCTCGAAACTTCCTGCTGGATGGAGTACTTTCTATGCAAGAATGCATCGGAAGAAGCTGGACATTAGCTTGGAAGATCTCCTATAAGAGATCCATGTTGAGGACGAGATGTCTTCTCAACATAAGATGGACACACTGTCCAAACAATTGGCTAAGGCCAATCTGGTGCAGACAAGAGAGTCCAAGGGAAAGCAGGCGGCTTCTCATCACAAAAAGAAGGACTCCACTAATCTGAAAATGAAGAGTCCTTCATTCAAGCATCAGAAGTCCAAGTCCCACGTGACTTGTTTCAATTGTGGCAAGAAATGCCACTACAAAAGTGAATGCAGATCCAAGCCTAAACAATCAGAGAAAGGTGAGCCTAGTAACGTTTCTTTGGTTTCTAACATTGTTGCTATGATCGCTCAGGTCACTACTGTGGGGGCTGACTCTGACTGGTGGATAGACACCGGTGCGACGTGCCATGTCGGTTCTGGCAAGGAATGGTTTGTCACGTACCAGCCAACGTCTGAAAAAGTTGTCATGGCGAACCAGGCCCAAGCTGAAGTTCTGGGGATCGGGACTGTGGAGCTAAAACTCACTTCCGGGAACACTCTGACACTCCAAGGAGTAAAGCATGTTCCGGTGATTGCCAAGAACCTGATCTCTGGGAGCCTGCTTAGCAACGCAGGCTTGAGGATAGACATTAATGATGGTCAGATGGTGATGTCCAAGAAGGAAACATACTTCGGAAAGGCTTATCAAATCGAAGGGATGTTTAAAATTCAGCTTGTAAACCAGTCTAATGAAATTAATGCAGTCGCTCTTTCTGATTATTCTCTTGAGTTGTGGCATAATAGGCTAGGACATGTTCATTGTAAAAGAATAAACAAAATGTCTAGTCTAGGACTTATCTCCAAATGTGAGGGTAATGTAGAGAAGTGTGAAGTATGTGCTCAGACGAAGATCACAAGAAAACCCTTTCATCGGGTCAATCGAAGCACAGATCTTCTGAAATTGGTGCACTCCGATATCTATGACTTCAAACAATTCTCTACAAAAGCCGGGATGAAGTATTTCATAACCTTCATCGATGACTTCTCTAAGTACGCATTTGTCTACTTGATTAAATCTAAAGACGAAGCGTTCGAGAAGTTCAAGGAGTTCAGGGCCGAAGCTGAACGGCAAACTAGACAACAACTCAAGAGGTTGAGAAGTGATCGAGGCGAAGAATATCGATATCATGAATTCTCATCGTTCTGCAAAGAACATGGAATCATCTGCGAGACTACTGCTCCGTATTCTCCTCAATCTAACGGAGTAGCAGAGAGGAAGAACCGAACGTTGACAGAAATGATGAACTCAATACTGCTAACTGCAGGTCTTCCAAAATGCTACTGGGGAGAAGCTGCATTAACGGCCACATTCATTCTGAATAGAGTGCCATATGCAACTTCTGACATAACTCCTCATAAACTCTGGTTCAAAGTCAGACCTAACTTGAATGTCATTCGAGTGTGGGGGTGTCTGGCTTACGTGAAGCTCCCAGATCTGAAGATTCAGAAGCTGGGGACAAGGACTACGAAGGCAATCTTCTTGGGGTATGCCGAGAAGAGTGATGCCCAGAGATTTTTTGACATTGAGTCAAATCATATCATCGAATCTCGCGATCCTGAATACTTTGAAGACAAGTTTGCAAGACACAAAAATATTGTTCTCCCAGACATTCCGAAGAATGGTGAAGGTGCAAATAAGACTGAGATCTCATATGAGCCAGTAGTCCAAGATGATGTTGTTGGTGCGGAAACAACAATTGAACCAGAACTCGCTAAGCCGTCAACGAAGCGAGCAAGGAGGCCGAAGAGCTTCGGAGATGACTTCGTCACCTATCATGTGGAAGCAGATCCGCTTACCTATGATGAGGCGATGAAAACCAGAGATACTGTCTTCTGGAAGGAGGCAATAGACAACGAAATTGACTCAATTACCTCCAATAACACATGGGTGTTAGTTGATTTACTCGAAGGAGCAAAACCCATCGGATGCAAGTGGATCTTCATGAAGAAGATGAAAGCTAATGGAACCATTAACAAGTTCAAGGCCAGGCTAATGGCCAAGGGGTTTTCTCAAAAGCAGGAGATCGATTACTTTGACACATATACTCCAGTAGCACGGATGACAACCATCAGATTGTTGATTGCTCTTGCGGTAATACACAAACTGGTGATACATCAGATGGATGTGAAAACAACATTCCTGAATAGTGAGCTGACCGAGGAAATTTATATGCAACAGCCAGAAGGATTTGTCGTCAGAGGCCTAGAAGACAAAGTCTGCAAGTTGGTAAAATCTCTGTACGGCTTAAAGCAAGCACCCAAAATGTGGCATGAGAAGTTTGACAAAGTTCTAAGGTCAAACGACTACAGGGTCAGCGAAACAGACAAGTATGTCGATACTAAATTTGCTGACGGAAGAGTCATCGTTTGTCTATACATGGACGACATGCTAATCCTAGGAACGGATATAAGCTGTATCACGGAGACAAAGAAGTTCCTCTCAACAAAGTTCAGTATGAAGGACTTGGGAGATGTTGATGTTATCTTGGGACTCAAGATCATCCGGACAGACTGGATTGGCACTGTCACAATCTCATTACATTGAGAAGATGCTCACTCGATACGGGTATTATGATCTTCCTATAATTGATACGTCGTACCGAAGTGACCAGAAGCTGGAGCCAAACTCGAAGGAAAGCGTCAGACAATTGGAGTACGCTAGCGTCATCGGGAGTTTGATGTACGCTACTACTGCCACTAGGCCTGACATAGCTTTCGTCGTGGGAATGCTGAGTCGATTCACTAGCAATCCAGGCGTTGAGCACTGGAAAGCTGTGAAGCGTGTTATGAGATATCTCAAGAAGACTCAGACATGCACTACACTTCAGCGGAGAGCCGCCGGTAGTAGAAGGCTTCAGTGATGCCAGTTGGTGCTCAGAGTTGGAGAGCGAGAGGTCCACTGGTGGATTCATTTTCACAATGGGTGGAGCTGCTATATCGTGGAAGTCAAAGAAGCAGACTATGCTCTCGCGGTCATCTATGAATCTGAGTTCTTTGCACTTGATACCGCAGCAGATGAAGCAGAGTGGCTTCGGGAGCTCATGTATAATCTTCCAGTGGTTGGAGCACAGATACCGACAATTCTGATATACTGCGACAACCAGGTGACTGCGGCGATGGCATCAAATGATCTCTTCAACGGGAAGAAGAGAACTGTGCGGTTAAAGCACAGGGCAGTGAACGATCTCATCAAGAGAGGTGTCATTGCAGTAATCGATGTTCGAAGTCAGGAGAACCTGGCGGATCCGTTCACGAAAGGCCTCAAGCGCCAGTTGGTTGAAGACACAGCAGGGAAGATGGGCTTGAAGGCATTCTGATAGTATGTCTTTGTAATCCTACCATAAAGTTTTATGTTATTAGTTCAAAGAGAAATCTACTAGACATCTAACTTTCGGTTCAAGGGAGGACCACTGACTGGAAAACTATCAGGTAACAGTGGGTACTTGTTCTTAAGAACATGGAAGGGTTACGAACCCATAACCACTGTTGTCTACTATGTATTTTCTGCGGAAAACGGATCATGTGTTGAGGTTGGCTTAAGTGCCTTAATGAGTTCTCATGCATAGTGAATGCCTGGTGTACTTTACAGGAAGCACGGTAGCGCAGCACTACAAGGAGTAAAACTCCATGCTACAGTAGGATGACTCCACCATGAGGTTCCCAGGTAGGGGTAATGCCTCGGCGTTGCAAGCCAAGTCATAGCGACGTAGCACCGCAAATAGGCAGGTAGCCTAATGTTGTATGATAAAATTAAAGAGTTGTAGACAGCACTACAAAGGGAAGGGTGGCCCCATGTTACAGTGGCACGACACCACGATGAGGTACCCGGGTAGGGGTAAGGCCTCGGCCTTACAAGTCATGTCGTTGCGGCGTAATACCGCAAGGAAGCCTTAGGCTTCATGCTGGGTAGAATGGCACTACAAAGAGGTTGTGACCTCATGCTGCAGTAGTATGACACTACGATGAGGTTTCCGGGTAGGGGTAATGCCTCGGCTTTAGGCCATGTCATAGCGGCGTAGCACCGCAAGGAAGCGCAAGGCTTCATGCCATGTCTCTTTAATAAAGAACTTACCTATAGTGTATGGAAAGAGATATCAGGCCGTCTCTTGAGGGTAAACTTGTAGACGCCCAAAATTATACACTGAAGCCAGGCTGGCACACGGCCTTTAATGTGCAGTCAGAAGCACATGTAACTACACTTTGTGAGTGGAAAGAATTACAATTGTGTGCAGAATTCAAGGCGTAGTCCATTCTTGTATCACATTGTTATTCAACCCATGCGAAAAGATTCAAGTCGTCAGCAACATCTATCCTAATGCAAAATGGACAGTTAATGTGGGGAACGCTCAACCCTAGACATATATATATATGTTGAGATATGTGGGAGATTGTTGGTGCTCTTGCTCCTTGACATGAAGAGCTTGCTCTCAACATGCCTAGTAAAGTTTAGTCCCAAACGGAAAGTGCACCATGAGTTATCTCAACGTATATACTTGTATGTGTTGTTGGGATATGCACATGGGATGGTGACCCTAAGGAGAGAACCATGTGGATGATTTTACTAGGAGGTAAGGATAAGGCTCCAAGTAAAGCATTCATGCTTTTTTCTCTTGGAAAATTAATTTTTATTTGAGCTAAGCATCGTAGGGGCTTAGCGACTCGGACTCGGACTCATGGGCTCATGAGACGTAATGTGGCGTTTTGTTGGCGCACTTTGCACTTAACACGTCAGCATCGTCGCTAGGCGCATAGTGCGCTCAAGTTGCGCGAACCTCTTGCGCAGCCGACTGCGCTGCCAGATGCGCGGCCAAGGTGCGCGACCCAGGTGCGCGTCTCAGTTGTGCGGCCAGTTGAGCTGCCATGTTGCGCGGCCAGTTGAGCGCCCAGTTGTGCGCCTAGGTGCGCGCCCAGGTGCGCGACCCTGGTGCACGCCCAGGTTGCGCAGGGCGCGCAGCGCGCGCAGGTTGCACAGGTTGCGCGGGACGCGCTGGTTGCGCAGGTTGCGCCAGGTGCGCAGGCGCGCTGGTTGCACAGGGCGCACGGGGAGCGCGGGGCGCGCTGGTTGTGCTGGGCACGCGCAACTCGTTCAGTGGCGCTATTTCGCACAGATCGTGGCTGTCCACGTTCTGACCGTTTCGTAACGTGCGATAACTGATCCGGGAATTTTGGATCTGACATCATATCGTCGCGCACATTGCGGATCTGAGCGGTTACAGCATGACACTATATATAGGGCGTCTCTTCTCACAAAAAAGATTGATTCTTTTCAGACGAAAATATTCTATACGAGAGCATAGAGAGTTCCTCGACCCATTCGTGTTCCAGCGCCCCCTGTAGCTCCTCGCGCCACCAGTATTTCTTCCTTGTCTTTTCGAGCAGTCCGTTCTTGAGCAGATCAACAGAGCGTTCCAGAGTTCTTTTGAACTTGCTGGTTCCTGGAAGTTGACCGTGAGGGCGGATCTAGCTTTGAGCACTGGTGTTCTTGACACCCCAGCAGGTTTTTCCATTATTGTTGATTTTACGAAAGTCTTTTTAGACTATTCGTACGTTGCCTTTAACGGAAAATCTGTTTTGATTTTTCGTTTACAGAGTCCTTCTAGGATTTCTGCTTTGCACCTTCCTTTGAAGTGCTGCAATCGTGTCACAAGAGTTTACTTCAGACTTTACGTCCAGGGAATAACAGATACGACACAAAGGCGACAACAAAAAGAAAAAAAATTGTTGGGCATGCGGTGTGACCCGAACCAGAGTTGGAGCATGAGGTGCGATATTGGACTGAGCACATATATCTCAATTATGTACACATCGTGATCCCACCTCCTACCCAATGTGGGACTAAATTACCAACTCCAGTGTCACCCCCTTTTGAGGACTCAATCGGAAACGAGATACATTCCAACAACATTAGAGAGAGAAGAGAGTGGGGTGGGGGGGTGAAGATTACTGGTGTGATTCCATTTGACGCAGTTGACTGGTGAACCGGGGGCGGGGGAGTAGCTCAGAGTGCAGGGATCGCCGCGGTCCACCGTGACGTCGAAGATCTTCACCGCGTCGCCTGCGCACGTGGCCAGCAACGACGCCGACGGATCGGCGAAGCTCATCTCTCTCGAATATTTTGGAGAGAAAAGAGTCCCGGAGACGATGACCTAATTTTGGAAGAGGGAAAATGGAGATTGTAAGGGGGAAAAAAGAATGACATTTTTGAAGAGAAGGAGAAAATTAGGGTTTCAACATACTCACCTTTGCTTGTTTTCTGAAGGAGGAACGAAGAATTGGTAGAGAAGAAGAAGAGGAGTATGGGGTTGTTTTCAAAAGGCTTTTTATATAGGCACATCAAAATGTTATCAAGGCTAGTCCGGATTGTGGCTAGCCCAAATTTTTTTATTTTTCACAAGGCTAGCCCAAATTTTTTATCATGGCTAGGGATGGCAATGGGGCGGGTCGGGGGCGGGGATCATAGCCCCCATCCCCGTCCCCGAGTAGTATGTGAATCGCCATCCCCGTCCCCATCCCCGGTCGCGTTTAAACTTTTATCTCCATCCCCGTCCCCGTTTAACAATGTACTCCCCGTCCCCGTCCCCGCAACCCACCCCATTAATACTTTTGGGATTGGATTTTTTCGTCCCGTATGCCTCCCCGTTAATAATTTTTTCTGTATAGTATAAACTATTTCATTCCAAAAAATTTTTTACATGACATGTTGATAAAACATTGATTTAATAAAAAATTATATCTAGTACTAGATAGATCATGAACTCATACAAATGTGTTGCACATATAAGTATAAGTAATCGGGATCGGGGATTTATCGGGGCGGGGAGTACAATACCCATACCCGGCCCCGAATACGATCGGAGATTTTGTTTAATCCCCATTTCCGTCCCCATCCCCGTTTCTATATCCCCAAACCCGTCCCCGTCGGGGAAAAAAAGTCGGGTCCCCGTCGGGTTCGGGGGAAGTTGCCATCCCTAATCATGGCTATCCCAAAATTTTCTCCCCCCCAAAACCCATTTTTTTTTTTCCTTCATTTGCAAAATCACTTCTCTCTCTTCCAAAATCCTCACCCCTCTCTTCTTCTTCTTCTTCTTATTCTTCTCTTCCACCTGTCCTCAATACCCAACATCTTCCTCTTCTCATCCACAACTCCTAAATTTTCAACATCTTTCACTTCTCCTCCGCCATCCTCCTCTTTTGAAGAAATTAATTCAAGCACACAAATTTTTTCTCAATTTATTTTCAAAACCCTAAAAATTAATTTGAAAAATTAAAGCATCAATTAAATTGTTTATTTCAATTCTTTGTAACCCATTTGAATGAATTAAACTACATACGGAGTATGAAATTACCCATTTAAATTAAACCCAAGTATGAACGAACGAAAAAACTCCGCGTCGACAAGGACTGCCCAATTTTCTGGCAGTCCTACAAACTGAATGGACTGCCAGAAGAATAGGCAGTCCAACTCACAACATGTGTAACTTTGGACTGCCCATCCTTCTGGCAGTCCAACATACAGACTGGACTGCCAGATAGTTGGACAGTCCAAAGTTACACATGTTGTGAGTTGGACTGCCCATTCTTCTGGCAGTCCAACATACAGTAAGGACTGCCAGAAAAATGGGCAGTCCTTTGTTTCACATGTTGTGACTTAGGACTGTCCAGTTTTCTGGCAGTCCATTCAGTTTATAGGACTGCCAGAAAATTGGACAGTCCTCGTTTACACTAGTTGAACAGCAATATTATGGTTTCCACAAATATTAGGGTTTGTGCATTATGAGGAGCCTTTGGGTGCCATCAAAATTTGAAATGAGAAGAAAATTATGATTTAATTTGTGGATGTTTTCTTCTCATTTTCTTCTTCTCCGTTGATTGAAAATCGAAATTCGAAATGGGAAGAAAAGTAGGGTTTAAACCCCCATTATATTTGGAGATAATGAGAATGAGTTGAGAAAGAAAATTAGGGTTTAAACCCCATCACAATTCTTATTTTTGTTGTTTTTGGTCTTCTTCTTCTTCCTCTTCTTCTTTTTCTTGTTCTTCTTGTTCTTCTTCTTATTCTTTTTCTTGTTCTTCTTCTTCTTCTTCTTGGATGAGTTGAGGAAGAAGAAGAACAAAATTAGAAAAGTTGGCTTTTATACTAAAGAGTGTGTCACGATCCGCACCCGGATATACGGGTACGAATACGTGGGCCACGCCCAGCCTACGCCGCGGTATCGGCGGTAGAACGCTGTCAAGTATACTATACTAACTACAACATCTAAGATCCATAACTAATAAATGTACTCATGTCACATCATGAAAACTAAGGAAGATAAGACAATAAATAATTACAATATCACTAGAACAACTAGAATCTATAATGATCATAAGACAGGAAAATATAGAAGGAACAACAAGACTAACTAAGGATAACTACCAGGCAACTCACATAGAAGAATAGTGAGATCCACCTCAGCTAGCAACATCATGAAGTCCAATACTGAGGGCACAACTACTCCTAAAAATTTGTCAACATATCCAGTCAGGATGGAACGAGCACAAATCTCAAATAACAGTTCTAATTAGACGATATTGAAAATGTAGCAGTAAATAGAGAGAATATACAAGAAATCACGAAATGTACATGTGAGTATCATGGCAAGGTAAGCTGTAAATCTAGAGCTAGAACAAGGCAAGTAAAACTGATCATGGCATGTACAAGAATCAAGAATCATCTATCTAAGTGTGTGAGTACTAGTTTCAACATGTGGCCAGCTTGGGTCTGCACAAGGTCTACTGGCCGGGTTAATCATACGTGGGGTGTATGATTAACACTCACAAGATCTACAAGAATAACAAGGTGGATAATGTCATGACCCGCACCCTGATTAGGGGCACGAGAAGTGGGTACGTCCAGCCTACGCCGCAGCATCGGCGGTAGAACGCTGTATATAAGGTCTGTAAATACTACGACTAACAGTATAAAGGTACCTGTATAGTATATACACTCCGAGTGGAGGTGACATAGCAATACAGTCTCAATCACAGAATAAAACTAAGGTAGATAGCGCAGAAGGATAATATATGATAGATGAAAAGGAATAAGTCCAGTGTCCAATACAAGCCCAGATATATACAACATCACAGGGTCTCAAAATATAATATAGGAGCTACAGTCTGATAAAGCTAGCTGGATCGCAGTCCAGTCAAACCTAGCTAATCTACACTACTCTGGAAGTACAAAATCTAGTGGCTCTACTATACGGCCACGGTCCTGGACTACTCCATCTGACTCGAGCCCATAATAGGTCGAACAGTCTGCCTCAGAGTCATCTGTAATATATCATAACGGTATCCTGTCAGGAAAATGAGCAAGTACAAGCACTAACAGCAGTTCCATATGAATTAATAAATTCTATAAGAGACAGTATAATGAAATACAAGACAAAGATATATGAAGACTTGGGAACCGTTCGAAAGCTGAGTTACAACCCTTAAACCAAACAAGGACCGGGGTTGTAATCCTTCTCCCGAGCAGAACTTAGTCTCCAAATCAAGGTACATCATAGAGGCATGTAAAACATGTGAGTAATTGAATATCATAGCATGGTGAGAAAATACTGAATGTAGAACAGAGCAGGATATATGATAAGATAAAGTAAATATAAAATGTGCCTTGAATTATTAGAGCGTTATGTGATCGGCAAGGGAAACATGATAGGGTTATCCACTTGGCCCGGCAATCCGCGGTGACCTCAACGGAAAGTCATGTCGGCCAACCTGGATAACATGGACATGGAGGTATCTGCTACACCCTACGTGAGGTGAGGGTGGTGCAAGCAAAATAGTGACATGGGGCTTTGATCACATAACCCTTAATAATTCCCCATCCCCGAGTAGTATAATGGACCTGGACATGACACGTCATGACACGGGATTCCCTAAGAGGATAGCTACTCTCTCTCAGGAATCGGTGTCTATACAAGTACATGGAACAAGACAGGAAATGTACATATATACCAAGAAAATCCAGGAACAACATCTCATGTCATGATCCAACGTATACTAGTCCGTGAACTATCGTGACTGGAATCGAGTAAGACACAACAACTGAATCGGATATAGCAGATATCAAGACAATGAAAACTATCAGTGAATGTACTCGCCTGCTGTCCTGAGCTGTAGGGTATATCAATGCTCAGAGCGGTAATCAGAAACCTAAAGATGAGATACTGTAAGTTAATTTAGGTTTAAATAAGTTTAAGAATGATTCACAATGAATGATATGAAATCTAGGTCAAACTAGGTCTCACTGAGTCACACTAAGTCCTGTCAAGTCAAATCTAGGTCAAATCAAGTTATATCAAGTCAATCTAAGTCAGACCAAGTCAACCCTAGGTCATACCAGTCATCACAGGTCAAAACAAGTCGAAGAAAGTCAAACAGGGTCAAGAGTTGGCCTACAGTTGACTTTTGGTCAACTGGTCAACCTTGGTCAACTCTAGGTCAACCCTAGGTCAAACTGGTCAAATGTTGACCAACAGTTGACTTTTGGTCAACTGGTCAACTCTAGTTTGGATTTGGTCAAATCTAGACAAAGTGTTGACTCACGGTTGACTTTTAGGTAAAAAGTCAACTCTGGGTCAACCGAGCCGAAATCGGTTCATATATGACATCGTAGGGTGTACCCAACAAGCCACCCAAGTTTCAAGTCAAACCGAATACTCGAACCCCGTATCTCGAAATTACCCGATTACCCCTTAACGTTTACCCTTAAACCGCTCTAACTTGACGCCAAGTGGCCTTCCCTTAGGAATTCCACTCCGTGCTTCCTAGGGTAGTAGGGTACTAGCCTATACAACCATTACCTACCAAGTTTTCTAGGGTAAGTGGACATCCAGTCCATCTTACGGTCCGTATCGCTCGTTTATCCGTTATCTTGAATATTTCAAGATACGGGATGGTGCGGTGCGATACCGTCTCCCCGAACCCACACGCAACCCCGATTCCAACTCCGAAACCTACCCACAAAATCTAAATCACATTATCTAAGTCCCCTCCAAGTTTCAACGCGTTCCGAATTACGGAACTCAATTTCATCCCTTAACCAAAATCCTACTTAACATTCACTCACTCACTCAAACCCATTTTTCACACTCACTTAGGACCAACTTAGGGGGCTATTCTAGTGGGTTAATTAGGGGTATATAGAGCTAATAAATAGGGTATATATATATATATATATATATATATATATATATATATATATATATATATATATATATATATATAGTGGGGGATTTTAGGGGCTAAACGGGGTGGTTTGGGGGGTGCTCTGCTGCTCCTACTGCTGCAAACTGCTGCTGCTATTGCAGCTTGCTGCTGCTGCTACTACTGCTGTTTTGCTGCTGTTGTAGGGGGGGAAAACAGCAGCCCTATCCCCCCCTTGGCTGCTATGGTGGCCTCCCTCTTCCCCTTCACTTCTCTCACTCATTCTCCCTCTCTAAACTCTCAATCTCTTCCTCCCAATCTCTTCTAATTCCTCTCTATCACTCTCACATATATATATATATATATATATATATATATATATATATATATATATATATATATATATATATATATATATATATATATATATATATATATCACTCACATATATTTCCTCATTCCCTTCCCTCTCTACACATACCAATACACACACATATATACACATGACCACACACACACACACACACACACACACACACACACACACATATATATATATATATATATATATATATATATATATATATATATATATATGTGAGTGATATATATATATATATATATATATATATATATATATATATATATATATATATATATATGTGAGTGATATATATATATATATATAGGGAGCGGATCGGGAGCCCCGTCCGCGGAGCCCCGCCGAAGCCCCGCTCCCCCTTAGCCGTTGGATCGCGCGGGCGAGGGCGGGCCCCACGCGGGCCCCGCGCGATCCGATGGTGCAGGGGGGGGGCGGGGCTTCGGCGGGGCTCCGCGGGCGGGGCCTTTGATCCGCTCCCATATATATATATATATATATATATATATATATATATATATATATATATCACTCACATATATATATATATATATATATATATATATATATATATATATATCACTCACATATATATATATATATATATATATATATATATATATATATATATATATATATATATATATATATATATATATATATATATATATATATATGTGAGTGATATATATATATATATATATATATATATATATATATATATATATATATATATATATATATATATATCACTCACATATATTTCCTCACATATAAAAAAAAAAAAAATATATATATATATATATATATATATATATATATATATATATATATATATATATATATGAGGAAATATATGTGAGTGATATATATATATATATATATATATATATATATATATATATATATATATATATATATATATATATATATATATATATATATATATATAGACACACACACACTTATATGTATCTATATATATATAGACACTCACACACACACATGGACACACACTCTCACATGGACACACTCTCAAGACACAACTAAGGACACAACTATGGAAATCAAATCCTACATGGTTCAAACTATTTATCATGATGAAGGGAATAAGTTAGAGAATAGGTTATACCTATCGGGAGATGGATTCCCGATTCGAAAGTCCTCCGACACGGCTCCGACACAACGAATTATTTAGGACACACCCTTGCACTTCTTGCTCCCAAAAGCTTGGAGAAGCTTCACTTAGGGAAGAGGAAGAGTTGGATGGAAGAATATTGGAGAAAAAGAAATTATTTTGAGATGATTTATAGGGAAAACCTATTCTAACTTTTGAGAAAAGCTTGGAGGAGAAGAAGAAGAAGAAAATGGTGATATTTTGAAGTGGAGAAGAAGAATAAATGGGGAGGGGATGGCTGGTCATAAAGGGAAGGGTTGGGGCACTTGAAATTACAAGTTTGCCCCTCCCTTAACTTCTATGCTAAGTTAAGTCCAAATTTGGTTTTGTGGGTTAGCTAAAATTAAATAAAAATCATAATTAAACTTAATTACTCATGGGGGACTAGTCCAAACTCCTAAACCTAAAAGTTTAGTGTGGTGGGCTATGGTTAATTAATATGCTAATCACAACTCAAGTCGAAATTCCCCGGAGTCCCGAATTAACTCGGAATGCGATGAAATTCGAACCCGACTCCTATAATCATTAAATATTAATATTCATGAAATAAAATTTCCAAAAATATTATAAAATGGAAAATTACCATTTTACCCCTAACTTGGAAAAGTGAGGGTGACAGATAATGACCACACATCTGCACTAATACTCTCCGTCCCCGACTAGTATAGTGGATCCAACCATGACACATCATGACACATGATTCTCCGAGAGGGTAGCTAGCCTTCGCAGGAATCGTGTCTATACAATGCATAAGGAACAAGAAGACTTGCACAAGATATAACAAGGAAAGCGAGGAATAACATCTCATGACGGGATATAGAGAAATACCAATCCGTGTGAACAATGTGTCAAGAGAACAAGGGTATCTACACTAAATACAAGAAACATAAACGATATCATAAAACAGAATTATTATCAGAGAATGTACTCGCCTGAGATCTGGTGGAATATGTCAACTGGTCCAAGAACAGTGCCTCGAGGACCTATAGGTGGAATACTGTATCAATATAAGGGTTTGGAAGTAAAATTAAGTCATACTAAGTCAAACTAGGTCAAGACAAGTCAAAGCAAATCAAACTAGGTCAATCTAAGTCAATGGTCGACTTACAGTTGACTTTTGGTCAACTGGTCAACTCTGGGTCAAACTTGACTAACGTTGACTAACAGTTGACTTTGGGTCAACTGGTCAACTTCGGTCAAGTTCTGGTCAATCTTAGGCTACGGTTGACTTCCGGTTGACTTTTGGTCAAAATAGTCAACTGTGGTCAACCAAGGTCAAAACTAGTCTAACTTAGGTCAAATGTTGACTCTACTTCGACGTTCAGTCAAAGTAGTCAACCATGGTCAAACTGGGTCAAAGCTAGTTGCTATAAACATCTACAAGGTCAACTTATGAATTTCAGTGATTAGAAATTACTGAAATCGACGGGTCTCTAAAACAACCCAAAAGGAGAAAATATTATAATAATAGGATGACACAAAAAGGGAAGAAATCTACAGATGTTGTTGGATGATGAAACTAACATCACCAACGTGTCCAGAATGGTCAAATTAGCTAGAATCGCATGTCCATAAGTTTAATTTGGACACAGGGGCAAAAAGGGTAATTTCGGGCCAAAGTGGTGTCCGCCGTTGGACACACTTTGCACCGAAAAATGTGCCAAAATAAAAGTACACAAAACCTAACAAATTATATGTCCACGAATCCAAAATGACGATACGAACCCAACAGTATATCCAGAATTGGATTCTGTTGACCCGATCTCAGATTGGTCCGTTGACCCGGATACTGGAATCCAATTTGCACGGAAAAGCGTGTCGGAGCCAATGTCCTCAAAACTCAGCAAATTATATATCAATGAGTCCAGAATGATGATACGAACTCAACGGTATATCCGGAATTGGATTCCGATGAGCCGATCTCAAAATGACCTGTTGACCCGGATATTGGTATCCGACTTGCACCGAAATGCGTGCTGGAACTAATGTCCACTAAAACCTAGCAAATTATATGTCAACGAGTCCAGAATAACGATACGAACTCAACGGTATATCCAGAATTGGATTCCGATGAGCCGGCGTCAAAAAGTCCCGTTGATCGGGACTGTGGGACCCACTTTGCACCGAAATACGTGTCAGGGCCCACGTCCTCCAAATCTAACAAACTTTATATGAAAACGTGCCAGAACGACGCCACGAGTCTACTGGTGGTGTCAGAAATTGAATCCGGAGTCCCGGGTTCAAAAATGGAATTTAACAAGTGCAACACTAAGAGTTCGAACGGCCAACTTTGGCGTCGAATTCGACCGACCTAACAAGCTCAAACTGAAATGAAATCTAAAGGGGGCAGGAAGACGGTTATACCAGCTTCGCACAGGAACTGGTAGCGCGTCAACCGGAGCTGCGATGACGAAGATACGAACCCGCAAAGTTGGCTCCACAAAACTGTCCAAAAACAGTTCAAATTAAAACGTCAACTTGGTGACCGGTTTTGATGTATCAAGCGATAAAATTAACGGGTAAAATTTGAGAGGGATGAAGGGGTATATACCGAGATTGAGACGGAGCAAAGAAATTGTCGATCCAACGGTCGGATTGTCCAGAAAATCGGTACGAAGTTGCTGCGACGAAACACGAATTCTGAAATTCGTCCGCGCGCGCGTCGACGGGATTCCGTGCAAAATGCACGAATCGTCTGTTTCTCGCGTCGTGGAGGACGACGACCGCCCAGGGGGTCTCCTAGCCTCGCGCACGGCTAGGGGGGGTCGCCGGCGGCGGCGGCGGCCGCGGCGGCATGCGGTTGGCCGGAATGGCCGCTGCCGCGTGCGCCACTGCAGCTGCTACTGCGCGGCCTGCTGCTGCTGCGTTGTCGCAGCGCTGCGGCGACGGCGACTGTCGCCGGCGGGGGCACGGCGGGGGTGGCCGCGGGTGATGGTGAAGGTGGTGTTGGTTATGGTGGAGGTGGGAAGATGATAACAATGGTGATGGTGGTTGCTTGATGATGATGGTGATGGAGATGTGGATGATGGTGGAGAAGAAGGAGGAGGAGGCTGTGGTGGCTTGGGTTGCTGGTGGTGGCACTCCACCAGGGAGGAGGAGGAGGAGGTCGAGCATGGGAGGAGCTTGGCCATGGGGCTGTGGTGGTTGGTGGTGTTGATGGTGTGGTGTGTGTGAGAAAAATGAAGAAGAAGAAGGAAATGAAAGAAGGAAATGATGGGGGGGTGCTTGTGCTCGTACGTGAAGGGGGGTGGGTTAGCTGAGTGTGATGGGTGAGGGGAGTTGGAGAGAGAGTGAGAGAGTGAGTTAAATCTGTGTGTGTGGATATAATATATAAAGAGAGAGAGATATATATATTTAGATAGAGAGAGAGAGAGATATTTAGAGAGAGAGATGAATGTGTTCGGCCACATGGGGGTGATGTGGTCGGCTATTGTCACGACCCGCTACCCAAATTGTTGGGCCAGGCCGAGTCATGCCCAGCCTACGTTGAGATAAAACGTAGTAAGCTGTTCTAAAGACAACAGGATAAGACTAAATGTGCTAACAGTTCTATAAGTGTAATAAAGTCATAAATGCTCCAAACACAAAAGTTGTCTCATATAGAAATAAGTCCAAAGTACAAGTGATCTGAAATGTAAAACTGGATACATGTCCAGTTACAAAATATGTAGCCTAATACATGACTACACTAAATATCCCAAACAGCTAAGCAAACTAGACGAGTCTCCCCGCAGGAACATCCTTGTATGGCAAAGCCGGGTCCTCGGCAGTGTCTCCATAATATATGTCGCAGAGTAACTCCTCCTCAGTAAGGACACCTACAACGTTATCCTATCAGGACGGGAGCAAGTACTGAATCTAACAAACTAGCATATGAAACATGGAAATGAACATGAGAGGAATAACTGGAAACATGGCATCACATAGTCTATCATGGCAAGGACACATATGTCATAGAGACAGATGTATATGTAATGTTTAAAATTGTAGCAGGTACGTGATCGGTCAATAGATGTACAATGTACTGAGGCACAATGTAAATAAAATGTACATACGTACAAGTGCACAAGCATAGGTGTACATCCGTACAGAAATGCGGGATAATGGCCTACGGCGCAGTGTCATATAGAATGAACTTTGCTCGGTACGATAATGGAGGCATGATCACGTACTCAGCTACTAGTTTTCCCATAACCCATATTCTATCATGTGAGAGATACATAAAGATGGTTCTAAGCATGGTAGTAATGGAAAGTACAACATGTGACATTTTAACTTGCTACCCCAAGGATCAGCATTTAACATGGTGGGATTTGCAGTTCATTTATGTAACAACATGTAAAGTTCGTAGAAAGTACTTGCCTCTAGCAAAGCAAAGCAAAACAAGCTGCGATAAAAGTGCTATGGATGTCCGGTAACTCGTCACTGTAGAAATAAATGTAATAACTTAGTTTTTACACTAAGCTAAAACGCTAAGACACTAATTGGTGCGACACGACTTGTGACTGGGCACCTAGCCAAAATGATGATTTTAGCATAGGAGACCAATGTGGGGTGACACACTACTTTAACTAACTTTCTAGGGTCTTTACACTAGTGAGGGGTGGGGTTCAACACGGCTAAAACTCAAAATAACACAAAAAGCTACAAGTCGTAATTAATCAATAAATAAATCAAATGACCATTGTGTTCTAACAATTTTTGAGATAGACAAAAAGCCTAGTTTTACTTAAAGTAAAGTACCAAAAAGATCCTTACTAATTATAGAAATTTATTATAATTTTTCTGGAATTTATTAACCAGTACAAGTATTTTATAAAAATCAGCTTTCCTAAGTATACAGAAAATAAATTTTGGTTCCATAAGCCAAACTAGTGGCAAAACTATAATTTAAATACTACAAAAATTATACTAAATTAGCTAAGTTAACATAGTATCTAAATACTATTTTTCCAGAATTTTAACAGTACTCTAAGTATTTTCAGAAATCCAAAAATAGCATTTCACACAATTGAAATTAAATAATTAATTATCTGCGTATTTTGTCCATGTATATAATTTGAACCAAAGTTCAAATACAGGACTCAAGGCCATGAATCAAGTCCAATATGACTTGTACATGTCTTGAATGTGTGAAAACACATTTGGGGCAAAAAACCCATGCTAGGCTTGGACACCAAATGGTTGCAGTAATTTAAATATACAAAAAATACAAAGTCGTACAAATACTTAATAAATACTAATATTTTAATGGGATAAAATTATACATAGTAGTTATAAAAATATGACAAGTATATTTACATATATTAAAAATATACATAGGTACAATATTACGTAAATTACTTAGGCTAAATAGTTATGTATACATACATATACATATATAACATATATGTATACACATAGAAAAATAAATATATATACATAAAGGAATAAATATATATTATATACATATACATATAAACATAATATATATATATATGTATAAGAAAAACAGTAAATATAATATATAATAATATACATATACATATATAACATATATGTATACATATAGAATATATATATATATATATATATATATATATATATATATATATATATATATATATATATATATATATATATATATATATATTTATTTATTTTTTTATAGGCTTTTGGCCCCTCGGCCCCGCCTACCCGCCCACCCCCCCCCCCCCCCCCCCCCCCCCCCCCCCCCCGGCCGAGTTCCCCAAACCCCAACAACCCCCGCGCCCGCGGGGTCTCGAACCCGGCCCTCCCCGTACACAAGCATGGGTGTACCCATCACACCACACATGCTTGTGTGTGTGTGTATATATATATATATATATATATATATATATATATATATATATATATATATATATATATATTTTACACATGCTTGTGTATATATATATATATATATATATATATATATATATATATAGCATGTGTAAAATATATATATATATATATATATATATATATATATATATATATATATATATATATATATATATATATATATATACACAAGCATGTGTAAAATATATATATATATATATATATATATATATATATATATATATATATATATATATATATATTTTACACATGCTTGTGTATATATATATATATATATATATATATACATTATATAAATAAGAATACTAAATATAATATAAATATATACACAAACATAAATACTGTATGTATATACTTATATAACAGTATATAATAATAAATACATATATACATATATATATATATACATGTAAATAATAAACAAAAGAAAAACAAAAGAAAAGAAAAAGGAAAAGAAACAACAGCACACAGGAGGGGGGGGAGACTCGAACTCGGCCCAGCGGGGGGTCGGGTCTCGGGTGCGGTCGGGCTGGCCAGGGGGTCGGCCCGTGCCTTGTGTTAGAGTTAGGATTTGGTTTAGTTTTATTTAGGTTCGAAATAATTAACACATAAAAAAAATAATAAACTCGATCTTGTGTCCGGACAGCTAGGGACACAGGATTTCTTGTGTCCTAGGCTAGCACGACACGCACGAGTCGATTTCTGCGTGTCCGAACCTACCTATGCACTGCTCGTCTCTAGGCGCGTCTGGGGTCGTGTTCACGAGACACAGAACGACACAGGGTTCAAGGGACACGTACGTGTCCAGTGGAGGTTGCTGTTGCGGCTGCGACAGGACGGAGGAGGCGTCAGGGTCGTCGGAGAAAATTAGGGCTGAGTCGCCTTGCTCCGGCGAGTCGATTGGTGGTGGTGGCTCGTCGGGACGTGGCCTAGGGTGGCTGGAATCCTAGATCTAGGGTTCCGGCGACGTTCGTCGGGGAAGATGGGTGCAGGGCGGTGGCTAGGGCGGCTGTGGTGGGGTTTTAGGGTTAGGGTCAGGACTGGGAGTCGAAGGGGGGGTTTAAATAGAGGGTTGGGGCGGTTCTAGGTCGGTCGGGGCAGCCGGAAATGGCGGGGGCAGCCGGTCGTCGGTCGTCGGGCAGGGGGGGTAGAAATTTAGCACTTAGGTCCCCCTAGATTTACGTTATTACACAATAGGTCCTAGCAGTTGTCAAATGCAAATATAATTTGCATTCCACACTTAAAAACAATTAAGTAATTACAAACTGATATTAAAATAATTCTAATTATTACAAAACTATATTAAAACAATTTAGAAAATTACAAATCAATATTTTAGTATTAAAAACTCATTTAAAAATCATTTAAAAATTCTAGAAAAATTCCTAAAAATCATAATAATTATTTTAAGGCTAAAAATGACATTAATAATTAATTAACACTAATTTAACTAAAATTTGAAAAACAGGGGCTTACAGCTGTACATGGGGGGAAAGGGGAGAGGGTGAGGTGAGGATGAGAGAGAGAGAGTGTGTTACATTATTATATATATATATGTATATATAATATATAAAAGAGAGAGGAATAGATATTTTATATAAAATAAACATATTTTCAAATAGGGAAAAATGCAGACACATCAGTGGGAGGTATGGGCAGTCATGGTAGGGTCCATGCCAAACTGGGTCGGACGTTGGGCCAAGTTTGGACAAAGTCGAAGCCAAGATTTAATTAATTTATAAACTAAACCAATTAAAATCACGGATGGAATGGAAGCACAAGGGAGATCAAATCGGTGGCACGCAAGTGGCACGTGCATAGTAGGCTCAAAACAGGCCAGGGCCATATATTGGGTCGACTGGATTGGACCGATGTCGGGCCCGAAAATTAAGTTGGAAATTAAATCAGGTTTTACGGTAGATAATTAATTGGCCTAAATTGAACCGAAAGTTGTACGAAGGAAATGGAGCACAAAATGGAGTATCTGAGTGGGACACGAAGGTCATGGGTGAAGAGCGTCTCGAGTAGATCATGCATGGCAAGTTGGTTCCAAGGAAAAGACTAGTCTGGTGCTCCTAAATTAA
Source organism: Iris pallida (assembly GCA_029216955.1). NCBI lineage: Eukaryota > Viridiplantae > Streptophyta > Magnoliopsida > Asparagales > Iridaceae > Iris > Iris pallida. The sequence continues at coordinate 1,422,608 of JANAVB010004599.1, read as the reverse complement.
AAGTCATGGTAACGTGCTTATGAGGATCAAGGAAAAGAGTGAGAAAATCAATTAATAATTAAATGGTCTAAATTGACCCGAACTTGTGCGAAGCAAAAAGAGTACAAGGGAACAAGTTCGAGTGGGACACGATATATCAACATGAAGATAATCTCGTCTACTACAAACTTCAAGAAGAAAGTTTTCAGAGACTGGCATCCCTGATGCTCTAGAAATCCAAGTCACGGTAGAGAGCATTAAATCAAATAATAAATAATAATATCTATTGCAATAATTGATTTATAAAATTTAAAAAAAATAAGCCCTAAATTCAGGGGCTTACAGAGTGGGATAGCCATGATAACTTTTTCCAATGGCAAACTTGTAGATAAACCAAAAAAAATGGGCTAGCCTTGATAACATTTTGATGTGCCCATATAAAAAGCCATTTCAAAATTCTGAAGGGGAAACTTTGGTACCGCCCCTCCACTCCACTAGTGGCGCGGTCCTTCCCAACTTTTATTTTCTTTAAGTCCCTTAATTTTAAGGAAATTTTATGTAGGTTAAAGAAGTTTGGGATAATTGTATTAAAAAAAGGATAATTAGAAGTATCAAGTGATTTGGCGTGGAGGAGTCCACGCCAACTGTGTTGGCATGGAGGATCGGACGCGGTTTATGAGGCGGGGAAGGGAAGTCCACGCCAACTCAGTTGGCGTGGAAGAGTGGGTGCGGTTGGCAGGGGGGAAGTCCACGCCAACTCAATTGGCGTGGAGGAGTATACACTTTGTTTCTATGGTGAACGGTGTTTTGAGCATGTTATTAGAGTATATGTTGCTTGAATGTCATAGTTGTGCAGTAATTAAAGTTTGTTGCTTTTGGACCTATATATGAGTGTCATATTTGTTATAGTTGTGGCTTTCTGTCCGCATACCCTCCTTATGTGAACATAGCCTCTAGTTTGTCAATTTTGCTTCTCGGTGGTCTCACTTTTCTCTTGAGATAAATAACATTTTTTTCAGTGGTCTCACTTTCCTCCATGCCAACTGAGTTGGTGTGGACTTCCCCCTTGCCATTGTTGTGGGCTTCCCTTCCTCCGCCTCGTCAACCGCGACCGGTCCTCCACGCCAACTCACTTGGTGTGTCATCCCCTACTTCTAATTACCTTTTTTTTTCTTTTTTTTACAATTACCCTAAACTTCTTTACCCTACCTTAAAATTTATGTTAATTTATATACATCCATATGATCTTAAAATCTTCAGTGGGCCGGATATGTGCTGATCCGATCCGATTTTGATCGAGTTTGATCCAGGTCGGACTAGCCAGGTCTTGTGCACCAGCCATCTGGATCGGACCGGACTGAAGATCAAAATCCTAATTCAGTCCGACCCTAAACTCGATTTGAATATGTCACTCCCCGATCCCGAAATACGTAAATTTTTAATTTTTCTGTATATGGTATCTAGCACATGTATCTTTATTGCATGTATCCTGTATTTGCACCTAGTCATGGCATGGAACAGTATCTCGTCGCGGAATAGTGTGCCACCCCTTGTCCTTGTTTGGTTGTAGGCATGGTTCACTATTTCGATGATAGGATTTCTGAACCGTGTTGTGGTTAGGATTTTATTTAATTAATTTGTTTAATTGTTGCATGAAGTATTTAACATGTCATTAGTCATATGGTTAAGAGCATGCTTAAAGTTAGAGTTTTTTTGAGTCAACCCAACCCCTATATATATTCTCTTCCTCACTTTCTCTCCTCACTCACTCTTTCATTTATTTTCCTCAACCAATTTTTAGGCAAGTACATCTTGCACCAAATGGAGAGATTCTTGCATTTTTTATTTCTTGATTTTTCTTTGATATTATTTGTCTATATTGTTCTTCTCTTCATTCTCTACAAGTTTAGTTCTTGGAGTTTTTGATTTTAATGGCTAGTTTTGTGTAGATCTAAGTTTCTAAAACTAGGGTTCTATGGATTTCCATGGTTTTGATATATCAAACTTAGTTGTTTTCGAAAACTAATGGTCCTATGTTGTAGAAAATTTGATTCTACCCAATTTTGACCTTTGAAAAGTTAGATTTCGACTTGTTTTGAGGAAGTTATGGCCAAAACAATATTTGGATATTTTCTAGTTCATCTGTCCTGGTTCTGGCAGGGACGATGAATAGTACCGCAGGAATAGTGCCGCAGGCTTGAATAGTGCCGCATAGATGAATAGTGCCGCATGGCTTGCATAGTGCCGCAGGAATAAATAGTGCCGCATGGATGGATAGTGCCACAAGAATGAATAGTACCGCATAGATGAATAGTGCCACATGGCTTGCATAGTGCCGCAGGCTTGCATAGTGCCGCAGGAATGAATAGTGCTGCATGGATGAATAGTGCCGTAGGATGAATAGTGCCGCATGGCTTGCATAGTGTCGTATAGTGCCTATTTTTGCTGTTTTTGGTTGTTTTATGTCCTATTTGGCTGATTTGTGGCCATAATTTCTCCCAACTCCCAACATGAAAGTTGTAGATCTTTGTATTGGCTTTAAGGATCTTTATGTCTCACTTTAACCAGAATTCATATGTGACTTTTATGTCACGAGGAGTCCGTATGACTTCTTGACTTGACCGTGTTCCTGACCTGATTACCTGTATACGTGCTGGTACAATTTCTAAGTGTGTATTGAGATACAATATTAGTATGCACTGCGGTGCTATTTAATGAGTGCACTGAGGTGTGACTCTACGTGCTATGTGATCATTCGTGTTATACGTCAATACATGTGTACCTTCCAGCACAATCATGGTAATTGGTCAGTAATAGTGTCGTGGTATAATGATTGTTGTTTGATGCATTACACTAAGAATGGATCTAGATTGAGTCGATGTGGATTCATACTTAGGGTACACGTACTACGGTACGACATATAGGAGGATGACCATGTGACCATGACATGTAATTCCAATATCGAGATAGGGTTAACCTAAGCAACTTAAATCGGTAGAAGCATTGGAGGGGAACAGAATCCCGAGATCGTGCCATACTAGCCACCCCAGGTCCAGTCCTGACGTGTCGGGTTGGCCGCCACGGACATGGTTTCATCAGCCTATAGTGGATGACTATATCCGACTCCTACGTGCTATGTGTTATATGTTTTAGCACGGTGGCCTTACGGGGGACCGGTGCATAATCAAAGTGCTAAGTGTATATGTATATTAAATGGTTTGGCTAGCCCTGCTGGGTTGACACGATCTGAGGATTCCTATATTGCATTACTGGGATAATCCAGACAAATCATAGAAAGCCGTAGGATTGATTGGCCGCTTGTAAGCCGACTTGTTTGTGCTTTCTGTTAGCAACTGAGGAACATGGACTATCGTGGTGCGTGGTCCAACCCATGTCCTTGTTTGGTTGTTGGGTTGGGCTATTGTGCTGCGATAGGCTATGGACCGAAGTCGCGATCAGAAGCCCTTCACCTGCCCATGGTTATAGGATATATCTTATCTCGGCATGATATTGGCACCGTTTGTCCTTGTTTGGTTGTAAGGGTGTCGTATTATCTCGATGATATGGTATAAGCCTATAACTCGTGAATCATGTCTTATTTTACTCATTGGATTTTATCTCACTCTTTTGTGCTTCCTTGTGGTACTTGCTATTCGGGGCCTGACCCCGCTGGTTTTTTTTGGCCAGATCTCGTAGCAGCGCCAAAGGATCCAGCCTTCTACCCGAACAATGGTACACACCAGGAGTATGGGCGCCAGGGACCATGAGTGGGTTTCTTTTTCACTGCTCTGATATCTTCTATTTTGTACTTGACGTTTAGCCACCGGCACCTGTTTAGCCGGCAGTTCTGGACATTAGTTTCCTTTTACATAATTGTAATTAAATCAGACTGCAGCTGATTATAGTTATGTACTATTGACTCTCGGTACTAGCTTATAATTTTGTATAGCTAGGCTCATGAATCATTTTGATGAAGCGACAGGGACGCCTTACTGCTTTGTCTTATATGATCATTATTTACTACTTCTTGTTTTGATTGATTGAGACATAGATGTTCTGTGAGACCATATGAGACTTGATTGTAGCATGCACCCCCTTGTCTCTTGACAGTCACGATCGCCGTATGACGTTTATATACCTCATATGGAGTAGCTGGCCTAATCCGTCTCAGTATTCCGGTACTGGGGCGTGACAGAATAGGTCCGAGGTAGGTCCAAATCGGATCCGTGCCAACCAGTCATTTAGAAAAGAAAAAAAAACTTTAGCTTAGGTCTTGGACTGAAACTATTCTTTAAAAAATTGAAAAAAAATACTAAATTAAAAAATAAAAGAATTATGTATTTGTTTGAGATCTTTTATAATAAATTTGTATTTTAGAAAAGTTGAAATAGTGAAATGTATCAAATTTATCTTCAATTTAATCTTCAGCTTTCGGTCTTCATTCAATTTCTTCATGTCCACTTCTTTTTTAGTCTTTATGACAATATTTGATATATTCAAATCTTCAGAGAAATATATCTTAATATGCAAGATTGTTTTCATGAACAAATTTGAATGCAGACACAAACTTTCAAATTTTTTGTAGCATCATACTTATTTTCTTTGTTGGTATTATTGAATCTACACTAAAACAATATTATAGTACCATGAAAACCGGAGTCACTAGAAGATCATGTGCCAAAAAAAAGTATACAGTAAAAATTTCCATATACTTCCCACCACTCTAAAATTAAAAATTTAGGAGAACCATCGTGGAGAACCATCGTATATAATTTGAAGGAACCATTTTTTTTCTTAGCATTATTGTGTTAGCCCAACCCATGGAGACTTTAAGTTTACTGGGCCAATATATGTTGTTAAATGGGCCAATAGCTGCACCTGCACGTGCAAACGCTGTAAAATAATAATATAAATATCTGTTGTTTCTTTTTTTCGTTCGTTGGTTGAATGAATGATTTGATTTTTTGCATTTTTTGGCAGCATATACTTTCTGTTTCGCTTCCATCCCTCCCTCGACTATCATCTCTCTCTCTATATCTACATTTTGGGAGCTAGGGTTTCTCACCTACTCTCCTCAAGGTTCGATCTTTACTCAACCATCAGATTATAAATTTATAATTAGGGTTTTGTTTTTGATCGATCATTTTCTGTAGTTAGTTTCTTCTTGTTGCTTTGATTTTGCAGGAATAGAAGCATACACTTCGAGTAGGTTTTTTTTTTGTTGGGCGACATTTCGATCATTTAATCGTCGTCTATGTCGTCATTTTCTTGTTTGAATTTTAGCTTACATAGTTCCTCTTACTTAGCAATCGACAGTAATAGTTGCAGTGGTAGAAATGTGTTACTTTTAGAAAGGAAGTTTTCTGCTACTTTTAGAAGAGCTGCATCGAGAGCTAGCTTTAGTTTAGGAAATAGGAACTCCAACTTTAGTAGTGTACCACAAGAAGTAGGGGATCTTTCAGTAAAGAAGGAAGAAAATGTCGACCTCGACGATGGAAATGGAGGCTCGAGTTACTCCAGCGGGTCTGGCGGTAGCGGAGAGTTCCCTCCTGGAGGAGGAGGAGATGGCGGTAGTAATGGAGACGGAAACAAGGATGAGAATGATGGAGAGGACGAGTTTGGTCCGTTACTAAAGTACGATGAGATTGTCAAGGAGGTGGAGGCTCGAGGGGCCAGTCTGCCCACGGACATGCTGGAGGCTGCGAAAAGTACTGGAATCCAAAAGGTTCTTCTAGATCGATACCTCGAGATGCAGGTGTCTATTCCGTATCTATTTTTTCCCCGTATGGTCAGATTTTGATGCAATCGAGGGCGTTGTTTGTTAATTATTTTACGTTTGCCATCTTCTTCAAGGGCTCGGTTTGGCCTCTAGGGGCTGCTATGAAGTCGTGTTCAATCTTTCGGAACATTATGCTTGCCGACCCGTCATTCCTGTTCAAAGTTGGAACTGAGGTTGGTTGGGCTGCCTCGTTAACGCATTTTACATTTTCATAGAAAGTGATGATCGTGCTTGCTGACAAGAAAATGAACATTCATCTTTAAGTTGTTATTTTGGTATCCCGTTGCAGATAATTATCGACTCTTGCTGTGCGACGTTTGCTGAAGTTCAAAAGAGGGGAAAGGATTTCTGGGCAGAGTTTGAATTGTACGCTGCAGATCTGTTGGTAGGAGTGGTTGTGAATGTTGCTTTGGTGGGTATGTTAGCACCATATGCACGCATCGGGAAACCTTCCACTTCAAAAGGTCTTTTGGGGAAGATGACTCGTGCTTATGGAGCTCTGCCCAGCAGGTAAGCAGTTCTGAGTTATTTTCTCTGTCTTGCACTCCCCTGACAGAGTGGCGGGCGATGGCATGGGATTCTAATTTGAGATGGCCAAATTATGTACTCAACTGTGTATAAGCTTGTATATGCATTCTACTTATATTTCTGCTGACTCATATATATATTTTCTAGTTTGCTGTAAATAATTGGATGTGAAATGGACCAAAAGAAACTTTAATTTACATGACAGGTGCTACACTACGATTTGTGGAACCCTCAATTAGTCGAATATGTGTATGGCCTCTATGCTAAAGCAAAAATGGTGAATGATTTTGATTTTGCTTTAATTTATATGAACATATTAGCAATTGTTTTTGTGTTTCAAGTTTTCAACGATGCTAAAGTTCTTGAACTGAATGGTTTTATCATTCCCGATTGAAACATTTCACTGTAGGAATTTAATTTCTAAATATATTTCTTAACCAAAACTTGAAGCTGTTGAAACTATGCCCAGGCTAACACTATTCTCAAATTCAGCGTGTTTGAAGCTGAAAGACCAGGATGCTCATTTTCAGTTAGGCAGAGGATTGAAACATACTTTTACAAGGTATAACTAATGTTATTGACACATGTTATCATCATCATACCATGTCTGCTGTACAGAATGGGCTACTCTTTCCACTATATTCCACCAGTTTTCATTTTTTTTCAAAGTTCCCTGTTCGATGAATGTTTATAATCTGATTCAATCACTTGCATATATTAATTGCACAGCTTAACCTCAAATGTTGCACAGTAATAGTTCATGTAAGTCTGATTCATTTCACCAATTTATCTTTTCAAAGTTCCCTGTTCGATGAATGTTTAATTCGATCACTTGCATATATTAATTGCAGAGTTTGACCTCAAATGTTGCACAGTAATAGGCATGTATTATAGTCTGATTCATTCACTTGCATGTATTAATCACACAGTGTAACCTCAAATGTTACACAGTAATAGGCATTTTTTTCCTCCAATGCAGGGTGTCTTATATGGGACAGTTGGATTCGTGTGTGGTCTTGTAGGACAGGGCATTGCAAATGTGATAATGACTGCCAAACGGTATAGTACAATCTTTGACATACACACGTCCTTCATCTTATACCCATGCATGTGCAATAGTCATTGTGCACTATAATATATTCTGCAGTTTTTTTTCCTGTTCGGGACACATGAACTTTGGCATAAATTGTTGTTGGGGTTTGCTTTTAGAATCTGTTTGCTTCTAATCGTGTACTTTTGATCGGTTGTTATTTGACCAAATTACTGATTTTTACATTTCATTACATTCTGGAGAAGTTAAAACCTTCTTCTGTGTTTTATCACAAAAATTACATTTCAATAATTTCACTTAGGCTGCACAAACACTTTTGAACTAATGATTACTCCTTTATCATATGAAGTATGAACTGTTGGCATAATATGTTTATGGCTACTCAGAAGAAACATTTGCAATGCATTTACACTTTAGACTTATAAGGGTATAATGTCACTACGTCCTGAAAGAGGAAAATTGTAATGTGTGTAGCATTAGTTTGATTAAGGCCTGGTATGACATTTTCAATGAACAGATGAACCACGAAATTCTTAGAATGGGTTTGACATATTTCCTCACATTATTAGGGACCTAGGTCATAATCATTAAATTAAGTTGCCAATTGATCCAATTGTCCTCGTGTCCCTGTACGACAAGGAACATCTATTTCATGCTCCATGAAGCTCTTCCCTAAAATTTGTTACTCATTTATGCTCTTGTCCAAATCGAGTTTCTTTTGGGTTTTCCTTCTATTTGGAAGGGTATTGTTTCCTCAGTAATTTTTTATTTGATGTACCATCTACCTCCTGTTTTAGTGCAAAAAGTGTCATGATTGACTTCTTAATCCATTCAAGGGATGTTGGTTTTGTATTCGATGTGTAGTATCACATGGTTGAGATAGATGGCTGGGTTAGTAAAGTTAATAGACTTATCTCAACATTTTGTGCATATGCGAACATACTCAGAACTCTCCCATTGAGTCAAGCTTGAACTTCGATGCTGGTCGGAAGATGAGATGAAGATTTGTGTAAATGGTAGGGAAACAGGTTAATTCAATCTAAAGTGATATCCAAAAGTTCGTGACGTACTCATTCCATCTATGTTGTGGTTCAGTAACATAACCAACATTATGACGAACTCATTAATATTCATTGGGAACACATGATAGTTCAATAAAAGTCTGAACAAGTAGCTTGAGTTAAATGCTGCTAAGTCTCATAATGATATTAAAGGGAGTTACTAGGTGTGCAGTTTGGAGGTCATTATGTGTCCAGATGAATCTTTGTTTCTCATCTTCTATCCGTGGTTTGGTAAGTAACCACCTAGTTGTTCAAGTAGTCTACCAACTTTCACACATAAAAGACCGACTTGTTAACCATACTAGACTGTATTTCCCAATATCCATAAAATTTGCTACACATAATTTTGCAATTTCACTGGTTTTAAAAGTTAATTATAAATAAATTGTCATTATTATGATGCCTGTTTGTCGGGGATGTTCACAAAATTGTTTGATATTTTCCCCTAGTTTGGTTGGACGTGATTAATAGATTATTATAAGACTCTTGAACAGATTTTCTGTTATCATAGGGTTGATCTATATTAGGAAAGTTTCCTACTTGGGTAGGATTTTATTACTAACATTTTATTGTTTGGAATTTGAAGGGGTAAAGGAGTTGAATTCATATTAAGAAAGGTTCTCTTACGTTTTTAGATTGTTGTAGAGTGCCTGATCATGATACATACTTGATAGCTTCTTTGGTAAGTCTTCTAGTTAGTTTATAAGTCTTTTAGGTGTTCCTCTACTGCAAGTCATATATGTCACGTCCCGATAAGAGAAATCGCTCGTCCTCGCTAGATTTCACCCGAATCATCGTTCTCGCTGGGGCGTGATGCCGCACGAGCCTGGAGTTGCGCTCGTGCAAGGCAAGATAACAGGTTCACATAGAGTTTATCTCAAATTGATAACATAAGCAGCGGAAGGAAAACAGAGTATACAATAAGAATCTCTTTTATTAATAATGAACTGAAGGTTACAAAGGCTTGAATAACTCAAATACATATGCCAACTGGCTACAACGCTCATGATCTCTCTAGCTCACAAATGATTACATTGTTCCATACATTATGTCTTTTTATAGCCAACAAGTAGTCTTCGGCCGAACATCTCCATGTTGCAAGTCCGAACGCCTATGCGGTAGCTCCTCTTGAAACGCTAAGGACTCCATGCCTCGGCGCATCCAAGCCAAGCTCCACCCCGAGCCGAACATAACCTGAATCTGCAAGCAAACTAATGGAGGATTAGTGCTTTCGTCCTCGCTGCACTGATCAAGACCCACTCGCACCCAACCAACACTAAGTATATTTAGTGAAACATACAACATTATTCGGTGATCTTTCTATCTAGTCTTAGGATCAGTTTCATGGCAATATTCAAGTATAGTATCTTATCATAAATGTGTCCAATATCGTGTTCCTGCAGCAGATACAGTTAGACATAATATGAACATAAACATAGTGATCGTGCTCATCTCCGTCCCTTTTCGCCTAGCCTGCAATGGTTAGAACTTTACATAAGCAATCATACAATTCACACAACCAACCAACCATACTTAGACATATGCATAAGGGTGGCAGGTCCCGTGCCTGCACCCAACTCTAATCTCAGCCCACCGGTCCTATCTATATGAAGGTCACGGTGTTTCACACCGTAATGGACTTGGCATCCTTATGTGTAAGCTTATGATCGCTCCAATACGGGTTGCTAGCCCAGTATCTGAAGGATCGCAAACTTACTGATATCATAGCTTATCACAACACTGGTCGGTCGCAATTTGCCCTAATGATGTGCACCATAAATACCATATATAATTTTCTCCTAGGCCGAACGGTCCCGGTGTCCCGGTCGTAACCGTTCGAGGGAAGTCGCACCCGTGTACGGGCCATCCGAGTCCATTGACTATGCAATACGCGCCATAGCAAACCAGTCATATCATTCCAACCAATCTCACGTTCCATAAACATATTCATGTATTCTCTATCTCAAGTTCCATTGGCATTATGTCCCAACACATCCGTATTGATGCACGACGTCCAACGGCTTAGACTTCTCGTACTTATACTCAACGCGTTCCATTCATAAGTTATTCACATAACGGTGGTTCCGTAGTTACTTAGTCATTTCGTAGCTTCCGTGCACGAGGGCACGCATAACGCCATAATCAGTGTTCTAGGCCTAGTATTCAATGTTCTCGGAGTCGTGTACGTGATGCACATCTCGATATTGTCTTTCAATGTTCTACTGTCACCGTCCTACCGCGACTCGTACACTTGATGCACGTCGCTTCAATTGTTCAATGTTCTATCTTAATGTTCGACACATACAAAGACCTTTAACCGTTTGAGCCACGCTCGCTAACTTAATGGCAATTTACGCATACAAGGATACATTTTATTAGACGTTAAGGAGTAGGGAGAGAGAGTCAAGAACCCGTCCACCTTAAGCCGATACGCCTTGTCGTTTTGCCGAGCTGATGTGGCTCGATTCCATAACTTGGTTGCACGGCTAACTCCTCTGACTTAGCCATTCCGTTGAACTATTCGACTGATTCGGCCTACCGTGCCCATGCTACAATCCGTTGTAAGGTGACGATTTAGTTTCGCGGACATCATTTCGAATAAGGCAAAAAGTCGACCCTTTACAATCCAGCGTAAAAGTATAGCCTGCACACCAGATCAACCAAAGTCAATATCTTGTTCCAACCGAACTTAGGCTTTGCATCGATTCGCATCGATACATCATCGGGTCAACGCAACTCTTTGAGTCAACGACTCATCGTAATGCACCATGCGGAACGGGGCATTACATAATATACCACTCAAAACAAGGTTCGTCCTCGAACCGAAACCAACACCTAATCCAAGTGTTTCGCTAGATCGTTTCACGATCTCGTGCCACTATCGTTTGAATCATATAACTTAGTTTGGATCATACACATATTTTAGGCGTCCCACCAATATATGCATTTCAGCCAAGCTCAGTTGTAGGATATCGGGACAAACTAACAGGCTCAACTTAAATCCTCAAGCACCAGCTATTCCGTACTCGACTTGGTCAGATCTTAGCGTCTATTCCCAAAATACTTCTCGTATGCATTATTCCATAACACGCGATCATCCTCCTAACGTTTCTGCATATAACTTAACTCAAAACTGTTACTCCGATCCCATAAGTTTCTCGCTGGCCATCTAACACCCGCATTGCATTAAGTCATTGCGCATCCAATCGCAACAATCCTTCGCAACGCCTATTCGTCCAATCGTTCCCTATCTCTCGCACAACTCAAGTCCTTTCACCTAATCGTTCATAACATTTGGCCTTAACGACATGGACTAAGTTCAACATGTCCAAACTTTTCTTGCCTACAATCCGTACTATGCATCACACGCAACTATTCCAACACGATCCACGATCTGGAACTACCTACGCGTCGCGTCTGGGGCTACCCCTGCTAGGTAACTTATCCAGACATCATGCTTAATTCTTCCGACACAAGAGGTCAACTTGAGTCTACGATGCTCAAAGGCAACAATCTTTCTGACCCAAGGTCTCTTACGATACGTCCATCTCCGATTCTTGATCGAATATGAATTCCTTTACTCAATTTTGAATCAATCCCGACTAGTTCATTTCGTAACATAGAATGTGCGCTCAACACGTATAACCTAATCGTTACTCTTAGTGTCATTCTACCATTCGTCGCTCTCGCGCATTGCAAAACTCTTGCAATCGCCTTACCGCATCCCTATGCTAAGTACGTTCCTCAACATCTATTCGATCATCTACAAACCAAGTCTATTTACATACTCATTCGATCGATCATAATTTTTTTAACCATATTGATCTATTCGAAGGCTATTCTCTAACTTCCGAAACACGATACTTAATTGTTTAGACTTATCCTCAACATGTACTACATCATCCTTCATCCTCGACTAAATTTCTTATGCGACTTCATTGGGTCATCCTACGGTCTTCAACATTCACTTGATTTGGCGGTCAAGCCTTCTAGTTTCATCTGTCCTGAAACTACGCTCGATAATTGAAGATCATCAACGAGGGACAGTTACTACGAACTACGCTATATCCTATCGCGGAGCCAAATCAATTTTCGACAATTCCTATGTGACTTCATCCAATCCGACATAATTTATCAATCCATAATTTATCTGCTCCCACGCAACTGATGTGCCGTTACTATTCGAATCACTCATGCATTACCGTTAACAATATCGCAATCGAGCAATATTCGTTCGCCTTGGGTACGAGTCTATTTACTGACGGTCAATATCCGACACACTCTAGGCTTATCGCAACAATCCTCAAATTTACCTTCGCATCAAACCACAAGTCTAAATCCAATTTGCCACGTCTTGTAAGTTCGATCATTCCCGCTGGATGAATCACCATACCAGCGCTCACGCGGAATGATCGCCCTAATTTGACATGACGCATGTGCGAGACTGGTGTTGCGCTCGCACAAGACAAGAACGTCAACGTAGTGGTTATCCACGAAGCAATCCAAAACACTTTATTTTTCATCCAAGTAATATCCATCCCACTCTCAAACTCTTCGAAGCATTCCTACCGTTATCATCCAAACTGTCATCAATTTAACTTGCATCTCATTCATCCAACAACAATGCTCAACATAATTTTCGTTCATTCGATCAGAGTATCCCCGAGTTATTGTATATCGTCTTTGATACGCCTCAATACCATCGTCGATATGCATAACTTGAACATCTTCCTCTCTCATAAGCTCCAATTCGTTGCAATCACTGCCATTATCCGAACTCGAGTATGAATCAAGTCTTACACACATCAAGATCCATCCCGTTGTAACTAACTATCATCATCGAGACACAATTTTCAATTCATATATCCATTCTCATAATCCTAACTCGCACTTCAAAATCGTGCTACTGACTCATTGCGCTAACTCAAATTCGTTTCGCATGATTTCTTCGTGCCTACTCAACTCGTTTCGAACAAGTCTTCATACTAACTCAATGCAAATTCGACCGAGTCAACTATTTCCTCAACGCAACATTCCCTCGCTATGCTCAGCCTATCGTTCGACTTATACTTAACGAATCATCGTCCGACGTATCATCCATATATACGACTTCGCGCATAATCGTTCAACTCAATTCATCGAAGTATGCTTGCATCGACTTCTATCGAGTCATTTCCACTCGAGTCTCGGCACTACTCCTTTCGTTGAGGACAAACCTATCGCCACGACACAATCGTCTCGATGCATTCATTTGCAAGTCACCAACGACTTAACATAGCTATCGCTAAGTGGTATTGCATATACCACTCAGAAATCGAGCCTATCGTTATCGATACAATGTTTTGCTTCACTGATCGCACAAGTTGTATTGCATACACCACTCGAAATCGAGTCACTACTCGACATTACACTCCGCATAGGTCCGACATCTATTTCCCAATCAACTATCCCATATGGCGATTTTTCTCGATCCCAGCTCTAGCGTTCGTTTACTCGAGTTGGCACAACAACTGGACCAGCAGGGTAGTCGTTCATTCAAGTTCGACATTCATTCAAACCTAACCGTGCCTTAGCGATCATATCGATCACACACGCAACATTCGCTTATTCAAAGCTCAACGCGACATTCGGCCAACATAAACGTTCGCCTACTTCGAAACTCAATTCAATGCGGCCAACTTACATGTTCGCCTACTCAAATCCGATTCAGCGACCAACTTGACTCGTTGCTATCGCATCCACGATTTTCCAATCTCACTCGTTGCAACTCGTGCAACAATTTATTCTCGATACTTAAGATCATCACTCAATCTTGTTTAACATATCGCTATCCATCCGCATAGCCATACGACATGTATCATACGTGTCGACTCGTTGCACCGATGCAACGAACGATTCACGACTTGATGCACTTCGTGCAACCAACAATACATAGCCATTCACATAGCCACATAAAACGCATCGCCTCATATATCGACTGGTTGCACTTCGTGCAACCAACAACACGTATCTCTTCGCACTTCGTGCGACCAACAATACGTATCTCATTGCACTTTATGCAACCAACATCACCATATTCGTTGCACTTCGTGCAGCGAACGACTCGCAACTTTCTTGCACTTTGGGAAACCAAAATTTCATAACCCGTTGCACTTCGTGCAACCAACATTCTCCGATGACACTCGAAGATAGCGTGATAGTCACGACATACTTGTGGCAGACGTACGCAGCATAATACAGACTTGTATGGAACATCCAATGTAGCATCGAGCAGATCCATGAGTCATACGGTTGCAGAAACAACTTAGAGTAAACTGATTTCGATAGCGAAGCAACTGAGGGCCAAAGAGATTCATTCACGGTCCAGAGGATGGAACCGCTCTGATACCAACTTGTCACGCCCCGATCCGAGAAATCGCTCGTTTTCGCTAGATTTTACCCGAATCATCGTCCTCGCCGGGGCGTGATGCCGCACGAGCCTGGAGTTGCGCTCGTGCAATGCAAGATAACAGGTTCACATAGAGTTTATCTCAATTTGATAACATAAGCAGCGGAAGGAAAACAGAGTATACAATAAGAATCTCTTTTATTAATAATGAACTGAAGGTTACAAAGGCTTGAATAACTCAAATGCATATGCCAACTGGCTACAACGCTCATGATCTCTCTAGCTCACAAAGGATTACATTGTTCCATACATTATGTCTCTTTATAGCCAACAAGTAGTCTTCGGCCGAATATCTCAATGTTGCAAGTCCGAACGCTTATGCGGTAGCTCCTCTTGAAACGCTAAGGACTCCATGCCTCGGCGCATCCAAGCCAAGCTCCGCCCCGAGCCGAACATAACCTGAATCTACAAGCAAAATAGTGGGGGATTAGTGCTTTCGTCCTCGCTGCACTGATCAAGACCCACTCGCACCCAACCAACACTAAGTATATTTAGTGAAACATACAACATTATTCGGTGATCTTTCTATCTAGCCTTAGGATCAATTTTATGGCAATATTGAAGTATAGCATCTTATCATAAATGTGTCCAATACCGTGTTCCTGCAGCAGATACAGTTAGACATAATATGAACATAAACATAGTGATCGTGCTCATCTCCGTCCCTTTTCGCCTAGCCTGCAATGGTTAGAACTTTACATAAGCAATCATACAATTCACGCAACCAACCAACCATACTTAGACATATGCATAAGGGTGGGAGGCCCTGTGCCTGCATCCAACTCTAATCTCAGTCCACTGGTCCTATCTATATGAAGGTCACGGTGTTTCACACCGTAATGGACTTGACATCCTTATGTGTAAGCCTATGATCGCTCCAATGCGGGTTGCTAGTCCAGTATCTGAAGGATCGCAAACTTACTGATATCGTAGCTTATCACAACACTGGCCGGTCGCAATCCGCCCTAATGATGTGCACCATAAATACCATACATAATTTTCTCCTAGGCCGAACGGTCCCGGTGTCCCGGTCGTAACCGTTCGAGGGAAGCCGCACCCGTGCACGGGCCATCCGAGTCCATTGACCATGCAATACGCGCCATAGCAAACCAGTCATATCATTCCAACCAATCTCACGTTCCATAAATATATTCACGTTCCATAAACATATTCATGTATTCTCTATCTCAAGTTCCATTGCATTATGTCCCAACACATCCGTATTGATGCACGACGCCCAACGGCTTAGACTTCTCGTACTTATACTCAACACGTTCCATTCATAAGTTATTCACATAACGGTGGTTCCGTAGTTACTTAGTCATTTCGTAGCTTCCGTGCACGAGGGCACACATAACGCCATAATCAGTGTTCTAGGCCTAGTGTTCAATGTTCTCGGAGTCGTGCACGTGATGCACATCTCGATATTGTCTTTCAATGTTCTACCATCACCGTCCTACCGCGACTCGTACACTTGATGCACGTCGTTTCAATTGTTCAATGTTCAATGTTATATCTTAATGTTCGACACATACAAAGACCTTTAACCGTTCGAGCCACGCTCGCTAACTTAATGGCAACTTACGCATACAAGGATACATTTTATTAGACGTGAAGGAGTAGGGAGAGAGAGTCAAGAACCCGTCCACCTTAAGTCGATACGTCTTGTCGTTTCGTCGAGCTGATGCGGCTCGATTCCATAACTTGGTTGCACGGCTAACTCCTATTACTTAGCCATTCCGTTGAACTATTCGACTGATTCGGCCTACCGTGCCCATGCTACAATCCGTTGTAAGGCGACGATTTAGTTTCGCGGACATCATTTCGAATAAGGCAAAATGTCGACCCTTTACAATCCAGCGTAAAAGCATAGCCTGCACACCAGATCAACCAAAGTCAATACCTTGTTCCAACCAAACTTAGGCATTGCATCGATTCACATCGATACATCATTGGGTCAACGCAACTCTTCGAGTCAACGACTCATCGTAATGCACCGTGCGGAGCGGGACATTACAATATAGACTATCCTCTTTTACCTAATAGGGAGAGGCCTTCTAAATCGACAGACCGAGGTCATGGTGAGATGTTTGCGGATTTGTGTGGATAGAACACAAGAATATGGTTGGCAAGGGAGTCTCCTCTTCTCCTTTTGCTTTACTCTATATTAATGAAATGAAGAGCAACGAGTTTACAATGAGGAAGACTGCCTCTTATAAGGAGATAACGGAGTTCTAATGGAAAAAAGGAAGTAATTGCATATCCCACCTGAAAATCAAATAGAATGAAGGTGCTTCCTAAAATCCTCGACCTTAAAAGCACTCAATTATAATTGTGGGAGAATTAGACACAGGGAGAGAGTGGTTTCTGACCTGAAAGGTAATGTGGCCGTGCACCATTCTTCCCTCTTGTTCCTGATCCCAGCCAAGCCGTGACTACTATAGCTGCAGTCACCGTTGTCGCATTCCTTTGAAAGGGCCCTAGGTAGGCTAGAAAGAAGACAGTATTCCATATCCATGGTCACTTGTTGAAGGGGCAGATAATGGTTTAACAATATTTGGCCTGGGAATCGAACCTGATCCTGTTAGTTTTGAACTTATAGATACATATGTTTCCAGTTCGAAATCTGGCACATTAAATTGTGAAAATATGACGAGCAAGTCCTTTCCATAACCAACACCACTTCTCCGCCTATGATGAATCCTAGATTTGCAGAAAATCCATCGTTTGGATGTTGTTCAGAACTCTTTTTGGTGTTAGTTTTCTTCTGTAAAATTTATATTTTTAAGTTATCCTATGAATATTGTATGAAGTCATTATGTCTAGAAAATCATGCAGTCTTTATAATCTTTTGATAATTATTTTACATGCAAAAGTTCTGGTTTTTATATTACTTTATAAAAGAACGATAATCAACTTGAACTAGGTACGAATTAGTGGAAGCTCAGAAACCAGCTGATACCAATATTTTTTAGGGTTGTCAGAACTGAATGCAGACAAGTTCTCCAACCTTGGTTAATATTTGATTCCTTTTTGTTTTGTACACAATCTTGTTCTCGCAGAGCTAGTTTAGATAATTGGAGTATCCAGTATAGGATTTTGTTCTACTTTGTAGGTTTTTACTTCCAGAGGTTTTGTTTAACCACTTTATATTGGTAATTCGTGTTTAGTCTGTTACTTTTCTTCAACCAGCGAGATCATTTTTTCTGATGACCATTAATTTCTTTTTAGTTTTTACTGGATTTAGCACCACAATTATACAGCCTTTCGACATCTAAGCATTGTAGCATTCCCTCTAGATGCATGTACAAGGCAATTTGTATACTATCAAAGATTCAAAATACCTAAAATTTAGTAATGCACGATACCTGCTAGAAAAAACATTATTTGCCTCTGAAGCATGCTATTTACTAGGTAATAGGTCATGATGATTTTCTTCATCCTTATATACTTTGGAATATTCATTTATTATTGACTTCATTTTGGTATTCTATCCAGGACGGTAAAGAAATCAGAAGAAGATGTACCTGTTCCACCGCTTATAAAAAGTGCTGCTCTTTGGGGTACGACTAGATTTCTTATGAGAAGTCCTTAACTTTTATTTTAGTTTTTACTGCTGGTAGTGAATTGATATAATATCATCCTCATGGACAAAAGACTGAAGAGGACTATGGTCGAAATTAGCTTAATTTTGTATTGGCTATTTTATCTGAACTTTATTTTGATCTTTATGTGGACAGAGTTCCATTAGATTGTGTCCTGTAAATATTATTTCCTTTTAATGTTGAAGTACTGTATTTATCAAATTCAATATGTATATCAACAAAACTTATTGCACCAATTTTGTGAAGCTCACAACTTTTCTTATTTGCAGGTGTGTTCCTTGCAGTTTCTTCGAACACCCGCTATCAGATTATTAATGGCATGGAGCGCCTCGTTGAAGCATCACCTGTAGCCCGGCGCATCCCACCTGTGGCAATGGCTTTCACTGTTGGTGTGCGTTTTGCCAACAACATATATGGCGGTATGCAGTTTGTTGATTGGGCTAGATTGAGTGGGGTTCAATAATGTCAGGCAATTTACATATACTTTCTGTGTCTGTTTTACATGCCAGAGAATTTTTCCTAGGTGTTCGTCGTTGTATCATTTAGCGAGTAGAAGATAGTTTGAGAAAGTTGTATCTGCTTCTGAAGTTTGTCATTTTCGAAGTAATTAGATTGTAGCATTGTGGGTAAATTGTTGTAATTGCAATTAGGAAGTGGCAAATAATGTGCGATGATTTTAACCTTTTAAAGTTGGCTTGAATTACTTGTTTTATAGTCTTTTATCTTTATGGCGCTTTACTTTTAAGTTAACGGTTTCTTATTTCTTTTAATGTTGGTGTCCTCTTTTAAATATTATTAAGGACAAGAACACCTTGCTTTATAAACCTACCTTAGAGTTCGCCTACATTGGTTGGATTTTTTGGATCACATTTATCATGTTAGAACTTAGAAGGTTCTGCGCGAAAACAACACCTTGCTTTCTGTCATTCTATTGTGTTGTGAAAGTTTGGGGATGGATTATTTCTTGCCTCTGGGTCATGTTTGTGACTTTCTGTCATTCTTCATATACTTTTCTAAAGTAAACTATGTTAACTCATTATTTCAGAACGTACTCATACCAGATAAGCTTTCTAGGTTGCGTGTCTGGAGCATTTGTATTCTTGACAAGGTTTGATCTTATATATAAAGTAAAACATAGATATATTTCCTTCATTCTTTCAAGGATACATGCCTTTCATTGGAACACACGACAAACTGACATAAAGACCTAGATGGATATATGTACTGCAGTAGTAGACTACTAGTAGTAGTAGTAGCAGCAGCAGCAGTTCTGCATCGTGGAGAAGATATTAAGTTAGAACCTTAATTAACGGAACGGTGATGGTGGCTGTCGATGACTTGGTGGATTGTAGTGATGTGGTGGAGGATTCCCATGATGAGGTGGGTACCCGTCAGTGGGTGGTGCTGGTGTGTAAGTTGGCGGGGGATGATAGTAGGATGGTGGCTGCCCATGCTGCGGTGGTGTATTCCCCGGGTGAGGTGGATGATGAGCATAAGGAGGTGGTAAATGTTTCCCTGGTACAGTTCGTGGCTGCCTGTGGTCTGGCGGTGGCTGTCCATACGTCGGTGGTGTCTGTCCATGTTGCGGAGGTGGATTCCTACGGTGTGGGGGTGGCGATTGGCCATACTGTGGTGGTGGATGATGCCTTCCATGTGGCGGAGGATGGCTGGGATGTGGGTGGGTCCTGTGGAAGGGTGGTGGATGCCTGTGTGAACGGGGAGGTGGTGCATGATGTGGTGGGTGACGACCATGAGGAGGGGGTGTTGCAGAAGGTGGCGGTGGCTGGCCATGTAGTGGAGGTGGTGGTTGCCCATACGATGGTGTCGGTGGTGGGGAGTACCGAGGAGGTGGTGGTGGTGAATACATTGGTGGTGGTGGTGGTGAGTACTGGGGTGTCGCTGGTGTCGGTGAGTACTGTGGTGGAGGTGGAGAGTACTGCGGAGGTGGTGAGTATTGGGGTGTCGGTGGTGGTGAGTACTGCGGAGGTGGTGGCGAGTATTGGGGTGTCGGTGGTGGTGGTGGTGAGTACTGAGGCAGAGGGGGCACATGATGATAAGGTGGATGATGGTGGCGTGGTGGACGACGTGGGTGATGGTGGCCTGGTGGGGGTTTACCATGCTGCGGGGGCAGCCTCGGTCCCGGAGGAGGTGGTTGGCTGTACGGGGAAGGCGGAGTGGGTGTAACTGGTTGAGAGGGTGGAGGGTTTGCGTGCGAAGCAGGAGGCTGATGGTGGTAGTCTTGCTGTGTCGAAGCACCGCCAAGGGAGATTGTGTTCTCCTTGAGCAATGCCACTACCAGTAGCCAGAAGAACATAGGTACTCTCATCTTCCTTAACACTACTTGGTCACTCCAGTGCTTCACTCATCTATATATTGTTCACATACTGCAGGTGCTTTATATAGCAGCAGGACTGAGGTTACTTGGGTCTTCAATGTCAGTTACATGAAGGTGCATGCCAGAAGTTTATCAAGAGTAAGGACACAGAAGAGGTGCATCAGAAGCTGGAGTTGTTGAAGACTAAGAACAAGGTGATCCCCCCAAAAAAAGAATAGCAGGTTCATCAATGAGCTTTGACCCATTATTTGAGGTGTTACCAACCAATGCTCTAATGATCAAAGGCTTCCAACATTGATATACTGAGACTGAAGCTAGAGTAGGTAAAGTTCACTTCAATTTTGCTTCTATCAGGAGTTTATGGTGGGCTAATGATGTCTTCTTGCTAATGCATCTCTTTGCTTCACCCAGGAATCATGCTGGCCAGCATGTGGATGCCACATCTACTGCGACAAAAGTATCGGTCCAATCAACCATCGACGCTTGTCAGGGATTGGTGAAACAAGTTTTGAGAAAGGGTTTCAGAGAGCAGGTTAAGAAGCTATATCAGGCCATTGCTATCAGCAGAAGCTCTGCAGTGGTTCTCCAGAGTTGTTGAATCTGCAGCAGCAGAGAGGAAAACTGCTTAGTACACCAATATTGTTGGAAGGAACTGCATTATTCATTTCGTTCACCCGAAAGACATCGGTATGCATAGACCTATCACATTTCCTGGTTCGAGCTCGGACACCGGTATGTATAGACCTACCTATCACATTTCCTGAGCTTTGCAAATACAAATGAAGATGATCATGGAGCAAACCAAGTAGGACTATGATTTATTTTTGTGGTCTATATAAGAAGAGACAGTACTATAACTTATTTTTGGCAGAAATTGATATTATTGAGAATAAGAATTTTGGTGCTTTTTCTTATGAAGGAAAAATAAAAATCCTAAATTACTTATCTATATCCTTTCTCGGTTATAATCGAAAACTTGTTGTTACAGTGTTCTTCCTCATCTTTCTGCATCAAGTCCCAAATGTTGTCTGAAGCAAAGGCGGAACACAGAATTTGAATCGTCTTGAGCTGAACTAAAAATCCTCTTTTGATTTTTTGGAACAATGAGCTGTTGTGTGTAGGTTGGTAGTTGGACTAGACTAAAGTAAGAGTAGGACTAGGCTGGAGTAAGTTTGAGACAAGTTAGGGTTTAGACTGGGGGCAGGGGGTTATATTTTTCATAACTGTATAATGCTCCCACTTTAAAGTCTCGAGCACTATATAGTGCTAGTACTTTAAAGTAAAAATGTTGTTTATTTTTTATAATTATATAGTGTCCTTTAAAGTGTTAATATTTATTTATTTTTATAATTTTAATTCATTATAAATGTGTAAATTGACCGTTTTGTCCTAAAATACTATGCCATCATTTAAAAAAGAAATTTGTTAGTACAAATAAAAAAATATATATAAGATCATGCTCAAATAGTTTTATCAACACAACGTTAAACTATTTCATTCTAAAGTTAGTTGAATTTTTTTTAATAATTACTATTTTTTTGGGTGGGCATTTAAAATTATTTACTGTTAATTTTTAAGCCAAATATCGTTTTGGGTGCCATTAGTTGATAATTTGATAAGTATGTAACCAGTTTTCTTTGTGTTTATAGATCTAAAGAAAACGAAAAGGAGGCATTAGGATTATTTGTATGTTTTTGTAATAAACTAATAATTTAAAGGTTAAAGTAGTCTTTTTTTGTGAGTATAAGTGATAAATTATAAGTTCAAGATTTGAGCTTACAATTTACCACTAACAAAAGGGCTCACTATACAGTGATGGACATTTTAAATGTATAGTTCGACAACGATTGCATATTACCTGGTCTGCTTCATGCTTTGTCGACTTGAATGCTAGAGTTCTGAACGATACTTGAATTTTGTAGGATGATGCAATTTCGTGCAATCATGCATCGCTGACTTGATTATTCGAGATAGTTCATAATCCGGCTTTCAAGTTTCCACTCCCTCCTCCTGATAAACTTTTATACTGTTATAAATTAAATTGCTTCTTTTTTTGTTACTAATTAATTTAATTTGACTTGATTATTATTATTATGTAGATAAATATTATCTATGTGACCTTGCTTACACCCACATTATGGGTTTTATAATTGGATATTAATTAAGAGTACAATTATAATTAATAAATTTATTATAATTATGATTAATAAAATTATAAATTATTAATTAAGATTATTATAAATTATTAATTAATAAATTATTAACTTAGATTATAATTATGATAACTAACTATTAGTTAATTTTTTTATTATTAAAAACAATAATTAATTTTTACTTATAAAGAATATATTTTTTTTTAAATAATAGTAATGACTAATTTTTAATTAACTATTAGTTTATTTTGAATAAACTATAAATTAAATATTTTAACGAAATTATTAAAAAAAAACTAATTTTTTTCCTTCCAAATCCAACCTCTTTCTTCCAAGTCCAAATTTTGAATTTGGTCATACTTTCCATATCCAAATCCATCTCCAACTAAACATAGGATTCCATGAATTTGACTCCAAATCCATAAAATCCTAAAATTCAACTCCAAATACGATTTACCAAACGGGCCCTTATGGGAATCAAAGGTATTGGTTGTCTAAGTTGGGAATGTGGACCTGGTAGAGAATGTGATGTAGAGAAAATGTGATATTTGTTGTCTAGTTGGTAAAGAGAATTTTTTTTAACCATGCATATGCCCGATTTAAAAAAATGTGATATAGAGTGCTTTTGGTGTGTTAAAGTGTAGATTTCCCAATATTAGACAAAATGACATCTTATAGCTTTCGCACTCAAATACATATGCTTGTTGCATGCATGACACTTCACAACTATCTTCGTCCTTAAATGGTGCCTTGTTTTTGCAATATAAAGATGTTGACGAGGTTGGGTTTACAATTTTTTTGTATAAAAGATTCTTTTTATTGCTTTGATTAGGAAGAATTCTAATTACAAAAGGAATTCTGAGTACAAACAAGAATATAAAAAAAATTTGGGGAGGGGTGTCGATGAAGATCGAGTCGGCACGTGACTCCTTAACCGATCCGATGCAAAGATATGTTCTGGACCCTTGTTAGCAATTCGGCAAACGAAAAAAATTCGGGACGGCAAAAGTACGAGTATAAATCGACTCAGTGCAAATAAAATACGTTCAAAAATTCGGTCAAGTATTCGAAAAATGAAAATATTGAGATTAAAAACTTCACATTCTTAAATATGTTGTCAAATTTGGTTAATTAAACAGGTTTTCAACACATTTTTTGTGCCAAATTTTTCAATAATTTATACAGAATACGTTTAAAACTTTGTATGCTGAAAATTTACGTACTGATTTGGATCTGTCAAAAGTACGTAAGTATTATACGTTTATAAAAGGTACGAAAAAATTTGCGTATAATACGAGTTTTATTCGGGTGATTGCTAACAAGGTTCTGGACTTGCTTGTAGGCTTGTGTTGTTCAGTTGCTTTCAAGTGCTCACTTCTGCTTGCGTGTGTCGTCTCTCGTTCGATCGGGTCCCTAAGCATATGGCCCGGCTATTTATAGCCATTTATACTGAAAAAATATCCGCACATAATAGACAATATTCACTGTTTTTGACTCTATTGGCCTAACATGTGGCCTATGTTGCGCATCTTTAGCATGTGCAATGGTTTTGAACAATCGCGCATGTCACGGACAGCATGACACGTGGCGATTTGTTGCAGTTGCTGGAACGTCCACCGCTATGCAAGCATAACAGCGTGAGATTTTCTCAACCTTCCACTGCCGTCTGTCATAGACTGAGGAGACTGGTTCGTATGCGCGACCGAACTATGTGCGTATGGACAGTTAGTGCATAATGCCACGTGGCACAATGTCGCCATCAAGGTGACGTCGAAATCCGTACAATGCGGCCTATGAGCTGTCATTTCGTTGTGCTGATTCCAATGTGCATTCAATGATTTCTTTTCGAACATTTAAACCAGAAGACAAGTTGTAATGGTCCAACTGAATGACGAAATTGCTAACGAGCTGAACTCAATGATGAAATATTTGAAGGTGAACTCAGTGATAACTTACACTATGTTTGGGAACATTTGTGGGGAGGGAGAGGAAAATTTGAGGGGAAGGAAAATGGAGGAGAGGAAAATGAAAGTAAAGTTAATTTTTTCTTCCTTTGTTTGGATGGACAAAAAGTAGAGGAAGAAAAAGTTTGAAAATAATTTTTTATTTGTTTATGGATAGAGGTATAATTACTATTTCTTCCTTGGTATTCTCAAATGATGATTTAATATTAACTTTTTGAGGGGTGATGGGATAAATTCACTCAAATTCCTCTCATCTCTCTCCATTTTCCTCCCACTTTTGGGAGGAAAAATTTTTAGTGAGACCCACCTACTTTTTCCTCTCAAATTTTTCTCCCCCATTTTCTCTCCTCCTTTCCAAACACCATCATTTAAAATTTTCCTCTCACTTTCCTCTCAACTTTTTCCTTCCTCCCATTTTCCACCCTTCCCAAACAGTACCTTGGGTCCGTTTGGTTATGAGTTAAAACTCAGTTTTTTGAGTTATAACTTAGAGTGGGCAATAAATAGCGTTTGGGAGGGAATATTTGAGAATGTACACTTAGAGATATTTTTCCAAAACCAGCATTTAAACTTCACTTTTCGAGAGCAGCTGAAAGCTGTTTTCTGAGCCCATTTATTTGCACTTTGTACTGTTTGACGGGCCCCACCCCACCAATATCCCTTCCTCTTTCTTTCTTCAGATTCTCTCTCCTCATTTGGTCTCTTCCAGAGACGAAGACGGATCCGGGCTCGTGATGGCGGATCCCAGTCCAGGCTCGTCGTCTCTCTCTCTCGACTTTCACTTGTCTTCTCTTCCTCTCCTCTCTTCCAGAGGCGACGACGGAACGCGGCTCGCGGACGGTGGAACGAGGCTCGAGGACGGCAGATCCGAGTCCAGGCTCGTCGACGTCGAGGGACGCCTTGAGCTCGTCGTCATATGGACTTCGGCCTCTTCGAGCTACGACCTCATCTGCCATGGTGACGGAAGTACCCCTCGTTGTGGTTGTCCTCGAGCAAGGGGAAGAGCTCGTCGTGGCTGTCCTCGAGCCGGGGAGGGCGGAGGCTTCGAGCTCCGATGGCGACTGCAGGGAAGAGCTCGTCGTGGTCGTCCTCGAGCAGGGGAGGGCGGAGGCTTCGAGCTCCGACGGCGAGCACGGGGATGACCTTACCGTGATTGTTCTTGAGCAGGGGAAATGCTCCGACGGCCAGCACAGGGACGACGTCGGCGACGGCGAGCATGGAAAAAATATTTTCTAACATTTTGGGATTTATGGCGGACACAAAATAGAGGACACAGAAAACATGATACAAAAAACATGACTAAATTGTTTCAGAAAACTGCTTTCAGATAAAGTAACCAAACGCAAAGTCCAAATTTTTATACTCCCAAAACAACTTTATAACTTACTTTCAGAAAACTGTTTTCAGAACAAAATTTTAGAAAGTTTATCCAAACGGACCCTTATGTTTTTTTTTTCCTTCCATTTATTCTAGTGAATTTGTATTTCGGAAATTTGCAGCCAGAGCATTAATATTATTATAAATAATATAAGCACAAGTTTTGCTAAAATTGTACAAAGAGCATAACAACGCCCTTATGATAGGCGTTTTTGCTGAAGAACGCCCTTATGATAGGCGTTTTAGTATTTATTTTAATATTTACTTCGTCTCCATTTGGTCTCCGTTTATTGGCTTCCGTTAAATAGCTGACCGCGATAAAAAAATATAGGAAAAGAGGAAAACGTCCTTAGAAGGGCGTTTCCTCTTTTTTTATTTTTATTTTCCCGCCGAATTGTATAGGAGAGAATCGTTAGGTGGGACAGTATAGGAGAGAATCGTTAGGTGGGACAGTGGATGGGATAGGTAGTATAGGATAGCTAACGTTAACTTACTAGGTAGTATAGGATAGCCGTAGGGTGGGGATGGTTACATACATAGTAGCTAACGTTCACTTGCTAACGGTTAGTTTAGAAACGGTAAATTTTACATCTTATGTAATTTCAAATCCTCGAAAGAAGAAGGCTCTCATACACTTTTTCTCTTTCTTCCATTCTTCTCTTTCTTCTATTGTAGACATAAGGCTTTTTTTTTTTCAGCATATTTTTCTATGCGATTCTATAGAAGCTGCTTCCAGCCTTCATTTTCAGCATCCATTTGTAAGCTACAAATTTGTGATAATGGATCAAAATTTAACAATAATTTGCTACCATGGAGGTATACTATATGGATTATCTTATAAAGGAGGTAGTACTAATCTTATTTTTCACTTATTATAATATCACATTAGCTAGTTTACGTAATATTATTAGTGATCGTTTTTCCATTAATTATAAATTTACAATAAGGTGATTTTTTACAGATACTTTTTTTAGTAGTAGATAGTGAAGAAACATAGAATTTTGTTGTTCAAAATAGTTTAGATTCATCTTGTATTAACCAAGATCAACCTTTCTGTAATAATCCCTCAGTATCCAATACTAGCACAACTATCATTTACAGTAGTCAACCTTTCTGTAATAGCCAAGATCAATTTGGTGCCGGTCCTAACGCTATAAACCAAATTGAAGAGAACGTTGACACTGAAAATATGGATGTTGATGATGAAAGTAGTGATAATTTAGTTGAAGATTTAGATTATTATTTGTCAAATGATGATAATTTAGATACTTCCACTTCTGAATTATTTGTTGGTAAATCATTTAATTCTCCTTACGAATTTAGAAATTTTATTAGTGACCTAGCAATTAGAACAATTTTAGTTGTTCATTTAAACATAATAATCCCCATATAATTGTATATACATGTGATTCTCCAAATTGTTGTTGGAGAGTATATGCTAGAGTCGTCGGCGACGGCAATACTTTTGAAATTCGTACATTTGAAGCCAAGCATTCATGTTCAGGTAGATTTACAGGAGGACATCATCCACTAGCTACCACCGCATGGGTAAGACATAAAATAATTGTTAAAATCAGAGATGATAATTCCTATAGTCCAGTACACATTGTGCGTGATATACTTAGAGATCATCGTTTGCATATTACATATTCGAAAGCTTGGAGAGCTAAAGAACTTGCATTATCAGAAATTAACGGTAGTTACGTTGATGCATTTGGTAGTCTTGGGAAATATGGATTTACAATTATGGAAACCAATCCCAGAAGCAAATATTTTCTAAAAAGGTAGAAAATAATGTATTTTAAAGAATTTTTATTTGTTTCAAAGCTTGTATGGATGGTTAATTTTTAAGTGGTTGTTTACATGTTATTAGTATTGATGCTACTTTTCTTACATCTAGATATCAAGGTAATTTATTTGTTGCTTATGCTCACGATCCAAACTACCAATTATATCCCATTGCTTATTGTATTGCTAAAAAAATACTGATTCATGGACATGGTTTTAAAACTGTTTGAAAATGTGTTTTGAAACTTTTTTTGAACGATGGGATAGTATTTCATTTATATCAGATAAGAAGAAAGGATAAATTCGTGGAATGCGAGAAATTTTTTCTAACTCTCCCTTTTTTTTGCATTCAACATTTCAAACAAAATATGAAATATCATTTTTCGGGTTCGCAAAAATATCTAGAATTACTAGATAAACTTGTCCGATCTTATAATGAGGTTGATGCGAATGATTGGTTCGAAAAAAAATAAAATCTGTAGATTTAAATGTTTTCAATTGGCTTGTAGGTTCAAATGATGAAAATCGTATTTTTTTCTTCCCACTGGATAAATGCTTATGCACCGTGTCCACGATAAGGTATCAACACATCGAATATTGCTGAATGTTTTAATGGTTGGACCAAAAGTTTGCGTGACAAACCGATAACAACTTTGTTTGATGGTATTAGAGCAAAAATTATAACATTGCATGACAATCATCGAATTAATGCTGAAAATATGCATATAGACTTTTGTCCAAGAATGCTTAAGACTATGGCACGCATCATGAGAGAGGCACACCATTTGCAATTGTTGTATTTTGATAATTTATTATTTGAAATATTTGATCATGAAACAAGTAGATGCTATGTTAGGGGTGAGCATTATTCGGTTTTGGACCAAAAACCGAACCGAACCGAATAAGAGGTTCGGTTTTAAAAAAATTGGTTCGGTTTCGGTTTTGAAAATACTAAATTTTCTTACTCGGTTCGGTTTCGGTTTCAGTCCAAAACCGAAAAACAAATAAAAAAAATTAATTACTATATATATGTGTGTGTGTGTGTATAAACACTATATATAGGTATATACTAAATATATATAGGTATATACTAAATATGTCTAGGTATATTTAGTTACTATA
This sequence comes from Iris pallida, assembly GCA_029216955.1. Classification (NCBI taxonomy): domain Eukaryota; kingdom Viridiplantae; phylum Streptophyta; class Magnoliopsida; order Asparagales; family Iridaceae; genus Iris; species Iris pallida. The sequence goes on along the minus strand of JANAVB010004599.1, from coordinate 1,393,418 downwards.
TATATTCCCAAAAAAGCGCAAAAAAATGAATAAACCAAATAAACCAAAAACTGAACCAATTTAATTCTTTTGGTTTGATTCAGTTTTGGGTCAATTCGGTTCGGTTTTGGTTGCTTATTCGGTTTCGGTCCAATTCGATTTTGGGTTATTTGGTTCGTTTTAAACCGAATTAACCGAATGCTCAGTACCCCTATGCTATGTGGTTCAGCTAGACCGTAAATATTGCACATGTGGTCGGTGGCAACATACTCTACTACCATGTGTAGCTAAGCTTGTCATTCTTCCAACTTTACAGTTGAAAGTTTTTTATCCTATTGAATTTTCTGTTACAATACTTAGAAGTGTATATACATGCCACGTATGGAACCAATTTCATCTCCCTACACTCCTAAAAGTGAATTAATAAGAGGCCAAATTGGAGTACCATTTATTGGACGTAGAGCTGGAAGATCGAAGAAGAACCTTATTATGACGCGAGAGCTGTCGACAAGGGATCTTCATTGCACAACTTGTGGCGGGATAGGACATAACAAAAGAAAATGCACAAATCAACCAATGCAGTAATTATTGTTGTTGTAATTTTGGCGATTGTAATTGAAGTTATTTTTTTAATTGAAGTTGCTTTATTACGTGTAATTTAGTAAAGGAAGTTGATTATTGTTTAAGAAAGAAAATAGAGTATGAAGTTTTTTTTACTTGAAGTTGCTTTTCATACATGAAATTGCAATAAAATAAACTACCTTCATACATGACTTTGCAATAAAATAAACTACTTTCATACATGATTTTTCAAAAAAAAAAATAACTACCCTCCTTTATTATTCATTTTATAGTCTCTACGGTCTACTGGCCTTAGACCTAGCCTTCTTCTGTTGGAATTATTTAATAATTAAGGGGCCACACATGTAAAATTAATTGTGTTTAGGCTATCTAAATAATTAAGTCAAATTAAAGTGGTCTATTTGAAAATTGGCTTAAGGGTATAATTGTCATGGAATTAATGTGTAGATACCGGAGATAATTCTAATTTGATGAGGGGCCAAATTAGAAATGTCAAAACATATAAATATATGTGTTCATTAGGGTTATGGTCCCCAACTTATACGGCCACCAAAAGAGAGGTTTTCTCGTTTTCTCTTCTGCATCCCCATCAACAGAAAGAGAGGGACAAAGGATTCAGATTCTTCTTTGTCATTAAGGGTCGTAGCAAATTGGAAGATCGAACCCAATAAAAAGACATTCGCTTCAAGATCCATCAAGTCTAGCAATGGATTCAGGTACGCTTTCGCAATTTAATTTATGTTCTTCATCTCATGAATCGATAGGGCACAATAAAATTTCTAACAAGTGGTATCAGAGCCTTCCTGTTTGATTTATGAGGTTGAAGTTTCAGAACCAATTTTTTGTTATTGTTCAGAAATCATAGATCCTTCATTCTAATTTTAATTTAGGGTTCCAATGGTTCATAAAATAATATTTATGATACACGAATATTAGATCTACAGTTTCTCTCAATAACTGATTTCTTAATACACGAATAAAATTTTGTTCCGGCCAGATCATGCTGGACATGTATCCAGATGATACATCCATAATTAATGGACTAGGATGGCACTTATGTTTGTGTTGTTTGATCAAAATTGTTGGCATACACATGGTGGGTTATAATTTATGGTAGAATATAATTTATATATTTTCTTAGTGTTGTACTAGATGGCTAAATAAAGAGAACAACTATTGGGATCTTGTCTTCTACTTTTGAGTTGTTTCCGTACATAAACAACTGTTCCAACATGTTTGCACATCATAATTTATTTATTTTATTTTTTGCATACATGGTTCTCCATTGCTTACAAGTACATTGATTTGTTGTCAATCCTTCGTTGATTTGATCGCCATATTAAGAAAATTTTGATAGAATTCATAATTTATGTACAAAAATGATCTCTCAGTTCATGCTTAAATATTAGATATGGACGCATGTGATAATGACCGTAGAAATTCTCCATTATATTAAATATGCATGAATATGCTTATTGCTGGACTTGTGATAATATGGAATGTCGGTTAGATTCCAATTACTCATCACTACAACAAAAAACCCTTTTAATGACGGCTAAAAAGCGACATTAATGACGAACCATGACGCTTTTTTTTCCACGGCAACCGTTATGAAAACGGGTGTTATAAATGTTTTTTAAAAGCGTCATAAAACAACCGTCATGAATAGTTTCTATAAAAGCGTTATGAATAGTTAATATATAGTGCACAATTCAGAACAATTTTAAAACGTCATGAATAGATAATATGTATAGGCTCAATGCAGCACATTTATAACACTTTATACTATTCAAATTAGCACATTTATAATGCTCTATACTGCACAGTATATATTACATTCCAAAAACTTAACATTATATATCACAATCTTTATTACATTTCTCAAAATAGAGTACATATCAACATCTTCATTACATTAAATATCCAAATACAGATTGTACCCAGAAAATAGAAATAAATCTCATTTTTGCTAACCAAATTATTAGAAATATTTACTTAAGTAGATTCTGATCATGGATCTTCTCTCTGCCATCTCTTGAAGATATCGGGAGTCCCAAAGAGAAGTGTCGCAGCTGAGCGATCTGAAGGAGCAGCCAAATCATCATTGCCAAAAAAAATTATTGTTCTTCTTCTTTTCCTTGACTGCACTGACCTTGACTGCCAATTCTCCAATAGCCCAACAAGCATTATTTGCTACTGATGCAGCCTCCTTACACTGACTTGGGTTCTGAAATAAATTATAAAGACTTTGGGGATCAAAGTCCGTAAAATAAAATGAACTCTGTAGTTTCAAAAAGATAAATAAATTAATCACTTACCAATTGTTTGACTGCAACATTTAGAAATTTTGATAAGCGGGAGTGCAAATGTACAGGGCACACCTGGAAATATTTTACAATTCTTAGAACTTCTGCAGCATGAAACCTTTTTAAATGAACAAGTATAAAGTTTCAATTTTTCACTAAGAAATCCGAAGGTCCAAGAAAGGTATGTCAAACAAGGCACTCATTATGTTCTGAGATGTCAAACAAGAACATGCAATTTTCACAGACATCTCAGAACAATCCTTCCCCTGCAAATGAAAAAGTTAAAAGCTATGCCATCAAATAAAGGAATGCAAGAAGGAAACAAATATAGCAGAAGAACAAGGAACTAAAGAGCAAGTTGGAGAAAATACGACTTACTTAGCTCATTCAATGAAATATTACTGGCTGCAGCTTCCCCGGTTTTGATCAGTCGAACTTTGCCTATATATGAGAGAGCAACTGGATGAGAAATCATTTGGTACCCATTCTCATCAATGAATAGCAGAATAGGAACTACTGCTATACAGCCCACTCGGCCAGAGCTAGAGCAACAGCACCAAAACCTTTACTCCATATCTTCTGGCATTATAACAGTAATGATATTCCAAAAGGACATGATATCTACAAATTTGGTTTTTCTTGACACTAATGAAAATTCCCTAATAATAGAATAAATAGGAGTGCCACATGTATTACAGAATTTACAGTTGTAGAATATAGTGACTGATAAGAACATGGTCAAACGGAGAAGGTTTAATATCTTAATTTGCATATAATTTAGAGTGTTACAAGCTCACGCATGAACAGATAAAATTCTACTCTTGCTGAGTGCCTAATAAGATGCTATTAGCAACTTAATGAATACTTAAGCAAGATTCATTTAGATGAGAAGTTTTATGCATTAAAAAATTACATGCCATTTTGTAATTTTTGGGCTATTTTAGTACACCATCGGCACTCATTATGTTAGAACTACAATCATCTCCCTGTCAGAGAACTTTTAGTCCTTCCTATTGGAATGCTAACTATGTCATTGGAACAATAGATTATTTTCTCTGACATATAAATATTCACATATAAATATTTTTTTACATCCAGGACAACGTTCAAATCAAAATATTGTGGTGTGATAGGGACTTGAGGCATGAAAAAATGAAAATGCTCAAAAGGAACCTGGTGTCGGTCCTCCGTGCGCCTCCGAGTTCGGAGCTTGGTCAGCCTCGCTTTCTTTGATGCTACACGTCGTCACGTCTCCTATGGAGACGCAAGATGTTGCATCCGAGGGGCTTCCTTCCGTCGGACCAGACTGAGACTAATATCAAAAGCAATACATCAAACACAGGAATAGATAGAACACAACAATCTATGTATAACCATAAACAAAACAGAGGAACGAGATTGCAAGTTCACCATATTGGTCTCACTGGGTTTGGAAGGCAGATCGATCTCCGAGATCTTCAAATTTTTCGAGGAATCTTCTGTAGCTGGGTGGGAATTATGAATCAAAGATTGCAGTCAGAGAAAGGAAATAACATTTTGTAAAATTTAAGCTCTGATTGATGTATTGATTTATACTGATCAATATTAATAATAAAAAATGGTGGTTTAATTTTTTTTTTTAAAAACTTATAATTTCACAGAGAACCAATCAAAAATTACTATTTTTTGGATTGCACAATTGAACATATCAACGCGAAATTTCTATAGAACAACCTACAAGAAACAACATCGGGAACCCTAATCTCTAGGTTAGAAGAGGAAATCGACGCAATAAACAAAAAAATCACGACCGACCGACCGATTAAAACTCGCAAATAGCCATAATCACGATCATGATCGAAGAGAAAGGATACCCTTCGTGTCGGGATGCTTCGTCCCCGTGTCCATGACACCGCACCAGAGGTCGCCGCAGTAGGACCCTCCTTCCTCCAGCTCTGAAACCCTAGAAAACTGACACCGCCACGAACAGACCGAAAAGTACCGGACCGAAACACGCCGAGATCCGACGAACCGCTACCCTTCGTTTTACACGCATTTCTTCGACGAGTGATCCGGCGGCGCCGGCTCTTCCCGAGGATCCCGATCGCGAAGCGAAATTGAAATCGAAGAAGAAAAAATATAAGCCCTAGAAATCGAAGAAGAAATCCATCAGAAATCCTAGAAATCGACGAAGTATAAACAAAATATAAGCCCTAACCGAAGAGAAATTGGAAGAAAAATCGAACCTTTGGGTAGATCTGGAGTTTGGGAGAGAAATTGGAGTCAAACCGAAAAGGAGGGAAAATAAAAAGTGGAAAATTGGGGGAGAAGAGGTTTGAGGAGGAGAGATGCTGCTCCCTTAGAAAATGGATGAGAAATGAATTTTCTCTCTCCCACTTAGCTTTTATACAGTGAAAAAATTACAAGTTTGCCACCGATCTAAAATATTAATGACGTTTTGTTTTATAAGCGTTATAAAAAGCCCAGAATTAGCCCAAACCGTCATAGAAAAAGAGTATTTCTCAACTTGATAACGCTTATGTATCAGCCGTCATTAAAACTCCTTGTCGAGCGTCATTAATAGGTCTTTTTGTTGTAGTGCATGCTGATAGATATTTGGTGTTACTTAATTTAGAGTGTTTTCCAATCTAAGTTGATCATTGGAGGACAAATTGGAATCAAATATAGACAATTTTATGTTTGGCATAAATTTAGTTTCCAATAATTTTATGTTCTAAGTCATATATTTGATGTAATCTATTGACGTACATATCTTCAGCAGATTATTTTAATATAATCTTTATGGATTATTTGAAGCAATCTATTGGTCCATATCTTCAATAAAATATTACGTGAATTTTATTACGTTGACAATGCTCAGTTTAATCAAATTAAGAATATTTGTTTGAATCATGTAAAAAGATTCACATGCTTATGATTATCTTATTTGAGTTGTAATATTTTAATTATGCATGTACATAAAGTTTTAGACATGATTCGGTTTTGTAAAATTTAGTCAATATTCAAAAAAAAATGGTGCCTTTTGTGACTAGCAATAGTCGTCTAATATTCTAAATAGACCCATTGAAACAAGATGTCGCCAAAGTGACCTCTCTTGCGTAGATAGTCTATGAGGGATGTTAGATGTTTGTGTGTGTAAATTCATGCGAGTATTAGCCGGCCCAAAGGAAGGTTAATACTTGGCCGAATTGCACACATACTTGTGGTGATATATGTGTGACAATTATACGGTTTACATGTGTCACGCCCCAGAACCAGAATACCGGAGAGCGGGGGGCAGACATAGCCAGCTACGCAATCCCAAAGTACGTTAATACTCTGAAATCACGTATAAGCTGTCGAGACATGGGGGTTACTCTACAAGCCATCAGTCAATCCTATGGTTTAACAATCCTAGGTATCTCAATCACAGGCAATTATACAAGAGAAAGGAGTACGATCATCATACATACAATAGTAAGGCGTCCCGAACCGTATATACATGACTGATCATGAAGCCAGTACCACAAATCTGAGGACTAGCTAGAGTATTAGTCGTACATGATAAGGACTAGCTATAGTCTAGAATACACATATCATGTTTATGTCCGTAGGCTACAATATCAAGAAAAATACCAAAACACGAGCTGAACACGTGCTCGGGGCTAAACGTTACAAGAGGAAAATTTACATATCAGTGGGAGAATGGAGAAGAACCCACTGAGGCACTCTGGTGCTCCGGCTGGTCACCGTCGAGTAGATGGTGCGGTAGATCCTTCGGGCTCTTCTATCAGAACCTGGCCATGCAAAACCAGTGGGGTCAGACCCCAAATAGCAAGTACCACAAAGGAGGCCGAGCTATGAACTTAAAACTAGCAATCATAGGCAATCAACCAGGGAGAGAAGCAATAAGTAAAGGAGGATCGAGATTCGTGCAGTACCAATGCACTTATCCCGAACATAAGAAGACAGTAAGTAAATCATCATTTGACGTAAAGTAAACTAGAGAACATGTTAAATAAATAGAACAGGAAAGGTGATATACGATGGGATGACCATGGGACTATTCAGATAACCAGGTTACAACCCATAAACCAAACAAGGACCGGGGTTGTAACCCTTCGTCTGAACAGAACTTGGTTTCTCCCACCATTTATCAGCAAGATAAAATAAGAAATTAGGACATGTAACAATCATGCACAAGATCAAGACAAGACTAGACAGATTGAACTCCATCCAACATTTACTGTAGTGCCCCGTCCCGCAAAGTCAATCGGAGGAATCGAAACGCCGACGGCGTTCGGACTTGGCCTTACAACGGCGACTCGAAGACATCGCTCAGGTGGGGGAGTTTCGGTGAACTTTCCTCATCTCTGCCTTCACTTAATAATTCGTACGGTTTCAACTTGCACAAGTAGGCTAATATAAAAGCTACGAACGCACATAGCTAAGGGAATAATCCCGACCCGTCGGAATGTCTTAGAACATGAAAAATGGTCCCACGGTCTCAATAGAAGTCGGCTCAGCGTGCTTTAAAATGACACTCGGTCCTTCGTCCCGTGGCTTGGGAGAAGGAAAGTTGGTATTCGACACAAACGATGAGTTAGCCTAAGTCATAGGCGTTGCCCGCGTAAATGCTCGATAAAGCATGCACGTTTCCACTGCGCAAGGCTTGGCATAGCCTTGGCTCGTCCCTCGGTTAAGTTGTAGGCTTAAATAAGTTAGGCAAAGTTATGTCGATCGACCTAAGTCATTCTAAGTGCTGTCCCGCTCGTTCTGCGGTTGTCAAGTTAAATAGTCCCACGATCTCAAGGCCCGTCATATAACGTATGACTTGGGTGATAACGTCGCGTAAGACAGAAATCAGTTACAGGCACGAGCCACGATTGGCACGATGTAAAGTTAGCCACGGTCCATGGCACTTAAGGAACACGTTTTGTTCAAGTTAAGTTGGAAGGCTACGTAGTAGTCGTTCCCTCGAGTTCAAAGGTGTTTCGAGGCGGTCCCTCGATTGGGAGTCTCGCATTTCTAACCACGTTGAGTGTTCGAGGCGGTCCCTCGGTTGGGAGTCTCGCATTTCTATCCACGTTGAGTTTCGAGGCGGTCCCTCGGTTGGAAGTCTCGCGTTCCTATCCACGTTGAGTTTCGAGGCGGTCCCTCGGTTGGGAGTCTCGAGTTCCAATCCACGTTAAGTATTCGAGGCGGTCCCTCGGTTGGAAGTCTCGCGTTCCTATCCACGTTAAGGAGTTCGAGGCGATCCCTCGATTGGGGAGTCTCGCGGTCCCGAGGTACGTTATGCCAAGTGTGATTCAGAGCACGAGTTGCCAAGTATAGTTCCGATCGTACCAACAAGTAGGCCATGCATTTACGTGAGTTTAGATGTCTCGTAGGTGCGTGGTCATTGGACACCTTGTCGACAAGGATTTCTGCCTAGACTGGTTATACGCCGGGGCACCGGGCCCAGTCATCCTAGGGGATAGACGTTATAGCAACGCATGCTTTTATTGCGTGGGTAGTCGGGGGCTTTCCATGGGGCTAGCTACCTTGCATCGAAGGACCCGCCGTCTACCCGAGCTATGTCCGCGATGGCTTGTCATGCCAGTGGCCTTTCATATAGATAAATGGCGTGCTAAGCGGCGAATCCGCATGCACGGTGTCGGTCGTAACAAAGGAAGCGTAAGCACGATTGTGATGTGTTGTGAAATGTGTGCTCGGTTGCACCAAAGTGTTATAAAGACTACGATTCGGCTATACGTAAAGACACGTGCTTCGGCACGAGATATGTTGTCGTACTTGAGTCTTCAACGCCGGTTCCACAAGTTGGGTTATACGTTTCGGGTTAAGTCGAGAAGGGCCGCAGGGCAAGTATTTGACACGACCTAGTCGTTACGTCCAAGAGTATGGTACGAAAGACAAGTATGAGTCGGTACGTTGACAATGTAAACACGAGAAAGGTCTAGAGACAAAGTATGGGTACGTTATTAGTGTAAGGCACAAAGATGGTCTAAAGACACTAAATAGGCCGAGCGTCGGTCCTAAAATCGATCCTAAGGCAAGACTAGAAAGATAATCGAAAAAGGGGGGCTTGTATTGCACAAAGTAAAATAAACGTGTCGGTTTTGTATGGGTGGGCGAGGAGCTCACTCCACCAGTACAGTGGTACTGACACCCACATAGTGTTTATGTGCAGGCATAGGTAGAAGCTCGTGGCGCGTAGCTCGCTTGGATGCGTCGAGGCACGGAGTTCCTTGGCGATTCGAAGCGTGCGGCCGCATGGATTCGAAGACTTATACGGGACATAATGTATGGACATCGCCTTCCGAAGCTTCCGCTGGATCGATAATATGTATCGAGAGATGAGAGAGAGCTGAGCGATTTGTAATGTGAGACGAGTGTATTTGAGTGATTGTAATCTTGGCCTTGTGTCCCCAATGTAACCGTTGTTTCAATATCAATAAAAGAGCTTCTTTGAATAACTTGTGTTCGTTCTAAATTTCCGCTGCGTGTTCAATGTCTCTGCTTGGGACTTCTGTGCGACGACCCCGTCGCAGCCGCTGTAATCGGCCGTTATGGAACCCGCCTTGCACGAGCGCAATCTAGGCTCGTGCGGCATCACGCCTTAGCGAGGACGATCGCTCCTACGGGAGCGGGGCGTGACATAATGGTATCAGAGCACGGCTTTACGTCCTTGGACTACCGATTGAATTCTTTAACTCCGTTGTTTCCACGAACTCTGAAACGTTGCTTCCGCAAAGTGATATCATTGGTGCGCTCTCTCTCAAACGTCCTTCGGCATGTCCATACAATAAGTCTAATATTTTCGAAAGCTCGTACAAGCGTTCAATCGAACTAATCGATAGGAGGTGGCCTTGGGCCGAACGGTGCCGACCTTGAGTTGATAGAAAATGCGTGCTAAAGTTAGCGAGTCGTGTGCGTGCCTAACGAGTCCTACGTCGACATTATAAAATGAGCACGCAAAGTCGGAGTATAGTCCATACGGGATGGTTATGCATACGGCCTTTTGGCTAAGTTGTGTTTCGTATCACGCACCTCGACTTTTTGGTGCAAACGAATTGCGAGTGATATCAAGTATCACTCGATCGGGAACGGAAATACACTTGGAGTGTATATCGATAGGAACGTTATCAGACTAACACTTAGGCGTACACAAAGGATTGGTTGGGATTTGAGGATTGTGCGAACGACTTAGTGCGTCGATACGAACGTGATTGAGGACTAAATCGGATGGCTCAAACCCGAGTGGTGTATGGACGTTATAGAAATTGTTCGAGCGGAACCAGAGGAGTTACGGATAGTACGAGTATGTCGACAAGCGATGATATCGCAAAGCCTTAGAACGAGTAGCGCTTAGATGGTCATGATTCGAGAGTCGCAAACGTGATACCGTTCGAACGATTTGTAAACGATAGTGCGAATTACGAAATGGTTGAATGGGAATTCTAAACGATAGAATAAATGGATGACTTGATTGAAGAAATTGATACGGATAGTATACGAAAAGTTAGCACGACGGGAAGATAGCGTGTACGAAAGGTTTGACTTTGAAGTTACGCAAACGACTCTGAGGATTGAAATTGATGTGTTCGATGGTTTGAGTTAGCAAGGAATGATGCAAATTGAAGAAATACGTAGTCGATGACTTAAGATCGACGGATAAACGATACGTGAATTTGGGTTGGAGAAATTGATGATGTAAACAATTCGAGGAGATTATCCAGTCGGACGATAGCATCATTCGTACGACTCGAAGTTCGTTGCAAATGAAGACCGTCAGGTTACGCATGTCATCGATGGTATTGAGGCGTATCAAAGATGATATGCAATAACTCGGAGGTACTCGGACTCGGTGAATGACGATCGTGCAAGTGCTGTTATTCGGTTGGACGCTATACTTACTACTTTGGATGAAAGTGATCGTGTCTTGATGGTTACGCGGATAACCACAGCGTCGACAGTCTTGTCTTGTGCGAGCGCAACTCCAGTCTCGCACATGCGTTGCGTCGAATTTGGGACGATCATTCCGCGTGAGCGCTGACATGGTGATTCATGTCGCGGGAATATTCGAACTCAGAAAATTTGGACGCGGCAACTTTGATTGTCCTGACTTGTTGGTTTGATGCGAAGTCAAATTCGAGGATGTTAGGACTTATGAATGATGATTGAATGAAACTTGAGGATTGAGTAGGTCCAATCCGCGTATCGTGAATGAACTAGTCTTGACCCAAAACAAGTGTTACGTCCCGATGAGAATGATTATCTCGCGGGAGCGTGCATGGTGATTCGTGCCCACCGTAGATAATCTGACTCGCGTGAGATCGGGGCGCAACATATTGTTAAGTCGGACGACCTTGTGATCGATTACGTGAATTGGAATAGATGATTTCAGAAACGTGAAATATGAATTACGGTTTAGATATGAATCGTGTCGTAGCGTACGGGACTTGGAACGATTGATAGGCGGATTATGTCGAACGTGTTCAAAAGAGATAGACTATACGAAATGGCTTGATAAACGAGCGAGCAATATGTTCTTATCGGGGATTGGTTAAAACGTGAGTTATCATATGAGGGCTTTACCGAACAACTCGGACCCCATGCGACGAATGTGGGGATGTGCATAGGAAATTAATGCTCGATGTTTAGAAATCGGAGTGATGTGTGCTTGGGTAGAAAACCCCGTACCAACGATTTGGTTTGACCTTAGGATGGGGTCAGTGTTGATATCGTTGTTTGGGAACTATGATTCCAGTACTGACAAAAAGACATAGCCTAGCGGTAGGCAGACATTCGAGCGCGAAGCGTTAGGAGTTACGGAGGTATCACTCGCGAGCCTCGGCTGACATGCACGTATATCAGAGACGTCCGAATATGTGCACGATCCGACTCGAGTGGTGATGGCGAATTCTCTACCACGAGGCTTGGCTGACATGCATGTATTTTGGGGACGCCTGGAATATGTGCACGATCCAACTAAGTGATACGTTGAATCAAGTGAGACTTGAGAAACCGAAAAGTGTCGAGGATTTTGGAATCGTGAGTTTCGAAGAAATGTTGGTGATAATACGATCAATGATTTGAAACGAATTCGAATGTTGGTTGATCGATTAGTGTGCCTTACGACAAAGTTAGCGATAGCATGAGCGTGGCTCCAAATCGAAGAAACACGTAGGCGGAATGTGTACGATTGAGTCTTGGCCATAGAAATGTAGGATGGCTTGCCTTCAGGAAAGTCTCGAGGACGAGACTTGTTCTGAGTGGTGTATGTTGTAGTGCCCCGTCCCGCAAAGTCAATCGGAGGAATCGAAACGCCGACGGCGTTCGGACTTGGCCTGACAACGGCGACTCGAAGACATCGCTCAGGTGGGGGAGTTTCGGTGAACTTTCCTCATCTCTGCCTTCACTTAATAATTCGTACGGTTTCAACTTGCACAAGTAGGCTAATATAAAAGCTACGAACGCACATAGCTAAGGGAATAATCCCGACCCGTCGGAATGTCTTAGAACATGGAAAATGGTCCCACGGTCTCAATAGAAGTCGGCTCAGCGTGCTTTAAAATGACACTCGGTCCTTCGTCCCGTGGCTTGGGAGAAGGAAAGTTGGTATTCGACACAAACGATGAGTTAGCCTAAGTCATAGGCGTTGCCCGCGTAAATGCTCGATAAAGCATGCACGTTTCCACTGCGCAAGGCTTGGCATAGCCTTGGCTCGTCCCTCGGTTAAGTTGTAGGCTTAAATAAGTTAGGCAAAGTTATGCCGATCGACCTAAGTCATTCTAAGTGCTGTCCCGCTCGTTCTGCGGTTGTCAAGTTAAATAGTCCCACGATCTCAAGGCCCGTCATATAACGTATGACTTGGGTGATAACGTCGCGTAAGACAGAAATCAGTTACAGGCACGAGCCACGATTGGCACGATGTAAAGTTAGCCACGGTCCATGGCACTTAAGGAACACGTTTTGTTCAAGTTAAGTTGGAAGGCTACGTAGTAGTCGTTCCCTCGAGTTCAAAGGTATTTCGAGGCGGTCCCTCGATTGGGAGTCTCGCGTTTCTAACCACGTTGAGTGTTCGAGGCGGTCCCTCGGTTGGGAGTCTCGCATTTCTATCCACGTTGAGTTTCGAGACGGTCCCTCGGTTGGGAGTCTCGCGTTCCTATCCACGTTGAGTTTCGAGGCGGTCCCTCGGTTGGGAGTCTCGAGTTCCAATCTACGTTAAGTATTCGAGGCGGTCCCTCGGTTGGAAGTCTCGCGTTCCTATCCACGTTAAGAAGTTCGAGGCGATCCCTCGATTGGGGAGTCTCGCGGTCCCGAGGCACGTTATGCCAAGTGTGATTCAGAGCACGAGTTGCCAAGTATAGTTCCGATCGTACCAACAAGTAGGCCATGCATTTACGTGAGTTTAGATGTCTCGTAGGTGCGTGGTCATTGGACACCTTGTCGACAAGGATTTCTGCCTAGACTGGTTATACGCCGGGGCACCGGGCCCAGTCATCCTGGGGGTAGACGTTATAGCAACGCATACTTTTATTGCGTGGGTAGTCGGGGGCTTTCCATGGGGCTAGCTACCTTGCATCGAAGGACCCGCCGTCTACCCGAGCTATGTCCGCGATGGCTTGTCATGCCAGTGGCCTTTTATATAGATAAATGGCGTGCTAAGCGGCGAATCCGCATGCACGGTGTCGGTCGTAACAAAGGAAGCGTAAGCACGATTGTGATGTGTTGTGAAATGTGTGCTCGGTTGCACCAAAGTGTTATAAAGACTACGATTCGGCTATACGTAAAGACACGTGCTTCGGCACGAGATATGTTGTCGTACTTGAGTCTTCAACGCCGGTTCCACAAGTTGGGTTATACGTTTCGGGTTAAGTCGAGAAGGGCCGCAGGGCAAGTATTTGACACGATCTAGTCGTTACGTCCAAGAGTATGGTACGAAAGACAAGTATGAGTCGGTACGTTGACAATGTAAACACGAGAAAGGTCTAGAGACAAAGTATGGGTACGTTATTAGTGTAAGGCACGAAGATGGTCTAAAGACACTAAATAGGCCGAGCGTCGGTCCTAAAATCGATCCTAAGGCAAGACTAGAAAGATAATCGAAAAAGGGGGGCTTGTATTGCACAAAGTAAAATAAACGTGTCGGTTTTGTATGGGTGGGCGAGGAGCTCACTCCACCAGTACAGTGGTACTGACACCCACACAGTGTTTATGTGCAGGCACAGGTAGAAGCTCGTGGCGCGTAGCTCGCTTGGATGCGTCGAGGCACGGAGTTCCTTGGCGATTCGAAGCGTGCGGCCGCATGGATTCGAAGACTTATACGGGACATAATGTATGGACATCGCCTTCCGAAGCTTCCGCTGGATCGATAATATGTATCGAGAGATGAGAGAGAGCTGAGCGATTTGTAATGTGAGACGAGTGTATTTGAGTGATTGTAATCTTGGCCTTGTGCCCCCAATGTAACCGTTGTTTCAATATCAATAAAAGAGCTTCTTTGAATAACTTGTGTTCGTTCTAAATTTCCGCTGCGTGTTCAATGTCTCTGCTTGGGACTTCTGTGCGACGATCCCGTCGCAGCCGCTGTAATCGGCCGTTATGGAACCCGCCTTGCACGAGCGCAATCTAGGCTCGTGCGGCATCACGCCTTAGCGAGGACGATCGCTCCTACGGGAGCGGGGCGTGACATTTACGGCCAAGCAATAAGTACGGCTTGATACTTTAACTAACTAGGGTTATCACAGGCCTAGTTACTAGCAAGATGCAGCAAGATTCTTCCAAGTCCAGTTACCCGCCTGCTGCTACCTGAGTGACCCCAGCAAAGAAAAGGAAAAAGATAGCATGATATAGCAGACACACTGTAGTAAGATACATGTGTCCTAAGGTACCACACTCGACGGCGGGCTGGAAGTGCGCTCATCTCGACGGATAGCAACAAATCCCATGTATATATATATATATATATATATATATATATATATATATATATATATATAAGGCCGGGATCAAAGGGGCAACAGGTAACTGGGAAAGTCTCTCCATGAACTACTGGATTATTCTAGTAATTAGCCTTAGTCCATTTCAGTGGGTAACCCTAACCGTGGTACTCAGGGGTCCCCATCCTAGACATGATGCGAGACAAGACGGGTTCATTTGTACAAGCACAATCGTCCACGGTGTCCAGGTCATTCATACTTATCATGTCGTGTTAGCCGTCGCAACAGCATTTCAAGGAATATCATGCCAGGTTTATCATGTCAAGAGTGCGCCACAGCAGGCCATTATCAAGAATTATTATATCAAGTTTGTCAGGTCAAGTTATCATGTCGGGAGTGCACCACGGTGGGTCACTATCAAGTCATGCCATTATCAAGGAGGAGAGAAACTTGCACAATTAAATAATAATATATATATAATATATATATTCTTGAAGCTAAGGAGAAACTCTACAACTTTCATGTTGGGAGTGGGAAGAAATTATGACCACAATCCAGGCAAATAAAACATTTAAACAATCAAAGTGGGACCCATGCGGTCCAAAAGTGGGAGAACAAATATGCGGTCATAGAGAGTGGGAGGCCACCCATGCGGCCAGAAAATAACAAAAAGGGGCCATGCAGCCAAAAATGGGTGGGAGGCCATGCGGCTCCAAAATTAAATGCCAGCAAGAAATATTTCTGCAATCAGAAAAGACAAAGAGAGTGGGACCCGCAATGAATGCAAGCTTCCACTTTGCAAGCAAAACAATGGAAAAGGGCACGTGGTCAAAATATTAGATAGTGGGGGAAGGGAGCCTATGCGGCTCACCTTAGATTCCATGCAAAATTTGCAACATGCAAATAATATATTTAATGGCCAAAGGCCATGCAGCTCTGTCTCACATTTGCTTGCATGAAAATACAAACAAATAATTAAATAAATAATGGCCATGCGGTTCGCTTGTATGAAAATTTCAAACAAGTAACTAATATTAAATAATCTCCTCATGCGGCTCACTACGGGTGTGCCTGCAAGAAATGCTTGTTGAATGTAAATGCATTCAAAGAATGTATTAGAGTAGGTATTAATCAAATGCATTTAAATAATGCCTTAAATCAATGCACTTCCAGAATGTGCATTTAAAGAATGTACTTAATCAAATGCATTTAACAATTGCATTTAATAAATACATTACAGATTATGTATTAAAGAATGTGCATTGAAGAATGCATGCTACAGTTGTCCTATTTAATACAAGCAATCATGCATTATATAATTCCAATGTCCATGCGGCTCAATGCGTGAGCATATATAATGCATGGTACATGCGGCTACCAATGTCTTACAAGGCTAAAAAAATACAATTGCATGGTACATGCGGCTACCAAGCATCCCATGCACTCCAGCTTTCATCCCATGGCCTATGCGGCCGATATTCCTATCAACTATATTAATGGTTTTAAACATAGCTTATGCGGCTGGCTCTTTCCCTTCCATGCATGCAACTAATATTAAGACGAGCCAACTTACTTGCTCCCATATGCGGCTGGATGCATATTATATAATATATAGGGATATTTTGTAAAACCTCCCCTAAATAATGGGCTAATTTGCGAAATACCCCCTAAAGATCTCGAATTGGTAAAACCCCCTTTCCGTCAAGACGCTGTTTGATTTTGGGTGACGTGGCAATCCGTGTGTGTTATTAAGTAAAAAAATAAAAGTTAGACGAAAATACCCCTGCGTACGTGGCAGAGAGGTATATATATATATATATATATATATATATATATATATATATATATATATATATATATATATATATATATATATATATATATATATTACCAGAGAGGGACTCTCTGCTGCTCCTCAACTCAAGTATAAAATAATAAAGAGGAAGAAAAGAAGTAGTGAGAAGAAGAAGGAAAGGGGTTACCTGGTCGGCGAAGGCTTCCGGCTAGACTGCGCGAGGGCTCCCTCCGGTGACGCACGCTTCCGAGAGAGAGGCATTTGGTTCCGGAGAGCGCGAGGAAAGGTTGAGGGGAAGTGAACCCTCACTTAGGGTTCGGCTGAGGAACTCTCCGGCGAGCGCTGCACACGAGGATGGGGTCGTCGGAGTTCGCACATCCAGCGACCGTGGTACGGTGCCTCGACCATGACGTACAGCATCCTACCGGAGCTGGCGAAGTCGAGCGACGGTAGCTTCGAACAGAGATGAGGTGCCCAGATGTGGGAGGGCAGTCACTGGTGCTTGGCGGAGCTGCTAGGAGTCGCCGGCGTGCGGCTTTCGTATGGTGCCGTGAGTGTGAGGCTGCCGAGAACTGGTACGGCGGTGCTAGCCGCGGGGCACGGGGCGCCGGTTTCGGCGATGGGTTTGCGAGAAGTGGTGAGGTTTGGAGGGGTTTAGGTGCTGCACGAGTGTGTCGGTGGTGTTACGCCGGGGAGGAACAGGGTGATCGAAGTTGGAGTCGGAAGGCAATTGGAGACGAGAAGAGCGGGGCTACGTGGCTGGTTGTCTCTCCCTGCCACGGCTGCAAGGCTGGTGTTTGAAGGAGGATGGAGGCTGTGGTGATGGCAGTGTATTGGCTTGGCCGTGCCGGCTGGGTGGTGAAGTGAGGAACGGGAAGGAATAAGGCAGAGGTGGTGGTCGTCCTGGTTGTCGACAGCGAAATGGTCGTGGTACATGGGGCTACTCTGGTGGAGTTATTCTTCTAGTGGCTACTAGGGTTTTGGTGGGTTTTGAGGAAGGAGATGAAGGAGGCGTGGAGGAATGCTTGGTTAGCATATATTTTTCGACATGAAAGAGAAGTCTTGCAGTTTGTCTTTTGTAATGATACTATGTTTGGTGCATGTATTTTTCGACAGTTTATGGATGACGGCTGATTACCTAGAGTGTATGTCTAGAAACTGTGGACATGAAAGAGAAGACTGCAGCTGATAGTTGATAGCATGTTTATATATAACAAATGTCGATTTCTGCAAATTTAGAAATTAAAAATTAGTGTTTCCTCCTAACTGTAAATATAATAATTTGTGTTTCCTTCTTACTGTAAATATAATAATTTGTGTTTCCTCCTTTAATGGCAGAAATTACCTCTTTCTCTATAGATGAAGGAGCACCCCCCCATGCTTGTAGGAACCTGATCTTCGGTAGACAAGTTGCACGCTGGAAGAGGATCAAGTGAAAGAGGAGGAGGATGATCGGTATAAATAGGTTGGAGAGAGGAAGAAGATGATCGGTAATAAATAGGTTCAGCAAAGGAAGAAGATGACCGTTAGAGAGAGAGAGAAGACCGTTGGAGGACCCCTGCCACGTACGCAGGAGTATTTTTGTCTAACTTTTATTTTTTTACTTAATAACACACACGGATTGCCACGTCACCCAAAATCAAACAGCGTCTTGACGGAAAGGGGGTTTTACCAATTCGAGATCTTTAGGGGGTATTTCGCAAATTAGCCCATTATTTAGGGGAGGTTTTACAAAATATCCCTAATATATATAATATATTAGCAAGCCATGCGGTTCAATGGTCAACTTGCATGTATTGCAAATGCAAGCAAGGCATTAACCCGACTATTACACATAATATATAATATAATAAATACACGAGGCCATATGTCACGCCCCAGAACCAGAATACTGAAGAGCGGGGGAGTGACTCAGCCAGCTACGTATTACGGGTAGATGAATACCGTATAATACGATCAATGCTGTCTAACCAGACGAGGGGGTGCATACTACATAAAAGTCTTACTATGGTCATTTCACATCTATTGTCTCAATCATTCAAACAAGAAACAGAAATATAGAACATGTAAGGTAAAGCAGTAAGGCGTCCCAAACGCTCAGTCAAAATATTCTTGAGATCTGGCTTTACAAAACATAGCCAGATGATATAGCAAGCGTACACAATTGTTATCAGCTGCAGTCTGACTTAATTACAATTATGCAAAAGTAAGTACAAGATAATCCGACTAACATGTCGGTGCCAAACGGCAAGGTATAAAGTAGATAACAAAACGAGTGGTGAAGTTAAGGAACCCACTCGAGGCCTCCTGCGATCATTCCTCTAGTATTGACCATCCTGGAGGTGGAAGTACGCTGAGTCCTCGGGAACTGGCTCTAAATCTGGCCATGCAAAACCAGAGAGGTTAGACCTCTAATAGCAAGTACCACAAGGGAGCACGACATGAGAACTAAAACCAGTAAGTAAGAGAATATAATAATAGATCTCTGCTTGCTACTAGAACTCACATCACATCAAGACACTTCGAACCAACCTCCCAACCAAACAAGGACAGAAGTTGGCCCGTCATGTCCTGACATTCTGATCATCCCAGTTAGGTAACAGAGTACAGTACACAAACAAATTATCTTGAACGGCCAATCAACTCCTACGGCTTGCTATTATGAGTCCCAAGTTATCCTGGAATAATGCAATTAGGGATTCCTCAGTTCTTACTATGTGCAAGCAAGGCTAGTCTATCCAGTCGATCAATTGGCCCATGCATGAATTAGACGAGTCCTAGCAGGACGCCCGTCAATATACAATATACAATATACAATAATAATAAAAGCAGATACTGTTCCCTGCCCGTGTGGCAGATTTACAGTATCTGTGGGAACCAGCCGGCCCGTCGGGTACTACTCGTCCCAAGGGGGCTGCCATGTAAGAATTCGGGAATCCATTCTCTCCATGCAATCATTATTTTATTTAACTTAATAGTCTCTACGTTGAGTGAAATCCCATGCCGTGGATCATGGTCATTTAAATGAGTACTTTCGTACGGGGTACGATATGCACAACTCTACAACGATACCAGTGCGGTTAGGTTGCAGGTCTTACATAGCGTAATGCAACAATCAAATCTATCCACGGTAATCATGCCTTGACCATAAAGTACACATGCTTCTTTTGTAGAAAAAATAACTAAATAAATAAATAAATAAATAGATTGAAGCCTGCATGTGCATGTATGTCAATATTCGGGATCAGCCAGTCGAGTACAATAGTTCATAACATGAACGTGTCTCATTCATTTTATTCAATAAGACGACTAGCCAGTCTCTTAGTTCCAATTAGGAACGCATGATCAATTTAGTCAAGATCACAATCATTATCAATGGTGGCAAGGCATGAAAGTCAACTAGCATTCAGTGGGGTCGAGTCTACAACTCTGAGGGTTTAATTCTAGTCAATCGGGTATCTATAACTCAATTCATGACACATGGTACATCCCACGTAACAATATATAATTAACAGAAATATCAACATATCATGATTATATCAAGTTTATGCAAAAAGGCGTAAGGATATAAAATGGACGTTAAACATCTAATAAGATATACAGAGCTATAGAAGATCCAGGGTAAGCAGGCTACTCTCATGTCAGCCTACGCTCATGCCAGTGTACGCTCAGGTCAAGCTACGCTCAAGCCAAGTCAGCGTATGCAAGTCATACGCTCCCAAAAGGTAGCGTATGAACTCCATATGACTCCTGACCATCCAAGTCAGCGTATGCAAGTCATACGCTCCCAAAAGGTAGCGTATGAACTCCATACGACTCCTGACCATCCAAGTCAGCGTATGCAAGTCATACGCTCCCAAAAGGTAGCGTATGAACTCCATACGACTCCTGACCATCTAAGTCAGCGTATGCAAGTCATACGCTCCCAAAAGGTAGCGTATGAACTCCATACGACACACGCTTCCAAAAGGTAGCGTATGCAAGACACACGCTTCCTAAAAAGGCAGCGTATGGACTCCATGCTGCGCTAAAGAGCGCGTACAGCTCAGTGACGCAGCTAAAAAGCTAGCATACACTGCTCACTGTCTTCTCCAAACAGCAAGAACTCCATGGTTGTACCCCAAGGCTTCAAAAGTCCATAACTTGGTCAGAACAAGTCCAAATCCAACTTTCCAAAGGTCAAAGTTGGGTAGAACAAACTTCTCTACAACATGGAACCATCAAAACTTGCAAACAAAGAAGTTTGATAGATCAAAACCACCAAACTCCAAAAATAACTAATTTCTAGATCTACAAAGATTAAGACTTCGAAATGAAAAATGCCAAGTTCTAAACTTTCTTAGGATCTTGCGAGGAATAAAAATGAACTACAAAAACATGGGTTCTCATGTGGAGCAAGTTGTACTTGCCTACGGTTTGGTAGGTGGAGAGAGTAATGAAGAAGAAGAAGAGGAGTAATGGTGAGAAGTAAAGTAAATGAGGAGAGAGAAGGAAGAGGGTGGCTTTAAGTAAAAGGTGGTGGTAGGTGGGAGTTGGGCCGGGTCCAATGGGTCCAATGGGTCGGGTTGCACGGGTCCAACAAGGCTAACCCGAAAGTAAAACTAAAGCAGGAATTAATTAGCATGAAAATTAAAGAGCAGCTAATTAATTAACATGAAAATTTAAAGAGCAGGCAATAGAATTGCAGAAAAATAAAGTGCAAAAAATAAAATGCAGATAATTAATTAACATGAAGTTATAGAAATTTAAATACAGGATACTACATGATAAATACTAAATAAATACATTCAGGCAATATACGTATTAGAATACGCATTCCGGGAACGGGGAGTGACACCATGCGGCCATGTATTTAGAATTAATGCCATGCATGCAATCGCAATTAAATAATGGACCATACTAATAAATTATAAAAGCTAATGCAAGCTAGCTAATAAATGTGCATGGACCAGCAACAAATGTTGTATGCGGCCAGGAGATAGCAAAGGCCCTGCGGCCAATAAAATAATGTGCCAATGCAAGCAAGGCTAATTGCTAACAAATATATGCATGCATGCAAGCTAAGCTCATGCGGCCAGCAAGCAATGTTGCATGCGACCAGCAAGCAATTTATTGGCTTCCCACAGAGAACATGCCCATAGAAAATGCCATAGCTTCTCCACACCACCAAACTTCAATCCGGAGTCCAAATTCGAACTTCCATAGGTCAAAATAGGGTAGGACGAGCTACTCTACAACATGGAACCATCAAAACTTGAAAATAACAAGGTTTAATAGATCAAAATCCATGAAAACCGAAATTTGCTTTAAGTTAGATCTACAACAATCTAGCCATCAAAATAGAAAACTCCAAGTTCTAAACATGCTTAGAATGTAACAATAAGGAGAATGGAACAAATGAAACGGAAATCGTCCAACATTCGGCAAGGTGTACTTGCCTCTCTCTAATGGCTAGGGTTTGGTGGAAAAGAAATGAATGAGGGTGAATGAGGAGGGAGAGAGAAAAAGTGGCTTATATAACAAGCTCAAGTGATCTCCATCATTCATTCCTCTCCACTAAATCTAAGCCATACACCTCATCTCATGAGAAACCAAATTAAACCAAACCAAGTCAAAGTGGAACCGAACCAAATAAAACCAAATCCAAGTTAAACCAAGTCATGAAATCCTACTCTTAGGAAAATTTTAAAATATCACACAAATCGATAAATACGAAATACGGCTCAAATAAATACGTATTCGTATAAAATATCGATACAGTGAGACGGGTCTCACAACATGTGAATAATAACCCGATCCAAAGATAGGCTTATTATTTGACATGACTTATTGTCAACGTTTGATCATTACACCAAGAATACCACTTGCAGTTAATATCACTGTCCAAAGACTTGATATTAATGATGTACTAGGTATCTTGAGATGGGGTTCACCATTATTTGAATTTGTTTGACTATATTTTACGCTTTAGTTATTTGTTAGAGCATGTTTGTTTTTTGTTGCTTTGTTCTCTTTACAGTTAATGTTGTTAAAATATCTGCCAATAAGATTTTAATTTTCATGTTTAATGGGATAAACTTTAAAGGCAAAAAGAAATGAATACAGTAGCTGCTAATGGTCCAGATCAAAAGAAACAACAATATAAAACTAAGGGTTGTTCTTTTGTGATAAGAAGGACACATAAGAAAAAAATGTACAAAGTACCACGCATGGCGTATAAAGAAAAGTACATTTCTAAATTTGATCTGTTCTGAGGTTAATTTAGATTTTGTACCAAGAAACTCATAGTAGTTAGATTCTGGTGGGACTACCCGCATTAATGTTCTAGGCAAGGTTGTCTGAGTTACCGAAAGTCAATTGATGGTAAAAGATACATCTATGTGGGTGACGGTAATTCGGTAGAAGTGAAAGCAATAGGACATTTTAGGTTATTTTTAGGAACCGATTATTATTTGGATTTGATAGACACTTTTATTGTACCGTCTTTTAGACAAAATTCAGTTTCAGTTTCCTTAATGGACAAATCTGGTTATCATTGTTCATTTGAAAACAATAAGTTTAGTATATCTTTAAATTTAAATATTATTGGTAACGATTTCCTTAATGTTTATGATAACCTATATTCAGTTGAAACTATTGCATCTTATAATGAAACCTTGCAAGTGAAGTCATGTGGTACTAAACACAAAATTAATAATATTTTTTTTAGCCTCATTATGACATAAGCATTAAGTCACTTCTCTAGAAATAGAGTTGAACGATTTGTGTCTGATGAGATTTGGATTCCATTGGCTTTATAGACTTTAATGTTTATATTGAATGTGTAATGGGAAGACAGACCAAAGTTAAATTATAAGCAGCTACTTTATTGGTTATGCTACAGATCAAGGGGTTGATAATTGTACAATCCTACACTAAGAAAAAAAAAATGAGACGAGAAGTGTAATATTTTTTGAGGAAGTTGAGTTTGGGGGAGAAATGAAGTGAATTCGGAGTCATGATCAAGAAGTGAATTCGGAGTCTCAATAAAACAGTCGAATTACCTCTATAAGTCGTTGTTGAGATACCTTAACAACGACAACGTAGCGGCACCCCATTCAAGATAAGGTAATTATTCCTAAGGAACAAACTCAACAACCTCAAGAACCGGTAATATTAAGATGGTCCACCAGAGAAAGAAAAAATATAATTTCGGATAATATTGTCATATTTCTCTAGGAACGTGAGGAAGACTGTGGATACTGGAAGATGATCTAATCAACTTCCGTCAGGCCATGGAAAGTTCCAGTTCTCAAAGTGGATTGATACAATAAATAAGGAGTATAAGTTCATGCAAAACAATAAAGTTTAAGAACTTGTCCCATTACCAAAAGGTATGAAATCCATTGGTTGCAAATGGACATTTAGAACCAAGAAGGATTCGAAGGGTCATTTGGAGAAGTATAAAGTATGTCTTGTAACTAGTGACTTTACTCAAAATTTTGGGATTAATTTTAAAGAGTTTCTCTTCGGTATCTTTGAAAAACTCCTTTAAAACAATCATAGCACATGTTGCACATTTTGATCTTGAGTTACATCAAATGGATGTCAAAACGACGTTTCTCAATGGTAACATTGACAAAACTATTTATATAGTGCAGCCAGATAACTTTGTGTCGAAAGATCCAAATAATATGGTTTGCAAATTGACAAAATTTATTTATGGACTCAAGCAAGCTTCTCGCCAGTGGTACTATAATTTTTACCAAGTTGTTACCTCGTTTGGTTTTGAGGTTAACGTTGTTGAAAATTGTGTGTATCACAAATTCAGTAGGAGTAAATATTTTTTTTGGTTTTGTATGTTGATAACATACTGCTTGCCACAAATGATATAGGCATATTGCATGACACTAAGAAATTTCTATCAAATAACTTTGAGATGAAAGATCTTGGTGACGCCTCTTTTGTATTAGGAATTCAAATACACCGAGATCGTTCTCGAGGTGTTCTTGGATTATCACAAAAGAGCTATATCGATAAAGTGCTTAAAAGATTTGGCATGCAGGAATGAAAACCAGGTAACACCCCAGTCGCTAGAGGAGACAAGTTCAGTCTCAATCAGTGCCCTAAGAATAGCCTTGAAATTAAGAAAATATAATAGATTTTTCCTTCATGATCAGTTGTAGGGAGTCTAATGTATGCTCAAGTATGTACGCGTTAGGATATTGCGTACATATTAGGATGTTAGGCAGATATTTAAGCAAATATGGATGGATCATTGGGTAGCAGCCAAACTACTTAAGTAATTAATAGAGAACAAGAAATTATATGCTCTTTGTAGGAGATCGGATAATTCTGGAGATCATAAGGTATTCCGACTCCGATTTTGTTGGATGCCAACACAGTAGGAGATCCACATCAGGTTATGCTGACAAATAGAGATATATTTTGGATGAGTGTCAAACATGCACTCATAATTTCTTCCACCATGGCATAGCAAGATTTATAACATGCTGTGGGGCATCTATTCAGGAAATATGGTTGCGAAATTTTGTCACAAGGCTGCGTCTACAGTACGGTGTTGAAAGACCACTTAAATTATGGTGTGACAATAAATCAGCAGTAATGTATTCCAATAACAACAGAAACTTGTATAAGTCAAGGATATTGACATAAAGTTTCTAGTTGTGAAGGAAAGAATTCAGAATGGTTAAAGTGTCCATATAGCACATTATGACAAACTCTATTTTAGCGGATCCGCTCACAAAAGCATTATCACCCAGGGTCTTTCATGAGCATACTGCTCATATGGGTGTTATCTCAATCTAGTATATGGCAATATAGTGGGAGTTTGTATTTTATGTATTTGGGTGCTATTTGGTTTTGGACACATTTATGTATTAAAGTATTTTGGATATTTATCTGATCAGATATATGGAAATTCAGTTCATTATGTTTTCATTATGTTAAAGTATTGATCTCATTAAAGTTAATGAGGACCAGTTGAAAATAGACATGTATTGATCACATTGCGTGTAATTTCCATGCTACGCATCCATGATTGATCTATGTCGTTTAGCTATATTGGTATATGTGACCATTGATGGTTTAGTTACGCTATATGTGACGAAGGCCGCTTTGATCCTATGTTGATATGGTTAATGGACGAGATTGTCAGGATATACCCTAAGGATTAAGATAGCAATTTATGAGCTCACTAAGGTTAACACAATTATAAGGTTACATATGTGGCCCAGTGGGAGATTGTTGGAATTATTTAATAATTAAGGGGCCACACATGTCACGACCCGCTCCCGAATAATCGGACACGAGT
This sequence comes from Iris pallida, assembly GCA_029216955.1. Taxonomy (NCBI): domain Eukaryota; kingdom Viridiplantae; phylum Streptophyta; class Magnoliopsida; order Asparagales; family Iridaceae; genus Iris; species Iris pallida. Next base: position 1,367,519 of record JANAVB010004599.1, on the reverse strand, counting down.
CGGACACGCCCAGCCTTCATTGTTAGACACAATGAAGTAAGCTGTACCAATCTAGGGAAACTAACCAGATAAACATGAAAGTATAGAATCACAGCATCTATATAATGTGTCCCAACCAGAAAGAGATACAATATCTGAAATTATTACAATTCAACTATAAAAGTCTGCTAGTCTCAAAACATGGAAGATAAATGGAAAGTACTAATGAAGCACTAGGCTTCTGCAGCCTCTAGGTCAGAAGCAGCTCCAGCTGGCTCAACAGGGAAAGCAATGTCCTGTCCATAGTATGTGTCACACAAAGCCTCCATCTCACCTATCATAACATATCCAGTCAGGAGCGGAGCAAAGTACAGTTCTAGGTAATGAACAATAACATAATGATATGGAAAGTAAATGCTGGAAGAACAGGATAAGAACATGTATGTAAAGAACATGAAGAATATGAACTACTGCTATAAAGATACATGAAGATCATGACCATGTAAGATACAGGGAAGATCATGTCTATAGCTAAAATAAAGATCAGGATCATCATAAGAACTAATGTAAGAGCAAAATCCTGAACATGTGTTATAAATTTGAAATACTTCTATGATATGTGACCGGCTTGGGTAAGACCATGAAAGAGCATAAAAAGATCCTGAAAGATCATGTAGGTACGGCTTAGGACCCGCGTGCACTGTGCGAGGCCTAAGCTAAAGATCATGAATAAGTATCCGGGTTTGGTCACATATCTAGAGTATTTCCCCACCCCAAGATACAAGTAAGATCATGAAAGAACAAGACAGGTAAGATCATGAACGTGTCGCAGTGTGTCAGCAATAAAGAACAAGAAAATGCACTGATCAAAACCATAGAATGTACTTGCCTTGCTCCAGAAAAGTACGAGTAGGTAAAAGAGTCAGATGTCCTCCTGTATGAAAATAATGATGTATACAAGATAATTAATAAGCAACTAATTCTAATTGGTTATTCTAATCAAGGTATATTTACCTAGGTTCATCATAAACTATCTTACAATTTAGTTTTACTAGCTATACCATAACCTTACTACTCTTTCTAATTATACAACAAGTAATATGATCTCTTCCTTAAGTTATTTAGTTAGCAATCAATATATAATGAACTCTCATGTTTAAACATTTAAAAATTTAAATAAATGAGGAAAAATCATATTACTGATAGTATCAATTTTCCAATTAACTCATGAATTCCTCCCTACTGTTATGACTCAAGAATTGTTGGTGTTTAGACTAGTTAAGGATAACCAGTTTGAATATTTAAAACATAACACTACACAAGGTCTATTCAACTACTAAATAACCAACTAAATTCCAACCTTGGTCTCAACCCTGTCCTGCTCTCAACAGTCCCTTGGACAGGAACTCAGTCCAACATTGACAATTGAACTTAAATAAAAAGTCATACAGCTGTTTCAGGTTTTTGATGTCTGAAACTTCAATCACTGAACAGCATTCAAGTTGAGGCTACTAATCTCAGATTCTAACTGAAATATTCAAGTCACCTAATTCCCAGTTGAAACTCAAGTCACCAAACATTGGTTTCATAAAAAAACAGTCAATATATGATGGCTTGCCCTCATGTCAGTCCAGCTTTAGGTCTGAATTCTCAGGTTTGAGAATCCTAGTTACACTGAATTCTCCATGAATAATTACCAAGTGTCCCATGTTCCTGGAAAACTCACAGGTTTGAGAATTTGGTAACACATTCACAGTTTCCTGAGCATTCAGGAACATGTTCTCACATATAACATGGTTAACCATTTTACTACCCAAACCAAAATCTGATTTCAACCCAGTGTCCAGCACTTGTCAGTCCAAAATTGTCCCAGGTTAACTTTTGAACTAAAAGCTCATTTCAGAAATATCCAAATGCAGAGCAGTGGGCTAAAGTTCAAAGAGCTGAGTGAAACTCAGAGTATTGAGTAAATTCTAATGGAAAAACACTCATGTTTCCAAGTATCAGGGAACAAAACGAGTTACAACCCGTACAGGAGTCATAGGATTCAACCATCCACCTGTTACACATGCCAACCCAATCCAGTTGACTGATTCAATCCCATTGTGTTGGTTTCAGACTTTCCTGAACATTCAACAGTCCATGAAATTGAAATCAGTAAATTGGATCCCATATAACACAGGTAACAGACTTCCTTAGGCAATCCCAGATTTCATGTTGAACTCAAACCCAGCTACAATTTACTGCCACCACAAAAGTTCTACAAAAGAATTATTAAGAGATCCTGCTCCAACAAGACATCTCAGATCCATGGGACACCCCACACAGGTTAGCCCCCAACTCACTGCTACATCGAGTGAGCTCCAACCAGCCACTAACCACATTGGTTACACCAGAAATTTAGGATACAAAATAGGAAAACCCAGTCAGAGTTATGCAATCAATGCATAGGCTTATACCTGGCTCGAACGAACCAAGGTGATACACCACCACAGATTAAGCACGACTTCCAGCATGGTCAGGACACTGTTCCTTAGAATTCCCATGCCACAGACACAGGAACCATGCTAAGACTGAATTGTATCACAATTCCTCCTTAATATGGATACCATGAAAATTCCATATGGAACCACTCAAATCTATCAAAATCACTATTGCCTTAAATTTAAAGAAGTTAGACTAATACCTGTAGCCAAATGAAAGGGACTGACCAAACCAATGCTAAAGATGTCCTTCACAATTACTGCTACTCCTGATGAATGAAAAGATCTAGATTAAAACTAATCTATTCCTCATAATTCTACAACTACCAGACATCCATGAGAATATCAAAAAGAAATCCGATCTAACAATCAAGGCAAGTGATTACTTACCACACTCGATTTGGTTGGGTAATTAAATCAAACAGCTGAGCCCTGGATTCCTCTTCAATAATATCAACAACTAGATCACCAAGAAGGAGATCGAATCAATAATTCTCAATGTAAAATTATTATACTAAAGGAATGTTCGATTCCTCACCTCAGAGTTGTTCAAACGTCAGTACAAGCATGGGTCAACCAAGAAGAACAAGCCACCAATGAAGGAGATCGACAGGAATCAAAGAACCTATGATTAATCGTTGAACAATCTAGCATTAGATTATTGAATGGCTAGAATAGGGTTGAACGAAATCTACAGAACAATTGCTCACCTCTGTTCTCAATCTGGTCACGAACTACGAACCAACCACAGTCGCTCCTCGGATCGTCTTTCTGATTCTGATGTTCGTCTGCAACACTTCTCGATCAAGGAAATCGATCCGCCATTGCTGCTTAGACGAAGCTTCAATTGGAGAAGATGATCCAGAAGGATAAAGAAGAGTGGCTCCTCAGAAGAGTGGGGAGAGAGACCTTAAATAGATGATTTAGAGAAAATTTTGGAGGGAAAGAATGGGATGGAAGGAAAATTGCTGGCACATGGCGCAGCTGTCCAATTCGGTTGGGAGCACATGGCTTGCCATGCCATGGCCGTTAGAGAAATTTGAAATTTTGTTCAGCAAGAAGAAAGAACTTCAGTTAACCAGTGTTTGTGGAATGAATCCATGGCCTGACTCTAAGCTGGGTTATGGGCTTAAGGGAAAGCCCAAAATAAAACAAAGTGAAAGTATTTAATGAATTTGCTAAGGAAAAAAAAATAGATACAAAATATTGATTTGAGAAGAATAAATATTTAGAAAATTATGGAAAAGGAAAATTTAAATTTCCTGAAAAAGTGGAGTTACAAATACTCTCCCCCTTGAAAAATTTCGTCCTCGAAATTGGAATGTAGACACAGGAAAGATCAAAATAGTGAATCCAAAGAGTTGTTTATTGAATTCAAAAAAAATGTATAGAAATACAAAGCACTCAAGTGAACAAACTAGGATATCGCTCACGCATCTCATCCTCACGCTCCCATGTGGACTCTCCCGGAGAGTGGTGTCTCCACATGACACGAACGAGAGGAATGACCTGGTTCCGCAGTCGCTTCTCTCTTCGGTCCAAGATCTCTACTGGCTGCTCCTCGTAAGTCAATCTCGGGCCCACCTCCAGCTCTAAATAGTCCACCACGTGGCTGGGGTCTGGAATGTATCGTCGAAGCTGAGATACGTGGAAAACATCGTGCACTCCCTCCAACCTAGCTGGAAGCGCTAGTCGGTACGCCACCTCGCCAATCCGTGCTGTCACGTCGAATGGTCCAATGAATCTCGGACTGAGCTTCCCGCCTCTGCCGAACCGAATGACGCCCCTAGTCGGTGAGATCTTCAGGAATACTCTGTCTCCAACCTCGAACTCAAGTGACCGTCTGCTGATGTCCACCCAGTGCTTCTGCCGATCCTGTGCAACTCTGAGACGCTACCTAAGCCTTGAGACCCTATACGATAAATTACACACAAGAAGTTGGAATAACATGATCAATGATCAAAAATCGAATAGACACGAGATAGAATGAAGTTCCAATTACAACTTAGAGGAGCAAAATCATGAAGACACATTTATTAAGTATGATCAAAAATCGATAGTTTAACACAGGTGGCTAGCACAAGATAGGAAAATCATGGTCAGACATGATTTAAGATCAAAATTTAGACAAGACACAAACGAAGTATGGAATCAAAATCTGGCAATGTATAATTTGAGAAAATCAATGATCTAATGATACAATACTAGAAGGTAATTAGCAAGGGTTGATTTGAGGAACGTACGAAATACTCAGGAGATACAGTATCAAATCAGGGTGAACATGCAAGGATTTGTGATTTTCGAAAACAATAATCATATGAAAAGGGATTATAGTCTCCAGAATATCCAAGAACATATTGGTATCTGCAATCACTTTGCTTAGAATCCCTACCCCGCCAGTATGTATCTGACTGCAGTGGACTTTCGGCTCCGTGACTCAAATAACAATATGTCTCCAAATACTCTATCAACCTTATCCATTTTCCAACAATCATTGACGAAACAACCCAAGAGATCAAGATATAAAGAATATGACAAATCTCGGCAATCCTTGAAAACCTATGGGTGTCTGAAATCACTTCAACTTAGAGTTCCTGCCTCGCCAGTGCGCTACTGGCTGCAGTGAACCCTCAGTCTCCATAATCCAGCTAATGGCTGAAGCGCGCAACTGTCATGCCATAGTAGATCATCGAATAGCCTCTCGACTTTATCCCTAGGAATTTCAAAAGAGTTTCAATAATCCAAGTTACGGAAATGGTGAAGTTACCTGACTGTTAGAATACAAGAGTTTATTAGGTATTAAGAGACGACAAGGGATTCAATCAGTGAATACAAAAGGCAACCAGGGAGATTTAAAATTTTCAGACAGGGAGCGAAGTTTCAAATTATGACGGAATTTCAACTGATATCTGGAATGGTAACAAGATTTAGTACATGGACTTAATCCCAGATAGATAGCAAAATCTCAAGATGACATAAAAGCAAGATACCAGATCGGAAACAAGTTTCAAATTAAGAAGTAAAACCTTGAATAAAAAATTTCAACAAGAAAACAAGGTTTAGAATAGTGACTAGAAAACAGGTTCCAATAGGAGACAAGTGAATCTCAATAGCAAACAAAATTGTAAATAGAGGACAATTTCCGAATAATTCAAAAATAGGAAATGGAATCTCAAACAAGCATTAATAGAAGCGAAGGTTCAAACAAGGTTTCAAAATAATATTTCAAATAGGAATAATTCTGGAATAGTACAAGTTTGATTAGCAAACAGAATATCAATAAACGAGTAGGAACAAGTATCCATGAAACAAGTTAAATCTTTGATAGGAGACAAGATCGAAACAAAATAGTGGACCAACAACTCTCGACTAGAAAATCAAAGTCATGAATGAGGAAACAAATCTCGAATAGGAAATGAAGTCTTCAAAACCCTCAAAGGAATTTGCAACAATGTCTTGAATAGGACGGAGCTTAAACAAATTTTTGATTGAGGAACAGGATTTAGAAATGAAGTCTCGAATAGGAATTAAAATCTCAATTAGTGCGAAGTTTGATAAAGGAACAAAATTTGCAAAATAGGAGCCATTACTAGAAAACAAGGTCAGGAATGATGAATATGCAAACGGTATCGAATAATGAATTTCAAACAATTATTGATTTGTGGATCTGAAACAAGTTTACCGAAACAGGAAACAATATCTCAAAGTAGGTTTCGACATCAATCAAGATTTCAAGGATAGGAAACAAAAAGTTTTGAAGAAGTGATCTAGGTGCTAAGAGGATTTTAAGGAGAGACTGGATTGCTAATCAGAAATCCTCTGTCTCCAATCTGTCTTCAGTATTTCCTCCGGGACTGGAATCACTTCAATCTTCTTCACTGTCCTGACGTAGACTGGTCCGTGCGGTAATGCTCCATATAACTGCTGAATCTGGAGAGGCGGGTCCTTCTGCTGCGGTCCTGGTGCTCCCCGTGCTTGTTTTCGGGCAGTGCGATCAACGGTCTCCGGACAATCTTTGACTTGGTGAGTAGGTGATCCGCAGTACTAGCGTAGTCTCCGTCTTTTGCGGCACTCTTCGTAGTGGCATCCTGAGAGGTGGCAAAAATTGTAAATGATCGTCGGCTGGATCTGAATCTAGATCTCCTGCTGGGGCTGAAGTGCAGGGCTCTGGCAGGAATATATGGCTGCTGGCGTGCTGGCTGCTGAGATCTGCTCCTGATGATGCGACTGGTGGTGTGACCGAAGAAACGCTGAATGAGTGTTGTGACGCTTTGCGGGTCCAGGGTAGTTGTTGTCTTTGTCATAAATCTTCATGTCTTTCATGAGCTTCAGCTTCCGGTTTCGTTCCATTGTCTGCGTTACATTCTGAATCTCCATGCTGGTGGCTCTAATCTTCAGAAAAGTCGGATCCTCACATGCTGGGATGATCTTCAGTGGCGGCTTCAGGTTCTCGATCGGCTCTCTGGTGCAAGATATGCGCTTGGTGTCGGAAAAGTCCAAGTGTCTGAGTGTCTGGAAATCAGAAGTCCTTCCTGGCTCGGAGAGTGTATCTACAAGTCTGACTTGGAAAGGATGGCCTGCTTCCTCTGGTTGTCAAGGGACTCTTCAAACGTCTCCGTCAACTACGTACTACCCATGGGGATAGTAGAGTGGTAGAAGGTAGTGGAAGCTCGGAAACGTCAAGTGCAGGTGAATTGACAGTTCTGGTGTCGCATGCTTTTGAACTATCTGCAAAACAGAAAACTATTAAAATAACCTAGACCTACATACAACAAGTGTTTATAGAATATCAAAATACCTGATACACCTGATATACCTGATATACCTGATATACCCTTATTCCCGATTTTCCTATGCTGTGATCAAGTTTTCCCTAGTGTAATCAAGTCCCCCAATAGTACGCTAAGTCCTAGGTACCATTAGGATGGACCTGCATGGGCCACCACTAAAAACATGTCACGACCCGCTCCCGAATAATCGGACACGAGTCGGACACGCCCAGCCTTCATTGTTAGACACAATGAAGTAAGCTGTACCAATCTAGGGAAACTAACCAGATAAACATGAAAGTATAGAATCACAGCATCTATATAATGTGTCCCAACCAGAAAGAGATACAATATCTGAAATTATTACAATTCAACTATAAAAGTCTGCTAGTCTCAAAACATGGAAGATAAATGGAAAGTACTAATGAAGCACTAGGCTTCTGCAGCCTCTAGGTCAGAAGCAGCTCCAGCTGGCTCAACAGGGAAAGCAATGTCCTGTCCATAGTATGTGTCACACAAAGCCTCCATCTCACCTATCATAACATATCCAGTCAGGAGCGGAGCAAAGTACAGTTCTAGGTAATGAACAATAACATAATGATATGGAAAGTAAATGCTGGAAGAACAGGATAAGAACATGTATGTAAAGAACATGAAGAACATGAACTACTGCTATAAAGATACATGAAGATCATGACCATGTAAGATACAGGGAAGATCATGTCTATAGCTAAAATAAAGATCAGGATCATCATAAGAACTAATGTAAGAGCAAAATCCTGAACATGTGTTATAAATTTGAAATACTTCTATGATATGTGACCGGCTTGGGTAAGACCATGAAAGAGCATGAAAAGATCCTGAAAGATCATGTAGGTACGGCTTAGGACCCGCGTGCACTGTGCGAGGCCTAAGCTAAAGATCATGAATAAGTATCCGGGTTTGGTCACATATCTAGAGTATTTCTCCACCCCAAGATACAAGTAAGATCATGAAAGAACAAGACAGGTAAGATCATGAACGTGTCGCAGTGTGTCAGCAATAAAGAACAAGAAAATGCACTGATCAAAACCATAGAATGTACTTGCCTTGCTCCAGAAAAGTACGAGTAGGTAAAAGAGTCAGATGTCCTCCTGTATGAAAATAATGATGTATACAAGATAATTAATAAGCAACTAATTCTAATTGGTTATTCTAATCAAGGTATATTTACCTAGGTTCATCATAAACTATCTTACAATTTAGTTTTACTAGCTATACCATAACCTTACTACTCTTTCTAATTATACAACAAGTAATATGATCTCTTCCTTAAGTTATTTAGTTAGCAATCAATATATAATGAACTCTCATGTTTAAACATTTAAAAATTTAAATAAATGAGGAAAAATCATATTACTGATAGTATCAATTTTCCAATTAACTCATGAATTCCTCCCTACTGTTATGACTCAAGAATTGTTGGTGTTTAGACTAGTTAAGGATAACCAGTTTGAATATTTAAAACATAACACTACACAAGGTCTATTCAACTACTAAATAACCAACTAAATTCCAACCTTGGTCTCAACCCTGTCCTGCTCTCAACAGTCCCTTGGACAGGAACTCAGTCCAACATTGACAATTGAACTTAAATAAAAAGTCATACAGCTGTTTCAGGTTTTTGATGTCTGAAACTTCAATCACTGAACAGCATTCAAGTTGAGGCTACTAATCTCAGATTCTAACTGAAATATTCAAGTCACCTAATTCCCAGTTGAAACTCAAGTCACCAAACATTGGTTTCATAAAAAAACAGTCAATATATGATGGCTTGCCCTCATGTCAGTCCAGCTTTAGGTCTGAATTCTCAGGTTTGAGAATCCTAGTTACACTGAATTCTCCATGAATAATTACCAAGTGTCCCATGTTCCTGGAAAACTCACAGGTTTGAGAATTTGGTAACACATTCACAGTTTCCTGAGCATTCAGGAACATGTTCTCACATATAACATGGTTAACCATTTTACTACCCAAACCAAAATCTGATTTCAACCCAGTGTCCAGCACTTGTCAGTCCAAAATTGTCCCAGGTTAACTTTTGAACTAAAAGCTCATTTCAGAAATATCCAAATGCAGAGCAGTGGGCTAAAGTTCAAAGAGCTGAGTGAAACTCAGAGTATTGAGTAAATTCTAATGGAAAAACACTCATGTTTCCAAGTATCAGGGAACAAAACGAGTTACAACCCGTACAGGAGTCATAGGATTCAACCATCCACCTGTTACACATGCCAACCCAATCCAGTTGACTGATTCAATCCCATTGTGTTGGTTTCAGACTTTCCTGAACATTCAACAGTCCATGAAATTGAAATCAGTAAATTGGATCCCATATAACACAGGTAACAGACTTCCTTAGACAATCCCAGATTTCATGTTGAACTCAAACCCAGCTACAATTTACTGCCACCACAAAAGTTCTACAAAAGAATTATTAAGAGATCCTGCTCCAACAAGACATCTCAGATCCATGGGACACCCCACACAGGTTAGCCCCCAACTCACTGCTACATCGAGTGAGCTCCAACCAGCCACTAACCACATTGGTTACACCAGAAATTTAGGATACAAAATAGGAAAACCCAGTCAGAGTTATGCAATCAATGCATAGGCTTATACCTGGCTCGAACGAACCAAGGTGATACACCACCACAGATTAAGCACGACTTCCAGCATGGTCAGGACACTGTTCCTTAGAATTCCCATGCCACAGACACAGGAACCATGCTAAGACTGAATTGTATCACAATTCCTCCTTAATATGGATACCATGAAAATTCCATATGGAACCACTCAAATCTATCAAAATCACTATTGCCTTAAATTTAAAGAAGTTAGACTAATACCTGTAGCCAAATGAAAGGGACTGACCAAACCAATGCTAAAGATGTCCTTCACAATTACTGCTACTCCTGATGAATGAAAAGATCTAGATTAAAACTAATCTATTCCTCATAATTCTACAACTACCAGACATCCATGAGAATATCAAAAAGAAATCCGATCTAACAATCAAGGCAAGTGATTACTTACCACACTCGATTTGGTTGGGTAATTAAATCAAACAGCTGAGCCCTGGATTCCTCTTCAATAATATCAACAACTAGATCACCAAGAAGGAGATCGAATCAATAATTCTCAATGTAAAATTATTATACTAAAGGAATGTTCGATTCCTCACCTCAGAGTTGTTCAAACGTCAGTACAAGCATGGGTCAACCAAGAAGAACAAGCCACCAATGAAGGAGATCGACAGGAATCAAAGAACCTATGATTAATCGTTGAACAATCTAGCATTAGATTATTGAATGGCTAGAATAGGGTTGAACGAAATCTACAGAACAATTGCTCACCTCTGTTCTCAATCTGGTCACGAACTACGAACCAACCACAGTCGCTCCTCGGATCGTCTTTCTGATTCTGATGTTCGTCTGCAACACTTCTCGATCAAGGAAATCGATCCGCCATTGCTGCTTAGACGAAGCTTCAATTGGAGAAGATGATCCAGAAGGATGAAGAAGAGTGGCTCCTCAGAAGAGTGGGGAGAGAGACCTTAAATAGATGATTTAGAGAAAATTTTGGAGGGAAAGAATGGGATGGAAGGAAAATTGCTGGCACATGGCGCAGCTGTCCAATTCGGTTGGGAGCACATGGCTTGCCATGCCATGGCCGTTAGAGAAATTTGAAATTTTGTTCAGCAAGAAGAAAGAACTTCAGTTAACCAGTGTTTGTGGAATGAATCCATGGCCTGACTCTAAGCTGGGTTATGGGCTTAAGGGAAAGCCCAAAATAAAACAAAGTGAAAGTATTTAATGAATTTGCTAAGGAAAAAAAAATAGATACAAAATATTGATTTGAGAAGAATAAATATTTAGAAAATTATGGAAAAGGAAAATTTAAATTTCCTGAAAAAGTGGAGTTACAACACATGTAAAATTAATTGTGTTTAGGCTATCTAAATAATTAAGCCAAATTAAAGTGGTCTATTTGAAAATTGGCCTAAGGGTATAATTGTCATGGAATTAATGTGTAGATACCGGAGATAATTCTAATTTGATGAGGGACCAAATTAGAAATGTCAAAACATATAAATATATGTGTTCATTGGGGTTATGGTCCCCAACTTATACGGCCACCAAAAGAGAAGTTTTCTCGTTTTCTCTTCTGCATCCCCATCAACAGAAAGAGAGGGACAAATGATTCGGATTCTTCTTTGTCATTAAGGGTCGTAGCAAGTTGGAAGATCGAACCCAATAAAGAGACGTTCGCTTCAAGATCCATCAAGTCTAGCAATGGATTCAGGTACGCTTCCGCAATTTAATTTATGTTCTTCATCTCATGAATCGACATGGCACAATAAAATTTCTAACATCTTCTCCTTTCCTCTGTGACCTCTGGTGGTGGCTCCTCCACCTGTGAAGGTACTGATAATGAGGAGTCAAATAAAATTGGCTATTTGGATCAAGATGGCCTGGGCCAAACAATGAAGATTCGGTCATCTGTATATAATAATCCCAATCGAAGATACCAGAAGTGTCATGTGGTGTGCCCTCGTAACCCTGGGATATCCCCTGATAACTCTCGGATGTCCCCTCGTAACTTTGGGATGTGTTAGCGTAAGTAAAATTTAGTTTACCTCTCTCGAAAATACAAGTTTAGAAACGTGAGAATTTCGTTCATGTAGAATGGCTAGAGTTGTCGGACCACCGGGTATTTTTCCATTATTTTGACTAGTCATCTATAATAAAAATTATGTATAAATTATTATTATGTAGAGATTGACAATAAAATTTTCTCTATTTTTTCAACTTTCTTTGATAATTACGTGCTCCGAGAATAATCTAGCTTCTACTTCTAGAATGATTAAGTTAGGCAGTTACACCATGTCTTTGAGGAGTTCTTTCTTCAATCGAAATATAGTAAAATTTTCAATTACAACGTATCACCATTACTAGAATACAACAACATTAACATAATCAGTAAATTATTTATAAAGAAAAATTACCTTTCTTCTATTCCTACTCGTTTCTTCTTCTTCTTCGTCTTCTTCTTCTTCTGTTTCTTCTCTTCTGGTAAATCTTTCTCTCTTCTTTCTCTTCTTATATTATTTTTTTTCGCGTATACTGCTCTTACTCCAACCCCTTCCCGTCAAAGCATGCTGAAAAGCAAGCTGAAAAAAGCCGCTGTCACACTTCACAATGCAGTCAAAGGCTACTGGCACAACTTCCCAACCGACCAGGCACGACTCCCAAACCAGGCACAGACGCGTAAGGCCAAAAATGCCACGAGGCGAAGCGGCAAGGGGGACACGTAAGACAAAAACGCCCTTGCTAAGAATGTTTTCCTCTGACAAAACGTCCTTGCTATGGACGTTCTTCTTGTTCTATTATATATTTTTTCGTTTACAGGGTTTAACGGAGGCTAACAAAGGTATTTTAAAATTTATTTTAGCTGAAGAATGCCCTTAGTAAGGACGTTCTTATGCTCTCGATATAATAAATGGAAACTTTGTGCTCTACGTATAATTTTATAAAAATTTATTGCTTTAAGTAAAAATTTTCATTTGTATTTTTATACTAGCAAATTTGTATTTAAAACAATGTCAACATTTGAAGGTAAAAGAGTCAATTCATACATTTATAGTACATTTTAAAATGATGATGAAAAAAAAAAAGAAGTACATTTTAAGATGATGAAGTTATGCGTTTGTCAACTAGTTGAATATTCTCGTTTGCAACCGTAGCTAATTGTCACGTCCATCTTGTTATAAGTAAACCGTTGGGGGAATCAATCCCGAGCAACGTCCTACGAAAATAATGGTGTGAGTTGGCCTGTCGCTAACATGGCGTTCATGTGGGAAAGTCGTATCAAACAAGGAAGCATAATACAAACACCTCTCTCTCTCTCTCATTCTCTCTCATATTGGCCTGTCGGTGTCGGCCTGCATCGACTCCTGGTGTTATATATGTTCGTTGTATCGAAAGGCCGACACAGAAGAAGCCGAGCGACTTGTGGTGAATATTCACCACAACCAACCAACTTGGGACGTTACAATATGCAATAATTTAATGGGGGGATCACTCACCCCTCCTCCGCCTCGGTCCGTAAAAGATCTCCCGACGGATATTATGATCTCCGTCCTCGAACGCCTGAGCCTCGCCGACCGCGTCCGCTTCGCCAGCTCATGCTCTTCCTTCTACTCCATCTTCCGGGCGGCGCAACGACTCCGCCCCCCCAAGACTCCTCCGTGGATGTTGCTCCCCAGCCAGTCCACTCCCGCCGCCATCACCTTCTTCAGCGTCTCCAACCGCAGAATCTACAGGATCCCTCAGAAGGCGGAGGATGAGGAGGAAGAGGAGGAAAGCTGCCGCCGCCACCGCCGCCGCCGGCGTCTGTTGTTTCTCGGATCCTCGGACGGCTGGCTGGTGACCCTGGATCAGGGGCACTCCCAGCTCGACCTCCTGAACCCGATAACCGGAGCCAAGATCCACCTCCCTCCTCTCCCTTCTTCCAAACTCGTACCCCTTGAATCTTCCAAAGCAATCCTCTCCTTCACTTCTTCTTCGGCTTCGTCTTCGCCTTTCTATACGGTGGTGCTCTTGTTGGCTCGATATTCTAATTCTTCCGCTTGGCCTACGGCGTTGGTGTGTTGCAGCAGCCAACGAGCATGGACTCCCTTCGGCAGGAGGGAGTTCTACTCCGACGCAGCAATCACCAGCAGCAATATTATCTACACGATGCAGTCTAACGGAACGGTGGAAGCTTGGGACCTCTCCTCCTCCTCCTCCGGTGGGGGCCCAAGCTTGTCGGCGACCATCGTCATGCCCAAATCCCTATCTACGGGGTTCGCTTCCTTCACTAAATACCTAGTGATGGCTGGTGGTGGTCTCCTTCAAGTTTGGAGATGTAGAGATTTTGCAAAGGTAGAGTTCAAGGTGTTCGAGCTGGAGGAGGAGGAGGAGTGGGTGGAGGTGAAGAGCTTGGGCGGCCGGGTTGTCTTCTTGAATAGCTGCTGTAGTTCCATGTCCATGATGCCGGAGGACTGCCCCCCGGAGCTCGCCGGAGCCAGCAACAGCATCTACTTCAACTGTCTCACCACTACTTCGTCTTCCAAGAATAGGGAGAGCATGGTGTTCAGGATGGAGGACGGCAGCGTAGAGAGCGTTCTCCTTCACGGATCAATTTGGGAGCCTTCCCCCATCTGGATTGCGCCGACTCTGCTCGGAACAAATTGCTCCGGTGGCCGGTAGCCCACCACCATCAGCAGTGGTGGTGGTGGTGCTTGATATTGGCAGCATGTAATTAATATCCTGTTGTAAGCAAGTATAGTTTATGTATCTACGTGTATTCATTTGTTTGCGTATTCAATTTGGTTTCTGTGTCCAACCATGAACCAACTAGATCTTTCCTTAAAAAATTGATGTCAATTGTCAACGAATATATATATATATATATATATATATATATATATATATATATATGGAAACTTTATGCCACACTGCTATTTTGTTACCAAAATCCACATCCCTACCTCTTTCCTCTCCTATAAAAAAAAAATATTGTCCCCATCAATTTATAAAAAAAATAAAAACACAAAATCAAAGGAACATAATTGGAAACACAGATTAGAAACAACAGATCTCTCTCTTATGCCACCACCTATTATTACTAGTCCGCAAGGACCACTCTATATAGTGGTTCTCAACGAACTGTCTATTACTACAGACTGTCTACATTGGCATCAAGCCTCGGTATGTGTTGTTGATGTCATAAACTTTTTGGTTTGCCCCCGGAAATAGGTGTTCCAACAATATCCTCCTTTCTTCTTTTATACCTACTAAACTAGTTGCACAAGGAAATAAAAAACTGTAAATAGAAATTAAGAGTTCGAACTTTCCAATTAGACATGTCATCACTGATATAAAATTCAGAATCTAAACATTAATTAGCCCAAATAAGGAGGGAAAAAAAAGTGATAATAGCTGTCAAGGTTGTCAGATTTTTTTTTCCAGTCAAAGGATAATTGCGAGAAACTCCCAAATGTCATTACAAAAGATCAGCGAATCTTCATAAAATCAAAGACCTTGAATATTAAAGCTTTTGGCTAAACAAACTTGTTACACAGGAATAATAATACACTTGTGCAGTTACAGTAGACGTGCTAATTTAGAGGAAATACGTGAATAGGCGGAGAGACGAGGAACAACACCCTACCTTCAAAACACACCAGTAGCATCTCCCTGACAGAACTGTGCCTACCCTTTGCTTGAACTGAACTTTGTAAGTACATGACTCTCCTGGCTGTGCTACTCTGGAAAGACTGAAGAGTTTGTAATATGAAAGTGAAAGAAAAAAAAGCAATCAAGGTTGAATCTTATGCCACTTCTAGAAACCGAGAAATTGGTACATTTAAATTCTAATGTTCTACTAGCTAGGCAGTGAACTCGAAAGCTATAAGAACATGATTAGGATACACTGGGACTTCTGTATCTACTAACCTACAAGAAAGAAAAGGTGTTTGGTAACAATGGCAAAACTTGCTACCATATATAAAATACTTTGGCACATTGTATTTTGTATGATTCTCCTACTTTTTCTCTAGAGGACCTAAACCATTAAGTGCAAATGGACAAGTTCACAGTAATTGGCACCAATAAGAAACCATCTCCAAGCTACTAATCTGTGGCAGTTGAGGCTGACAGGCATGATTTCAATATCTCATATGTCATGAAAACAATGCCGACACCAGGGACAACTTTGTAGTACTCCGGCAAGATTCCCCTATACAAACCACGAAAGCCTTCGCATCGGATTATATGACCAAATGTCCCAAACAAGCCCGTGTTGTAGACACGGGCCCTTCCACCTGCACCTTCCAATTGCATCCGCCGCCTCACAAGATCCAACGGGAAAGTTACTGCAAATTAGGATAAGAGTCGAGATCAAACAAATCAAAATCAAGGTACAAAAAATAGTTTTCTGAGTAAGACCTAGATCAAACAATCTTATTATTACATCCACTCACAACTTGAGGTAGAAATAATGTATACCAGATATAGTTTTCATTATATATATAGTCCGTGGGGGTGGGCACGGTTCGAATCCCCTGGCGTTGCTCGCCATCCCGGAGAAAAAGACACCTCATATATATATATATATAGGGCGTGGATCGAAAACCCCGACCCCCGGGTCGGGAGGCCCAAGCGTGCCCTCTCGATCCAATGTTCGATGGCAATGGGGCTCCCGATTATATATATATATATATATATATATATATGTTTTTTTTAGGTGTCCTTTTCTCCGGCTTGGCAAATGCCAAGAGGGGATTCGAACCTGCGCCTTCTGCGCACGGGCCTCCGTTGTTACCACTAGACCACAACCCACGGACCCCTATATATATATATATATATATATATATATATATATATATATATATATAAACACACACACACACACACACACACACACACAATTATTGCTACTAGCTTGCATGAGCTTAAACTGCAATCCAAAAGGTAGGTCTACATAACGGTTATGCACAAACAGAGCTAAAAAAAATCATGAATTCTTGTCGATCAAGTGCTCCTCTACAAATACACTGTATATTAGTGCTGGTCAAGACTAGCCTCAAATGAGTTATGAGATGCCTACTGAAAGCTCTAGTTTAGTATCTTGCGCATGAGTTGCTTGTAAAGAATAATTCAAAGTATGGATCATATCCACTGCCATAAGTAATTGGTTGTGGCTGATAGATCAGTTCATCCAGAACCATGCACAAGAAGACTTAAACATGATGTATAATCAATATAAATGGAGTTACTTGGATTTTCCCCAGTAATCTCTTGATTAATATCGTCTCTATGAAACATGATCTGAAGCTTGGTTTGAATTAGTAATGAATGATAAACATGCCTTGCATATACAATATGTACAAATTTACATCAACTAGAATATCGTGCCACCAAAATACTATATTTGAGTATGAATAATTAACATGAAAGTAACTTTTAGAACAGTTGACAACATGATGGATAATCATTTTTGAACAGAAGCTTGGTGGGTAAGGTAAACCACAAAGCAGAATCATTTATTAACTGTAAAGAAATTAAGGGATGACCTAAAATGACATGATATGAAGTTATAGTTTTGAGAAAATATTTTAGTTTTCACAATCCATGCCTTCGAATCATGCAAGGTTATAGAGCAGACATTAATTAGCCTTTCATGAGGGCTAAAACTTCCCAATACTCCTTGTCAACATAGCAGCTGCATACACAAGCATGCTCACAGACACACAGTGACATTATTGGACCATCAGATAGATACTCCCCCAGATAATAATTTTAAATGATTACCATCCATCAACCAATGTTACTAATGTGGGAAAGTTTCCCATGGAGTTTGTGCTACTTCAACT
Organism: Iris pallida; assembly: GCA_029216955.1. Taxonomy (NCBI): domain Eukaryota; kingdom Viridiplantae; phylum Streptophyta; class Magnoliopsida; order Asparagales; family Iridaceae; genus Iris; species Iris pallida. The sequence goes on along the minus strand of JANAVB010004599.1, from coordinate 1,349,832 downwards.
AACTCCCGTTCAATCACTTTTTCTCACTTCAGTTATATAATATATCACTGAGATTGAAATGCACTTGCATTTACATAAAGTGTTAAACAATAGAAAAATAATAAATGGACTGAAAGTCTTTCCAGAAATAAAATCATATCAGCCATGTAGCATAATAACCAGATAGAAACACTTAAGAAAGCAGGAAAGCATCAATCTCCAACTCAAACAGAGAGCAGCTGTCATTTTGATACAACGTTATCGGAAATCGAGTTCATATCAGTTTGTGTTTTAAATTTTGAGATATCTGATGTCGGAGATATATTTAAATATCGGACATCAATAAATATATAATATAGTATATAAATATAATATAGTATATATACCAATATTCTATCAAATTCAAATTTCCAGATGTACTAAATGTTCTACATGTCCTAAAGGCTAAAACTAACTACATAATAACAAACATATAACAGAACTTCATAACATGGTAACAAACTAGACAAACAAACAACAACAAAGTCTTTATCCCAAATTTCTAGGGTCGGTTGTATGACTCCTCTTTTTCCATTCGGCTTTGTTAGGGGCCATTTCCTTTGTAATGCTAACAAAGTACATATTCCTCTTTAAGACTTCAAACCATGTTAGTTTAGGCCTACCTATTAGTCCTAGTGGCGCATTAACTACCATACTATCCCTCTTCCTTAAGGGATAATCTATTTGCTCATCCATCTTAGCATTTACATTTCAGCTACACTAACTTTATGAACATGTTTCTTAATTGCCCAACACTATGATCCAAGCATGGTCAGACTTATAGTAGTCCTGTAGAATTTTTATTTCAACTTCAAAGGTATCTTGCGATCACAACAAACTCCAGAAGCACTCCCTTTCATCCATCATGTTTTAGTTCTATGTATGACATCATTCTCAATCTCTCCATCACTATGAATGATTGGTCCTAAATACTGAAAATTATCATTCTTAGGTATCTCTTACTATATATATAGACTCTCCCCTTATTTCTCCAAGGGATTTAGGGAAACATGGTATATGGTAATAAACTAACAATTAGAAAATCATAAGTACAAATTAAAAAACTACCAATAATAATACAGTTGAATCTTTATAAATTAATAGCCTTGGGACCAAAAGAAAAATCTATTAATTTAGCGAATATTAAACAAAGAATGGTTGTCGAGGGCCTCTTGAACTATCCTGGAAAAGATGACACAACTTCAGAGATGTTGACCAAGGAGCATATAATTGAGAGCGTTATATAACATGATAAAGATGAAGAAGTTGAAAATGATAGTTCTACTATGATGTCTGTTTCACGAAAAGAAACTCTCAAAACTGTGATGACAATGAATAATTTTTTGTTGAAGTACGAGAGAACCACACTAGAACTTTTTACCATGCTAAGAAAAAGTTAGAGATGAAACATCAATTTCAAGAAAAAAAACAAATAATAATTGAGTCATATTTTAGAAAGGCCTCGTAGTCGAATCATAAACACTGTATATTAGAAAATTATTAATTTTTATATTTACGTAGGACCTATATGTTTTTTATATAATGTATTAGCTTATAAATTTAGCGAATTATTAATTTAGCACATTATTCCCAAGTCAGGGCCAACCAAAAATATTATTTTATTTAACCGAGGTTATTAATTTGTCGGGTATTAAATTATTGAGGTCTACTGTAGTATCATATAAATATAAAAATCTACTAATCTTTGCACACTTAGAATCGAGTCCTCCTCAACCCAACTTGATACAAAAACAATTATTCGCCTCCAATATCCGATATTTTAATATATCGGGAGACATCGACCAATAATATTGGATTTCAATTTTCAACCAATATCTCGACCAATCTTCCTCAAAACGATATATACAATATATATATGGCCAACTATATATATGTAGGTTTAAGCCTCAAAATGATATATCGGCCAATATCACTCATATTTATAAGATTGTTTTGATTGGAGTGTTTTCTCGGTGTACCATTAGAGGTGCATGGTAAAAATGAAGATATTCAATCTACCCTAGAACAGTTTTTGAACTAATTACTAATAGCTGATCAGAATCATTTCATTCATTTCCAATTTAAACATTCTAAATTTACTCATCAGATACGTGCTAAAAATGTATATTTGACTCTAATCCAGAAGAAAACCTATCAAATGTATTCCTGTAATCAGCCAACTTCATTTGTTTCCTATAGAACAAATTTTATAAGCCATGTCCAACCTATGCAAGGTCATTAAGCATCCTGGGATACATACCGGTTGATGATGCAATGCCAGAAAGACTTCCACAAACCAAGCTAACCAGGACAGGAGAATCATGTGGCCTGGTCCAAAAAATTGAAATTGGCCTGTTAACAACTATATAACAGAGAGAAGTAAAATCAACAACAAATGGATCCCAACTAATTAAATCGAATGGCAATACCTTTCTAGCTGCCAACGGGATCTCAGGGTCTCGTATGCGGAGAAGCTAATCGCTATGTTAGGCCCAACTCCCTGCAATTTGCTAACACCAATGCTAAATAAAGAAAAACAGGAATGCGACTACAAACACAGTATTTTGAATTAGTGGGCGTTACCAGTAATGTAGCTCCTAGACCTTTATATAGCCCTCTTGTACCCTCATCTCTACAAATGGATTGAAGCGAATGTGATATGCCTCTGTAATATATCTGATTTGTCTGCAACCATTCCAATTCATAAGATCTTAGACATATATTGGCAATATTGCAACACCAGATAAGATTCGGCTCCCAATGCAAAGGGAAAAAAACAATTCCAATAATAACAATTTTGGACATGATACAATTGTAATTGATGCATGTTCAGGTAAGGCATGCATTCTAAATAAAGATCCATTCTTAATATAATGTATGGACACAAGAATCCAAAGCTGGAGCAGTAACCCAATATGCATAGATATGAACTGTAAGATCTGTGTGCGAATTGATTCAATTTGTCAAAAAACAATCAAATAGCATATCTATTAAAAGGTCAGCTTACTGAATACGCATATTTGTCAACTACTCAATCCATAGTTTTCTTAGGAATATATACAAGTGTCTTAAGATAAATTGATTGAATAATGTCCTAATTCCTGTTTCTCGTCATATTAAATTAATAGAGCAAAACCGAACAAAAAAAGTACAATAACTAATATTACCGCGTCTCTTTGACATTTTTATTAGTGAGAAAATGAATAAGGTCAACTAAAATCGTCGATGAAGCAGGATCCATACTCATCAATGGTAAGAAAGGACTACAGTTTTAGGCCCATAAAGCTCCTTCCCTAGTATCAGCATGCACAAGTTCAAGTGGTGCCTTCTACGGAACAGGAGTTTACTTCTGACTGACTATCCTCAAACCCACATATCAATGCAATGATCAAGCAAGACGAAGCTCTTCAATATGCAATTTCGATATGATACGGGCGAGCGTGAATTGAAGTTGACGATGGAAGACCCAAGAAGCAAGGAGTATGCCAGCATGTTACGACTGTTTACTTCTGACTTATTATCCTCAAACCCACCTATCAATGCAATGATCAAGCAAGACGAATCTCTTCAATACGCAATTTCGATATGATACGGGCGAGAGTGAATTGAGGTTGACAATGGAAGACCCAAGAAGCAAGGAGTATGCCAGCATGTTACGAGTCTTACGACTTACGACGAGCCAGTCCTCCGAGATGAACGAAGGGCATGACGCAGGATCCTATCATATAGAAAAATTGAATCGTATTTGTGGCTAATGCTAAAGCTATTGATCAAATGTCGGCCAACTAAAAAATGAACCTAGGTTGCCATTATCCTTGGTTCAACATACCTCCTCCTTTAGTTGGTACAACACATCAGCCATAGCTCCCTCTCCATCTCCATCTCATCTGTGAATAATGTGTCCTTTTCAATGTTTTCTTCTCAATTTTTGGCCTACAGACATATCACGTAGTACTGTACCTTTAAGTTACGGAATCCATGCTAAATTTTGTGGCAGTCATGGTCCTTATGCATATATCAAGTCCACATGTCTAGCTGATATCTTATACCAAGCTCGCCGCAGAATTCAGGAGTGGAGAATACTGGACAGAATTTGCTTTCCATTGGACTATGCTCTCCTAAAATCTGATCTGAGTAGAAGTAATTACTTGTTTCTTGAAGCAAACAAAAACAAGTACAACTCACTCAAGGAGGAATATGCTACAATTATCATTTCAATTTTTAAGTAAAAAAGATGACAAATACTTCCTGATCAACGGTTGCCATATAAATTATGAACTTACAAATCTATACAGCTTGAGAACTTGGTGACCATAATGTCTATATAAATAGAAAGCTCCAATCTTTCAAACAGTGAAGGAACCTGATCAATGCATTCTAACCTATAGCCCTGTTTATACCCTTAATTTTTCTAACTTGTTAGTTGTTTTTCTCTCATTCAGTCATATTGACTACGACGTAAGAGCATATATGAGCCCATCACATTCTTTTCTTTTGCTGGGACAGCTGCAATGTTTCACAATTCCATCTCCAAGACGAATGATTTTACATTAAAAAATGCAATGATTGTAAAAAGTATTTATCTTTCAAATCACGAGTAATTTGCCCTCACTTGTTAATATCATTACTCTAAAGAAAGTATTACAAAAGTAACAGAGAACATAAAGTGTAATTGTGTAAGATCTAATAATAATGAAAACAGTGTTGGGACAGTTTACCAAGTGTCATTTGGTAGGAAGGATGGACACCAAAAATTGGTGATGTGTCAATCACTAGGATGTACGGATACATACTGGACACGACCCAGCCAGTCCAATATACACTAGGGCACACGAAAGATGTGGTGTTAGTGTGTCGTCTTCACATTGTGTCGTATCATATTTGTACTCTTGTGTTGGGACAGTTTACCTAGTGTCATAAGGTAGGAAGGATGGACACAAAAATCGGTGATGTGTTAATGACTGGGTTGTCCGGACACATATTAGACACGACCCGGACACTCCAACATACACTAGGACACACCAAAAGATGTGGTGTTAGTGTGTTGTCTCCACATTGTCTCATGTCATATTTGTCCCCCTGCAACATAGGTCATAATATGGCACTTGTGGAGGAAAGGATGTCCCAAATATCAACGTGATTGGAGAAAGATTTCAGCACAAGTTAAAACTAATAAATAACATTAACCTACCATAGGATCATGAGATCACCTGCGCAGCAAGACGCGTCCTCACGAGGTCTAACGGGTATGTAATAGATGCAGCTGTTATTCCAGCCAAACCACCACCTAAGAGTCGCAAACAAATATCTGCACTAACATAATCCTTATGCCTGTCAAGCCCAGGAACCAGTTGCAACAACTGCAAGATATGCAATCCAAAAGGTTGATATGCAGTAAAAAAAAAGTTTGGATGATTAACTGAAAATGAGTATTGTAAAATTGCTATAGCTTACATTTTTGTAGTGTTCATAAGCAAAGAAGCTGATAGAGGAATAAGGAAGGCGATGAGCGATCGTGACCAAATTTCCTTTCCAGAAGGCTCTCACCCCTTCTTCACAGACAATGCGCGAAGCCTCACGCCACATACTGGCCTTCCTTAGAGTTGCAACATCTGAATGCATGCCTTGCACCTAAACAAAATATAAAATTATGAGTTACTGATATGAGGCAACAACTTTCTACACAACAATATGGCACATGGGTCGCCAGTAACAAATCAAAAATTCTGATTTGTTACAACATGGACACAAATTTTTGGTAGCTAAAGCAAGGACATGATGGAATGTAGCAGTAGCATAAATGATACAGCAAAAATAGGAGCTAAATCACCAACATATTAGATTAAATCAACTTTGAAAACATCATTCCACAAGCAGAAGTACTTCAAAACCAGTGTAGGATAATGTCTAGCCAATGGCCTTTTCAGAGGCCTTATCCAGTGAGTCTATATGTGATATGTAGAAGTCCCACGTGTCAACTAAGTGAAGGAGAAACTACTTATAGGTCCATATTGAGGATCAAAGGGGGTGCTAGTCACCCAGGCACTGCTGTTAGAAACACAGTCAGCACAAGCAGGGGTGGATCTACATAACATACAAAGTAGTGCTAGTCACCCTGGCACTTGAACATTTGTCTTCTATCATGATGACTTATGTGTGATGATATTGTTTTTTGAACTTAAATGTTGTGTTTCATAAACTATTTTGTGATCGTGTTAAGTTACTTTTTTGGTTTTTATTAGTAATTTGGTATTGTTTTTGACTCTTCCTTTAGTTTATTGTCTAAAAAGTCGAGTTTGATGAGTCTTTAGCTCTGATGCACGGATACGTGCCAGGACGTGTATCGCGTACCTGATACATAAAATGGATGTGGTACGTCATTTAGGCAGGTATCCAATCACTGAGCATGCTTTAGATACGCATTGGGTACTCGTATTGAACCCTTTGGATACGTATTCAAGAGAATTCGCTAAATTCAGTCTTGGAATCACAGACAAATATGAACCATCTTTGGAGGTTGCAGTACTTAATGGTGAAGACATCAAGAATATTCAAGTGGAGTGAGATTTGTGAGTTTGAATAATAGTTTTGCTTTTGTTTGATATGCCGAATTATGGGTCTTTTTGGTGAAACTGTGTTGTGTTGGATTATGGGTTTTTTCTTTCAAATGTTGGATTATGGATTTTAAGATAGAGTATTAAGTTCTTTAAATTATATATCAGTGTTCTAAATGAGGGTCGAGGCGGCCGTCTAGGCAACCGATCTTTGCACTGCTTTTGCCGTTAACGGAGTAGGCGGCCAACAGAGTTTTGGCGTCATATGCGAAGGTGAGACAGCGTAGGCGGACACCTACGCGGAGCAATACCTAACTAGATGTTTTGGCAAAACAATCTTACAAGTATTATGGACCTATGGTTCACTTTTACAAGACTAAAACTTCATAAATCTTTGTTTATGCATAAAACACCCTTAAAATATGCATATAATGCAAAAAACACTGTTAAAATAGTAATATATGTCCAAAATGTGAGCGTCTAAGCTACGCAAAACTGACAAATTGCCGTAACCATGGTGTAGTGTATCCTAGTTTTTGAAGATTTGTCGTATACTCGTATCGTATCGGCATACCCTATCCGCACTACATAGGTTTTTAGGGATATAGGAGGATTTGGATAAACCTAACATGAGATACAAAACTGACAAATTGTGTTAAGAAAAGAAATTTTAAGAAGTGAGACAGCTCGTCTAGGAGTGCCTAGAGCTTTTTAAAATATTAGTCGATAGTAACACGTATTGCTCCATTTTATTGTTTTTTAAATGCCCGACGTATATGCTCGGAACTTGGTACAACTTTCAATCACTGCCCCAAAAGGTGGCCACTCAGAAAACTCGACCCGTATGGGCCCGCACCGACCAAAAGGCCCGCTATTGCTGCTCCACTCCCACCATTTAAATGGAAGGAATACTACCCTTCCTCCTGACTCGAACCAAGTAAATGGGAGGGATGCCCCCCACCTCAGCCACTTGAACTAGAGATGACTAGCACATCGTATTAGTTTTTGACACGACATCAAAAAAGGAACTCTCTTTTCCAATCAATTCAGGAAAAAAAATAAAAGAAAAAGAGAGAATACAACAAAAATGGTGTCGACATAATGATCCAGTCATGCCAAATATCAACATGTTACATTGTGTTAATAAAATTCCTTATCAACACCAATGACCCACTCATGCCAAAGATCAAAATGTTACATTGTTAATAAGATTCCTTATCGACAAATTGTAATCATCACCATTTGTCAAAATTGTATGTTTGTAAATTCACAACATTCATTCATCTTAATAATAATATTTCATGCATATATATTTTTGAGGTATACTTTCTCTAGGACTCTAAAAGCAAGTAAAGGAAACAATAATATTTGTATGACAACGTCATTCTTTTTTTTACTGTCTTAATCTACCATAGAGATTAACACAATTCCCTTAGCAGATTTATCATCATACCTCTTCGTCTAGAGTCCTCGTCATCTATACTCAATCTAGCCTCCGGAATCTTGAACTGTGTTCATACGTTGGATACACTTGAACTGCATACCAGTCGGTAGGTCTTCCCACTTGCCAACCGATGTCTAGGTTCTATGCCATGGCCCTCTCACATACATAGCAACTTGGCTAGGAATCATGCACCAAGATAGAGGGTTGATGTCATGTTGACATTAGATAATAAAAATTGTGTCGATTCTCTTATGGAGCATTCTTATGCCATATAGCCTACCCCATTATGATGGGAGAAGGCTTGGATGATGATGAATAAATGAGGATAGCCTATTGCCGGTGAACAATTTTAGATATTATATCATTCCAAACTAAGATGAAACAATAAATAATAGTTAATACACAATATCATGCCTGAATGTATAAAATATGTTTCTAGGTTTTTCAGTAAAAATCTATTTTGTTTACTTTGTTTCAAGAACTCCAAAATTCCAATCCAAAATTGCGAAAGCCACCAATAATGATAATTACAAGAAGGGTTCGGAAACCATTTGTTAATCTAGCTTCTAATACCAAATGAGCTCATTTGTAAATGCAAATGAAGCATCAATCTGGATACAAATACTAGGTATACTAGGCACTAATGCTCGCGGTAATGCGGAACAACAACCATTCCTAAAAAATCTAAGATATCGGCACCGCTAGAGCACAAGTTAGTTTGCAATCAAAGATCATCCAAACTTTAGCGACAATCAACATGAAGAAAAGAAAAATTGGAAGGAATTTCACCTGAAAGAGGATGGTGAGGCGAGCGAGAGGGGCGGTGCAGGTCTTGCTGACCGCCCCGGCGACTCCTCCGGCGAGGAGGTTCGACATCGCCCCCATATGCTGCTGCTGCTGCTGCTGAGGACGGCGGGGGCGTTCCTCCGCTGCCGCCGTGTACTTGCGGGCCCCGTTCTCGGCGGCGAAGCCTCCGCCGACCCCCACCCTCGCCTCCGTCTGCATCTCAGGACTCGACGAACAACGCCTCTAGGAAACCCTAACCCTAATTGGAAGCGGAGAGAGTGCGTGTGATGAGGAATGGCGCTCGTTAGGAAACCCTAACCCTAGATTTGAAAGAAAGCGACATAGGGATGAAAAAAGCGCACGTGAGGAAAGAAAAGACAGAGAAAGGGGGAGGGGGGGTATTCTTGCGGCTATGTTACGTCACCGGCTGTAGGTTTCTTTTCCTGGGAATATTCTGCATAGTTGCTGTGGAAACAAATTTGTTAGTGGCTGCTGTGCTTTATTCTTTTGATTTGGGCCAGCCCAGACTTTGTCAATCCGTAACAGGCTCGGGTGAGCTTGGTACCCAACCCAACCTGGTTAGTGTCTGGGCCCGGGCTTTGGCCAGGCCCTAGCCCGGACCAAGCCAGAATTGACCTATCCGGTCCGATTTTTCAGGTTACATCTTGATCAGGATCGATGATTGATCACGACCGAGGCTAAACTATCCTAGTGGTACCCCAACTACAAAGTTCGATTATTTTTGAAACACATTTCGTCAATTTCGAAACATATGTCATCAAAAGTATATATGGCCACACAAGTATTTAAATTATGCTTTTGTGCTGCAAGATATGCCTTTATACCCTCTTGCCGATTGGTATTTTGCGTTTATTTTTTTTTCTGTCGAATCGATTGAAAAACAGGCTCCCAATGTTAGTACTAGTTAGTATCGTTATCGAATCGGAACATGCCAAATCGTATCTGTATCGGTCTGTGGAAACCGCCCAACTATGAATAAATGTACTGACAAACTAAAAAAAAATACCAACCCATACAACACAGATACACAGATACAAGAAACATTCAAGCGAGGGATAAAACCTAGTAATTATTCAAGAACATGCATGATGTTCCCATCTTGAAATACATCATCTTGCCAAGAAAATCCTTAGAAAGTTCGTCACACAGTACTCCCTCCCTCCGGGGAGCCTTCGTCTATCCCCACCCTCCCCTTGACACTCTTGTACGAGTACCTGCTCGCGACGTAGGCGTACGCGCCTAGGTTCACCCCATTAATGGCAGCTATCAGCCAGTAGAACTGATCGAGACGGCTCCTGTTCAGATCCTTGGCGATCCACCCGTCGCCGCCCCCTCTCGCGGTGGCGTAGTCGACGACGGTGATCAGGAGGCTGCTGAGGAAGCTGGCGGCTCCCATGACGCTGAGATAGAACGCTATCCCCAGGCTCCTCATGCTGTCCGGCACCTGGTCGTAGAAGTACTCCTGCAGGCCAACCACGGTGAACGCGTCCGCCACGCCCAGTATCGCGAACTGCGGGACCAGCCAGAACACGCTCGCCGGGGCCGCGCCGCGCGCCGCCACGCGCAGCCTCCTCGCCTCGACCGCCCCCGCCACCGCCAGCGCCAGGAGGGCGAACGCCATGCCGACCCCGATCCTCCGCAGGATGCTCACCCCCCTCTCGTCCCCCGTGGCGCGCCGCAGGGAGGGCACCAGGACCCGGTCGTAGAGGCAGACCGAGACGACCATGCTGGCGGCCGCGAAGGCGTAGAGGGAGGCCGCGGGGACCTCGAACCGCCCCGCCAGTACCCTCCGGTCCATGACGCTGCCCTGCTTGATGAAGAACGTCGAGGCCTGCGCGACGCACATGCCGAACGGCAGGCAGGACAGCCATATCGGGACGATGGACAGTACCAGCTTCACCTCCTCCACCTGCGTTACCGTGGCCAGTCGCCATCGACTACTACTAGCTACGTTCTCCTCCTCGACGATGGCGGCTTTGTCAAGAAACCTGACATGATGAACATATGTGTTAAAGTCCATGCTACTTGCACCGAAACTCAACTCTTATGGACGCTGCTGCGTGGACCGCGCTTTTGGCCCGCAGTCCACGTGACAGCCTCCCATTGACAGGTCTACCAGGCAGAAACCACCGGCCATTTATTATTTCCGTAAAAGTATTGGCAAGAGAGGGCTGAGCGTTAACTAACCGGAAAATCCTACAATTACAAACCTCTACAACCAAGGTTTTACAACCGGCCACGTGTCCCATTTTCATTGGTTGTAGATGGGACCGGATGGAACCATGTTAGCAGAGTTGAGTGGGTTGTAAGAAAGTTGTAAGAATTTGATAGTAAACTTAGCATTGTTGTAACTAACCAACCTGAGCTGATTGGTATGGCAGAGGAGCCTCGTGTTGCCCTTGCCGGTTCTCGGCGCCTCGTACAGCTCTCCGGCGTCCGAAGGGAGAGGGAGGCGCCTCTTGGCCGCGGCGGCCACCAGAACCCGCAGCATTGGCGTCAGGGGGCTCCCCTGGGGCGCGCGGTACCGGTACCTCCGCCTGCCGGCGAGGAAGACCGCGAGGTTGGCCCCCATGACGGCGGCGAGGGCCACGTCCGCGGCCCCCCAGCCCACGTTGTCCTGGACGTACACCACCGCCGTGACGCCGACCACCACCCCGCTGCACACGCCGCAGTTCCACCAGTTGAAGTAGGACATCTTGCTCCTCCTCTCCCCGGCGTGGTTGTCGTCGAACTGGTCGGCCCCGAAGCTCTCGAGGGAGGGCTTGTGTCCCCCCGTGCCGACGGAGATCATGTACATGGCGACGAAGAAGACGACCTCGTGGGTCCTCGAAGGCTCGGTGCAGGTGCCATCGGAGTCGCACGGCTTTAGGCTCGGAATAAGTTGGGACATGGTCAGTAACAGAAGACCCTGCAGAGCCAAATTTGATTGGAAAAAAAATGATCGGATTAAATCGTAAATTGTTACGTTCCCGTGTAGGGGTTATAAACGGTTCGGATCAGTTCAAATTGAATTGTATATATGAAAATCGAAATAACTGTGAATCGTATTTCTCAAAACCGAAAACTGAACCATTTTTATAAAAATCGAACAAAATCGAACCAAATTAATTCGGTTCGACTTTCGGCCGGTTTGATTTCATGGACCAATGTGCCAGATCTTCTAGTTTTTAGCAAAATAAGTCTATTTAAATAATATTTTATTTTAAAAATATGGCATTATTATATTACATAGTGTGAAAAATATTAGTATATATAGATTGGTGGTAGAGAGAGAAAGTGCTCAGAGAAGTACCGACAGAAAATAGGAGAAGAGAGTACTGCGCTCAGTTATGGGTTACAAAACATTAACATATACAGATTGACGGTAGTTTGATAAATTATTAAATCTAAATAGATTTTCGGTTCGGTTCAGTTATCCGGATTATGAACCGAAAATCGAACCGTTATTTCAAAATTTTAAATTTTCAAACCGAAATGCGAACAGATAACCGAAAAATCGAACCGTTTGTTTTATTTCAGTTCAGTTCGATTTTCGGTTTTCAATTGTTATAAGCTCATCCCTAGTTTGATCCACTGAACTTCTATCATCCAGTTAGAACTTTTATGACTCTTTCTGCTGACCAGAAGGGTACTCGGGTTCGGAAATTCGATACTATTTGGAAAGAAATTGCACATGCCATATTACCCCTAGGTAGACGACGGTCGAGGCCAAGATGGTGTAGAACCTCCCAAGGTAGGCGTCGGCGGCGAATCCTCCGACGAGGGGCATCATGGTGGTGACGCCGATCCAGCAGTTCACGTTCTTGACCGCGGTCTTCACGTCCTGGTGCAGCACCTTGGTCAGGTAGATGATGAGGTTGGTGGACAGCCCGAAGTAGCTCAGCCTCTCACTGAACTCGATTGCTGCAGAAGAAGATGAGCTCTATGAAGCATCAGTTTTTTTATTTTCGGAAAAAAAAGAAAAAAAAAAAAATCAGATACATGAGTTGGTCTCCGAGTTCGACTTCACTCGGAAATCTCAGATACACGAGTTTATCATTGTGTCATAAAATGTTTGTCCTATCATATTTTCGTTTAGTTATGCTTGATGGCTTCATAAACCTGATGCCACTTAAGGTTAACTATAAAGAAGCTTCTAAACTATCCAGAAAGATCATGGACCATCTAGAAAGATCTTGGACCTTCTGGAAAGATTTTGAGTCTTCTGAAAGATTCTCGAGCCTTCTGGAGGATTCTACTATATTCTAGAATATTCTGGAAATTTTTCGCATAACCCTGATCCATAGAGGGTTACGTAAATCCGTCTCGATGAGACCCAAACTTTGGAAGGTACATGTAGACTGTGCTCGGAGAAAATTAGAAACATCCATGATTAACTGGAACTGATTGAAGAGTTTGTGGGATTTTGACAAGCTTAAAAATCAAATATTAAGAAAGTTGACATGCTGGGAGACTGAAATATATACTTATGGAAAAAAGTACTTCTTTGACACGATTTGGAACTAATCGCACTCTTATAGACGCCCAACTTATATGGGACCCACAAAGTGCGTCAGTTTGAAGTACGTTATATATATATATATATATATATATATATATATATATATATATATATATATATATATATATATATATATATATGCGTGTGTGCTTGTGCAAGCTAACAACCAGTCATCATGTTGATCTTAATTAATGACTAGCTGATATGCTTAAAATGTCCGTTCTTTGCGTTCACTCAACTAACTTGACTGTTTGGTGCAGCTACAATCTTCAGCAGAGCTCAGACCTAGATGCTTACACTAATCAAATTATGGGACTAACAACACAAAATCAGAAAATTAATAAAATGATCAACAAAAGTACCACCTATTAATTAATCTCTCATCTTCTGAATTGATCAAGGAGAAATATAGGGTTAATTACACTGACACTCCCACTATTCCGAAAATAATTACACTTACCACCCCTCTCCTTTATAAATTTTATTAACAATAGGCGTGATCATTGTTATTAGTTTCTATAGAAAATAGAAACTGTAGGAGGTGTTCGTGTAATTAGTTTCAAAGTATTAGTGGTCCGTGTAGTAAATGTAAAACATAGAGGTAGTTGATGCAATTAATCCGAGAAATATATACCTATGATGAAGAGGGAAGCTTTCCAAACTCCAGTGGAGGCTCTGAGAGGGACCTTCCCTTCGTGGTCGACCGACGAATCGTACACCCATTTCTCCTCTCCTTCCGACTCCTGATCTCTTCTCTCCATGAAGATCGATACAATGCACTTAAAACCTTCAAAAATGAAGAAGTTTATAAGAAAGCAAGCTATTCTTGGAAGAAGCTATAGCTATAGCAATAGAGTGTGGTATCAAACTCCTGAGGCTGAGAGTAAAAGCAAGCTAGTGACTGCTTATATAACATTTTTTCCGACTGGCTATGAAGGAGAGGGTGTCCACTTTGCGTGACACTAGCAATCTTTTTCTCCACATGGTCAAATTGAAACACCAAATCTGTAGGTCATATCCTCATTTGATAGGAAAGGATCAAAATTAAGCATTTGAAAGTCCGATAGTGCGCCAATGCTTATCTCTTTCATTACTTGGACTAACAGCAATTAATCAATCACTACTTAACTAAAAATTGTCATATATAATTGGGAAGTGGAAGCCAATGGCAAGTGAGGTCACTGAGGAAGAACCAGAGGGTCAGCAGCACTAGAGTCACATCAAGCTCTATGGTTGGGTCAGAATGTTGTAACTTATAGTTGCTGAGTGCTTAATGCTGCACTGAGCCTGGAGGCACATGCATACATACAAAGGGCCGGCTCTGGGGTAAGTCGGACAAGCCTGGGAGCTTGGACAACCCTCCAGGCTCAGCACGATCACACCAAAGGTCAGGGTCACGGATAACCACCAGGACCAGCTGACATTAAGGATCAAGATGCAACCAAAATTGGTTCCAGGATAGGACAACCCAACCCTCCGGGCCGGCCCTGTACATACATACCTACATCCCTTTTCGTCAGAGTAAACTGTAAACATAGTTGGATGGGAGGGGGTTTTCCAGTTATCATAATGATGCAGTTGACACCATCTTTCCGAGTGCTGTAGTTGGTGGGTTCGTCACCGGAGACACAGACACGAAGACTTCGTCCCAAACATTCGGGGGGTGCCGACTTCTCTAAAGGTTAGAATCCTTGAATCCTCCTAATCTAGCTAATGGTGACAATCGACACCACGCCTACAACCTCTTTTTCACTAGTGGGCAAATCAAATTTGATACGGACTAATCCAATTACCACGATCTTTCGTGGTAGTTCCATTATCGATTGTAATGGAACACAATATTCTCCATTTCTTGCCCATGTCAATATAGCTTGTAAATTCTAAAGTAGCTGGTAATCATGGTTCAGAACTTGACCAACCCCCAACATGCTTTCAGTCCAACTTGTAGAGGGAAAAAAAAAACTTAATTATCAATAGGATCATGTCTAGCATTTAGAATCAGAAAATTTACTGTAGGAATAAAAACTTATACAAAATTTAGAAAAACGATAAAAGCGAAACAAATTTGAAATACCGATACATTCCGACAGATGGAGGAATTTGGACATGTCCAAATTCCGACAGACCGTCTGTCGAAAAATGGACATGGTCCAGGGAGCTGCGGTTCAATGTTGGTTTGGTTGAGGGTTGGAGGTTAATAGTTGGTGGTTGGGGCGTGGGAGGTGGGGGGGAGTTACATTTGGTTGTATATGAAGGAAAGGGGGGGGGGGGGGGGGGGGGGGGGGGGGGGTGTTGGGGAGTTAAATTTGGTTCACAGCAAAGGAGGGAGGAGGAGAAGAAGAAGAGCAGCCATGTATACGAAATTTAACTCCCCCCCCCCGGGTAGGAGGAGACACCCCCCCCTGTTGTGAACCAAATTTAACTCTCCCCCTCTTCCTTCGTAAACAACCAAATTAAACCCCCCCCCAACCACCAACTATCAACCCCCAACCAAACCAACATTGAACCGCAGCCTCCTGGACCATGTCCATTTTCCGACAATCCATATGTCGGAATGTATCGTTATTTCAAATTTTCTTTATTTCTATCGTTTTTTTCCAAATTTTGTAAAAAAATTATTCCTACAGCAAATTTTCTGATTTAGAATCAATGTGGGGATTGACCTTAGCAAAAAAAAAAGTGGTGGGTTGGAGCCCACCCCAGCCCCTACGTGGTTCCGCCTCTGCCCTTAGCATTCAGGTCAACAAGGCTCGGCTAGGGGCAAGGAATGACAATGACGCGGTGAGCCTGGAAAGAGGAAAGGGTGTGATGCAGATTTTGTGACAGTTCTTTTGCTTCTTGTGTTAGGTTTATCCATAGTTGAACCTGGCTTCTTTCTTGCACCAGTTTTTCCATTAGTGGTCCTAGTGGAGCCTAGGGTTAGGCAACAAAGCCCCTGTTTGAAATGGTATCTGTACTGTGAGTAATATGACTTTCTGTTCTTGTTTGTGGTTTTCCCTCAAACCCTCTCCTTAGTCAAACCACTGGTGTGGGTTTCAGTGGGGTT
The DNA here is from genome assembly GCA_029216955.1 of Iris pallida. Lineage (NCBI taxonomy): Eukaryota > Viridiplantae > Streptophyta > Magnoliopsida > Asparagales > Iridaceae > Iris > Iris pallida. Next base: position 1,333,462 of record JANAVB010004599.1, on the reverse strand, counting down.
GGGGGGACTGGGAGGGACTTGCCAACCACAGATCCCTCTCCACAAAGATAGGGTTCTACTTTCGTAAGCATAGTTGCGTCGAAAAGTCCAACAAAACACTAAAAGTAGATACTCAAATAGATCCTCGATTGCGAGAACATAACCATTAGAACAATTGGGGGTAATCCATCATATATCGAGATCAAAGAATGCAGGCAATAATTCCAATATATTTAGGTTGGGGTCTGTATCGGGTTTTATTGGGACTTTCATACTTGCAGAAATAACATATTCAGATATCTTCTTAAACGCAAGATGCAAAGAAATCTTATTACAAAGGTAATATCAATTCATACAAAACGAGAAGCTCTGTATTTTACTCTAAATGCTTGCTTCATCAAGGCCATGAAAGTTTCAGAGAGAACAATCTAGACTACACAAAACATCGATTGTTATAAATCGAAAATTTTCTTACTGAAGATAATCCTTCCCTTCCACAGCCTCCAAAATGAAATCAAGTGAGAGGATAATCTACATGTTGCCGAGGTCTTCGAGCCCCCAGAGGGCCAACTCTTCGATTTTATGAGGTCCCTAAATGAACCGCCTAAGCTGAACAACAGCCTCTTTGTGAACCAGCAGAATCAGCCACATTGATGGTTGTCCCCTGAATGGGAACCCCAGCACTGCTTGCTGCCTCTTGTGCGGCAAGCGCCTTCTTGCTTATTATGTGGTGAATCTCAGTTAAAATGGTCTGAAATGCCTGCTCAATATTGAGTGCTTCCAGCGCTGAGGTCTCAAGAAAGGAGAGTCCCTCTTTCTCAGCCAGCGACTGGGCATCATCCCCCGACACAGATCTTAGATGGTTTAAGTCGGCCTTGTTTCCGGCCATCATGATGACGATGTTGGAATCAGCATGGTCTCTGAGTTCACGAAGCCACCTCTGGACGTTTTCAAAAGTTTGCCTCTTTGTTATGTCATAGACTAAGAGAGCTCCCACTGCGCCTCTGTAATAAGCACTGGTGATGGCACGATACCTCTCCTGACCAGCAGTATCCCATATTTGCGCCTTGATTGTCTTCCCTTCTATCTGTTAATGAAACTAAATCACATCAACATCGTTCAAATAGCATATATCAATGACAACACCTAACATTCTCAAGTTGGACAACCCACAATTTAATCACAATAAAATAACTGCCATGCAACCAAAAATAAAGGCCTACGTCGTTGCAGCTGTCCTGGAGGAATACCAACTTCAAAACCTATTAGTTCCATAAAGCATCATTTACCTGTAAACAGTTCCATACCATTCTCTACAGCAACACAGTCACCTTAACAAGCATGTAGCAATAGTTAACGTTGTGAAAAGCAGAAGCAGCTACTAGGCTAGGAAGGGGGCCTAGTAAGTACGGACAAATGCGGGCTTAGGTGGGATTAAACAGTTTTCTATTGTGGCACGATTCAATCTATACTAGTCAAGAGCAAATCTCTATTTTTGCAAGTACCCATTGTTTCCACAAGGGAAAACACTTTTTTAGGGTAGAATGTCATAATATTTGAGTAAGTAGAGGGGTCCAATATAATACCAGTAAACCACAAGGTAAAGCAACTAGGGGAACGAGTAAGCATTTTAGCAAATGAAGTAATCATTATTCATCATCAATGACTAGAAGGCATCCAGCACCCAAAGCAGAGATGCAGAATTGGTTCAGGAGGGGCCTAGGCAGGCCTCTTTTAAGAACATTTATAAACAGTCACTATAAAGGTCGGCATTGAAGCTGTGTCAAAGAAATATAACATAATATATTAATGGCTAAATTACAACTGATACCCTCAACTATTTTCAATATTCAACTTCATACCCTCAACTTTGATAATGTAGTAACTTAATACCCTATCTCAACTAATATTTTCAACTTGATACCCCCTCCGTCATCTAAACGTTAAGTTTTTCGTTATTTCTTTTGGACAAAAATGTCCATTCCTCCTACCCCCCACACCCAACCCCGCCCAGGCGACCCCCCGCAACAAGCCCCCGTCCAACCGCCGGTCCCCCCCCCCCTTCTGCCATCCACCCCCACTGCGGCCGTTGTTGCTCACCACCCGTCCCGTCGACCCCCTCCTGCCGGCCCCGGTGACCCCCATGACAAGCCCCCCCCCCCTTTCGGTCGCCGGCGCCGGAGAAAGAGGGAGGGCTGCTGGAGAGAGAGAAGGGGGTTGAAAGGGGAGGGTAATTTGGTCATTTCCATTTCGGTTAACACTGTTAGAGAGGAGGATATTAAGTTGGTACCTATCAAAGTTCAGGATATCAAGTTGAACACTGGGAATAGTTGAGAATATAAAGTTGTAATTTAGCCTATATTAATTCCATAAGAATTGAATTAATATTCATTCATTAGATACAAAGGACTAAATGGTATCAATAACAGAAACTATGGATGGCAAGGAACCGACTCGTAAGGGTATCTATTATACACCTGGTACTAAGGCAACAAATATAAAATTAGTATCTCACAATTGTTTATCCTGATCAAGCTGCCAGTTGTGATCAGTCCCTCCAACTATCACGTTATTATTTTAGAAAATGGGACTTCAGTGAGCAGATTGAACAAGGGAAATCAACATGTAAATTGTTGGACCATAAGCAAATTGAGACCATGTTGCTATAGCAACATCTGACAAGAATGTCATCATTATAAAAGCCTGTTACCAATAGTCAGTCAGCAATGGAGCAAAATTATAAACAATAGAATGTTGCATAAAAAATATAATATTACACGACTAGCTGCAGATGTCAACGTTTCTGACTTGCTGCTAAATAGCAAGCCAAGAATTAACTTAATAATTTACAATTATATATGGATAGTAAAAAAGACACAAAAGGATAACATTAGTATATATGAACAGCTCCCCTCAACTCACGCTGGATCATATTGAGAGTTTGTCACGAAACAATACTTTAACTCGATGGTGACAAGTAAAATAGCAAGCAACAAATTAACTGAATTAATAGCACAAGAACACAAATACGTAGTTCGGTCAAACTCAACCTACTCTACGGGGCAAAGGAGGAGAAAACTTTATTGAGATATCTCCTTTCAAGAAAACCTTACAAGGATTACAACCCCAAGCAAGCAACCCTCCCCCAAGCAAGGAACCCTCCTTTTTCGAGATCTCCGACAAGATCTCTCATTCTCCTCTTGAAGACTCCTTTAATGGCCACCTAGAAAATCCTCTCTTGATAGCCTCCTTTCTTAGCACATTGCCTACAAACCCTAGGCTAGTAGAGATCCTTATATATGCCTCTCATAATATTACTAAATATTAGAAAAAATCTAACATTAAATACGCTCTCACAATATTGCTAAATATTGGAGCAGATCATATCCAAAATTACACCCTAATAAGACTTTCCTTATTTGAGGGCGAGCCAAAATTTCAACAATCTCCACTTTAGCGAGTTGTTCACTTGCCACATAATGAAATTGTCCGATGATACGTGCTCCTTTACTTTAGATCCGACTTTTACGAAATTGTCTTTGGCCACTCCACCACAGCCTTTTCCTCCAGAAATAAGAAATTGCACTTGCAAACTAACGTTTATCACAGCCTTTGCCACCAGAACCGAGAAACTGCATATGCTCCCCCCACCACGATCTTTTCCACCATAACCGAGAGACTGCACTGTTGGCCCACGGACTCAATTTTTGTCACTGAATCGAGAAATTGTTGCTAGCCATTGTCTTCACCACAATTTTTATCCAGAACCGCAAAACTATCTATATCATGGTCTTTGCCTCCAGAACCAAGAAAGTACATTGTACCACGGTCTTTGACACCATAACTAATAAACTCACTGTCACGGTCTATCTCAGATACCGACTGGTTTCCTTAACCCTCTTACTGGGCCAAGTACCATACTCCGACCGAAGTACTTGAATGGAAATCATCACAGACTTGTGCATCCCCTCCACCTCGAACTTGATACTATTAATTGCTATCCAGCATTCCGAAAGTCCCTTGGATCTTTATGAACCAATCGATTTCAACAATTCCAATATAGAAAGATAGGAAACATACTAGTATTGTCACCTACCGTTGACCTAGATCCAAGACTTTGAAATCCTTTACGGTTCCGTAGCTCTACCAATTGTTGTGCACGGGACAGAAGCAAGCATGGAATAGTAGTTTAACCTGATGATAACGAAAAAAATAGCAAGGCACAAAATAATTGAACTAATAGCATAGCTGCATAAGAACACAAAATATACGACCTACTCCAAAATATATGACCTACTCCACGGGACGAGGGAAGAAATTTTTTATTGAGATCTTCAACGAGATCTCTCTTTTCAAGAAAACCTTACAAGGACTACAACCGCATACACTACAAACAACCCTCCCTCCCTTATCAAGAACTCTCATTTTTCTCTTGAAGACTCTTTTAATGGCCATCTAGATGATAGTCTCATTTCTTTAGCAACTTGCCTATAAAATTCTTGCCTAGCAGAAAGCCTTATATATGCCTCTGATAATACTACTAAATATTAGAGCAAATCTACCCTTAAATAGGCTCTCACAATATTATTAAAAATCAGAGCAAGTCATCCAAAACTAGACCTTAATAAGACTTTTCTTATATGAACTAGAGGTGAGCATTATTAGGTTCTAAACCGAAAACCGAACCAAACCAAATAAGCTATTAGGTTCGGTTCAAAAAAAATTTGGGTCAGGTTCGATTTTAGAAATTTTATAATACGGTTTTCAGTTTCGGATTCGGGTATTGGGTTCGATTTCGATTTAAAACCGAATAGGTAAGGTACAATTACAAAAGTACCCTCATCAATACCCTACCTATATAATCACTTTTTCTCTCTCCTCTTATTCTCAGTTCTCTCAAAGAACAGAAGAAGCGCCGCTCCCTATTCCCCTCGAGAGAAAAATTCCTAGGTAGTACCTACCTCCGTGGCTCCGCCTCTCTTCTCACTCTCTCACCACCTCTCTTCTCACTCTCTCACCGTCTCTCTTCTTACCGCCTCACGGTCTCACCGCCTCTATCTCTCACCGATCTTCGACGACCTTCTCCGCCACCCTTTGGATCTGAAGTTCGACAAGCTTGTAAGTATTCTTATTTTTTTCCTTTTATTTTTTTTATATTTTTTCTAATTATTATGTTCAAAGTATCGGTATCGGACCATTCCTATGAGTATCAGTATCGACGATATCGGTAGTATCGGATCGGAGTATCGAATTTTTTTGGTATCGGAAAACAAATAATTATTAATAAATTATTAACATTTAAAAAATATTTTTATACATTTAGGCATAATTTTAAGTATTCCCAGTGCTATTTCTTAGTAGTTTTGAAATTAAGTGAAATAGTAGTCACCCTTACCGATTGGTTTACATGCAATAGATCAATTTTCTTCTTTTATATGTTTTTACAACCTTATTATGCTTCAATCCCTTGTTGATTTGTCTTTTTTTCTTCAATTGTATTTGCCAAATTGATCGGAGAAAAGACCCCAATGTCGGTATCGGTCGGTATCGAGTATCGGTCAGTATCGGATCGGGACATATCAAACCGTATCGGTATCGGCCGTATCGGATCGGTATCGGCCGATACTTTAAACTATGGTTCAAATATCTAAAGTCTGACTGGCTCCTATTATTATCATTTCTTTACTGTTGTTTCAGCAAAAAAGGAGAGAGAGTTGGATTTAGCAAAAGTTGTACTGAAGCTTATACATCCGGCTTTGAAGTCTTTGGTGATGTTTTTTGTACTGAAGCATGAAGCAGTTAGGAACTTAGGGTCCCTGCTGATTTTTTCGTTCATTAAGACCGTATCTGCTTGGTACTTTGTATTTTATCTTTAGCAAAAGTTGGTAGAGAATATAGTAAAATCTAAGAAGTATTCATGAATATAACTTTATAGACAGTTATCCCATCATCATATTTGTTTTGGGTCATATAACTTTGTGTTTTATCTTAATGTTTGTAGACTATATTGTGAATCTGTGATATCTTTGAAGTATTCATGAATATAGCACTGTATTTTGAAGAGAATTAACTGAGCCTCAATTTAACTGTAATAAATTGTTAATATTGCAAATACTATCAGTGCTTTTATTGTTTCAGGCCATTTCTGATGTTAATATTGTTGATGTTAATATTGTTTTAAGCCATTTCAACTGTTAGTATTGTCGATGTTGATGTTTCTTGTCATTTATATATTCAGACCTTTCATTAATCAATAAGTTATTGACTAGCTTGGAATCTTGGCTTTGAGCCTTTCATTATTCAATAAGTTCTAGGATGGCAAGAGGATCAAACTAGAAATCTGTGACAAGTTTTTTTATATGGTAAGAACATCTTATTTCTTATTATTCAGTCATGTTAGCTATGTTCAGGAATATTCTAAACTTTTAACATCTGGCTCTTGGTACCAAAAATGCCCTCTTGTTTAAGTTATGATTTCAGTAAATGCTTGAATGTTTAACTTTTGAGGCGAACCCATCTCCTTATTGATTAGTCAACATGATGTTTTTACTTGTTGGTCTGTTCTTACTTTTAAGATCATCTTCTGAAGGTGTAACTCTCTGCATAAGAACTTCAAATCTGTGACTTAACAGTAAGTATATGATGTTGGTATGTCATCAGATATTGATGTTGTAAGTTGATTTGAGGTTTCAAGTTTCTATAATTTGATCTGGGTCTTCCATTCTAATATTTGTAAAGGCACTTTCAGGAATTATATGATAACTCTGAGACCATACTTTCCTATGCCTTAGCTGAGTGGGAGGTTGTGCTCTGCCCCTCTCTGGTATGGGTTCAAGTTCTACCTGATCCATTTCTAAGACGATTAATCCTCACGTACTTGCAATTTTAGCTGTCCTGGATAATATTTTTAGTTTAGAAAGGTGGATGAGCATATGAAACTGTTCCTTTCTTGATAGAAAGGTTGATGAGCAGAATAAGGCTTGGAATCAGTTTATTCACAATGGAGATGTCCCTAACCAAACCTTTATGATAGTAATTGATAGCCAACGAACTATTTTTTTAAAAACTAGAAAGCTCTCTAGAGATGTCCCCAAATTTTGTATCACAACCAAAGTCATTGGCCATAAATAGTGGACTAAACAGATTATCAGTTTAGGATGGTGAATTAGTTCTAGTTATCATTCTGCATATTCCAGTGAATAGAAATCATATGAAATTGAAATACTTATCATGTCAAAATGCAGTTGGCTTGAAATTTCCATGTAATACCAAACAGTTTGGAACTTTCAATGGTACAGAAGCAATGCAGTAACAGTTGGCTTATCCTCTCTATGTAGCTGCTGCATCAGAAGACACAGGAAGCTACACCAGTAGCAGAAGGCCAAAAGCTGCTAAAACTGAAGAATAAGAAGCTCCCAAAGCTTGTTACTCTTTACTCGTCCTCATTTTTTCCTCTTCTGTTCATTACTTAAGTTGAACTATGTGTTCATATTGTTGTAATTATTTGTTCCTTGTAAGTTGTTTATTGAACTATTTGTAAAGCAAAATTAAGAAAGAAAGCTGTGTTATCTCAATTTGTATTTGTTTTTTGTCATGTTTTTCTGGGTTGATTTTTTATGAATTTTTGTGTATGAATTTTTTTGAAAGCACATAACCCTAACTGTTAGGCCCAGACCCATTAGTAAAAAAGGCCCAACTGTCCGGCCCATTAAAATGGCCCAACCGATTAACCGATTAAACCGCTGATTATATCGGTTCGGTTTAGATCAGTTTCTTCCAAATTCGGTTCGGTTCGGTTTCGGTTTAGTTTATTCTGAATTCGGTTTATTCGGTTTTGGAAAAATCGGTTCGGTTGAAACCGATTTAACCGAATGCTCACCCCTAATATGAACATGAGAGTCATGAGACGAAATCCCAACAGTAGAAATGTGAGACACTGACTAGTGTGAGATTTGCGAATAAAACAAAAGGTGGACGAAACATAAGGAATTGAGAGTATGTGGGATGAATAGTGATGATGGACTATATGGCAATAGACTTCCATATGTTTCTTCCTATCATCGATTGTTTGCAATATGTAGAGCGCTCTGTTTGCCAGAAGACGGGGAAAGAAGATAAAAAAAAAAAACACAAAGGAAAGGAGACCACAAAGCCAAGCAATCTTGACAGTGATTATTGTGATGGCATTATGCTCTGGTTCAGCCAAGGACAAGAGGCAATATATTGTTTCTGAGCTCAACACTAAATTAGAACCACCAAAAGAAACACACAAACTAATGAGAGAGATGCACAGTAGGAACACAGATGAAGACAAGATGAGAAACTTACAATAATGCTTGTGATAGAGTGCCATAAAGACAGAAGAATCTGACTATGTAGTGTTTTGGTGTGAGAAGCTGGAACGAATACTACATAAACAATTGCGCAATATCCAACAGTGAATAGTAATAAGGCTTTTAACATGCTCTCGGTAATGAGCAACATATGGGAACAACCCGACCCAAATCAAATTTTGGTAAAAACCACACAACTTGAATCAAACCAAAATCCGGTGAGAGACGCCCATCTTGACCTAAACCAAAACAAATCTAGATACAGACCACCCGTTTTGGTTCAAAACAAAATCCAGAGAGGGTAAATGATCTTTACGTAAACAAAATTTTGTGGCAATAAGAGTCCGTCATATTTGCTTGAAACAATATCCGGTGAGTCACGTCTTGATCTAAATCAAATCAAACCTCGCTAAGATCCACCAATCTTGACTCGAATCAAAATCCTGTGAGGGTCACCTCTCTTGACCTAAACAAAATAAATGGTGAAGGTCACCTGTTCCGACCTAAACCAAATTAAATATTTGTAAGAGCCACCAGTCTTTGCTTGAACCAAAATAAGTTAAGTCATCAGTCTTCACCTAAACCAAATCAAATTTTGGTAAGAGCCACCTCTCGTGACTTGAGCAAAATCCGGTGAGGGACATTCATCTTGACCCAAAACAAACTTAGTGAGAGCAAGGTTCACACTATCGAAATCGGAATCGGTATCAGGCACTTCTTATGAGTACCGATGTCGGTATTTTCGGCAGTTTCAGCAGTTTCGAATAGCGATTAACAGAATTCTTTTTCAGAGTCAAAATCTTAAACTTATTATTATTTAAAGTACAAAAAAAAGTCAGATATTTAGGCATGATTCTCTAATTATTTGTTATTAGTTTGAAGGGAATAATATTAAGATTGATGGATGTCGACAATTTATAAATATACTACTTGGACAATGGAATGGTTACACTGTATGTACGTGGTAGCATGTAGATTTCAACACATTAAATTATTGTATCATCACCATTTTTCTTATATTTCTTTATTTTTCTTACAGTTTTTCTTTGTTGAATTGACGGGAAAAGGGAGTCAATGTGGGTATCGGCCAGTATCGGTAGTGCTCGGTAAGAGATCATGATAGACCAAAAACAATACAATATGACCGATACATATCTATCGATACTGCAAACCTTCAGATAAAGTCACCCGTTTTGACCTAAGTCAAATCAAACTATCGAAAAGGTATGTTCTATTGAGCCTTACAACACATTGTTTCCACCGTTTCGGTGAAGTAAGACATATGGACAAGAAAAATCCCAAATTTGTCAATTATCACTCTATCAAATCATTGAATTTTTTTGGGAGAAGTCTCTAACAACAGAAAATTGATGAACTAGACTTCTAAATGGAGTATATAGAAGTGGGGAGAGAAACTTGAAATTAAGGGTTTTAAAATAAGTAGGACAAAAACACTATATATGAAAAGTGTATATGAAATATAACTTCAAACAAAATGCAAGAAAAAATAAGGGACTACATATAGATAGATAAGAGATACCATAGTTTTCGATATTTATGAACAATCATTCATAATAACAAAGAGATCGAGAAGGATGTCAATCTTATAGAGTACTTCGTCATACAAAGATAACTTTGAAGTTTAAAGAAAAATTCTATAAGACGGAGATATCGAGAAGGATATCATTAAAATGTAGTACTTCTAGAGTACTTTGTGATACAAAGATAACTTTGAAGTTGAAAAGAAAATTCTACAAGCTAGAGAGAGCGAGAAAGATGTCATTAAAATAGAGTACTTTGTGATACCAAGATAACTTTAAAGTTTAAAAAAAATTCTACACGACAAAGAGGTCGAGAAGGATGTCATTAAAATGGAGTACTTTATGATACGAAGATAACTTTGAAGTTGAAATAGAAAGGCTAAATTACTCTAATAGGACCCCAACTATAGTGTTCGGACATTTTTGGTACCTTAACATTCCACTGCTCGATTTTGGCACCTCAAATTTATAAATTGTTCTTTTGAAGCATCTTTCGTCAATTTTGAAACACATCATGATCACTTCAAAAAAATATCTAGCAGTGCAAGTATTTAAATTGCGTTTTTATACTACAAGATATACTTTTGACGTGGTCTCGATGTGCTTCAAAATTGACAAAAGATGATTCAAAAGAGGAATTTATAAAATTGGGGCGTCAAAATCAAGCAACGAAAAGTTAAGTTGCCAAAAACACCCATGCTATATTTGAGGTTCGATTAGGGTAATTTAGCGAAATAAAAATTATTTAGGACGTCTATAAAATCACCTATGCTTTATGGATCAAATCGTTGGGCAATTAAGAAACATTTTCCAAAAAATAGTGTAACGTAAATACAAATGCTACGATTGATGAGTGATAATACATTTAAAAGTATGATAAGAAATGAGTGTCTTCGTGGAAAGTTCGAGGTAGCACCAATTGAGGACAAAATAAAATAATCATCTTAGATGGTTTGGATACATGCATCGTAGACCAATAGGTTCTCTGATAAGGAGAGGTAAGATAGTAGTTAAAGGAGTTACTATGATTATACGTAGGCATAAACTAACATGAACTGAAGTTTTAAAGAAGGATATGCTTTTCATTAGTATTACAGAGGACATGGTACTACATGGAGCTAAACGAAAGAAAAACATTCAAATAACCAACCCCAAAATTTTAGAATAAAGACTTTGTTGTTGTTGTTGTTGTTGTTGTTGAGTCTTTTGCCTTGCCCTTGTAATGAGGGTACATATATATCCGCATGCACCAGATGCATACCATATTGTTTGATCATTAGCAATAATGCATTGAAAGAATGAGGGTTTTTTTTGCTACTTGACGTCCATGACTTCACTTGACATGGAGGATTTGTAAATGTCAAGTGTCAACTGTCAACGTGCCAAAGTTCGAAGCAACACCAAGAACCCAAAAGACAATCTAGTGTCAATGTGCTAAAGTTCAAAGCGGCACCAAGATCCCACAAGACAATCAAGAGACATGACAATACGAATTCTGACGAGTCAAGATGATTTGGCAACATGTGTCATGCTCCCATCACTATATCCAAAAAAATTTCATTCTCCTTGAACCCACCAACATCGATGAATCACGATACACTGGCTCTATACCAATCTGACAACATGCACACAACGTTAATACTAGCGATTCAGTGTTCTAAAAATCGGGCTAGGTGGCCACCTAGGTGCTAAGCGGGCCGCCTGCCGCACCGAAAACTCCCAAATCGGACTCCTAGGCGCCTGTTCGGGCCTAGGCGGACCTGTTCGGCCAAGGCGAATATTTAAAAAAAAAATCAAAATTTTGAAATTTGAAATTTCAGAAACTTTTCAGATTTGAAAATTCAAAAAATATATTTTTTAAATCAGATTTAAAGGAAAAAATCAAAAATTTCAAAAAATAAAAAAAATCCAAATTTCAAAGAATTCAAAAAAAAATTCGAAAAAAATCAAAAAGTTCCAAAAAATTCAAAAAAATTTAAAATTCAAAATCCAAAATTTCAAAAAAAAATCATGTGCAACCACCCCTTTGGCACACCGAATCCGCCTACCGAAATTTATAACCCTGGTCAAACTTGTGAGTCGTAACAACACGGTCGTCATACCCCCCCCCCCCCCCCCCCCCCCCCCCGTTCTTACTTCATTCCTTAACTTACCCACCATCACATAACCACACTTTTCACCACTACACCAATCTTCATCACCTTAGCGTTATTCTACCTACCCCACATAGCCAGTAGTCCCTTACCTCTCTCTCACCTTTCTCCCCTACAAGAAGAGAGAGGAAGGGGGAGAGAGAGAGAGAGAGAGAGATCTCCTAGCCAATCCTCACAAATTGGATGTTGCATTAGTAATGGGTCTATGCACGAAGTTTGGTATGAGGTTGATGTGTGATGATGCGGTCTCTCTCTCTCTCTCTCTCTCTCTCTCTCTCTCTCTCTCTCTCTCTCAATGTGTGTGTGTGTGTGTGTGCGCACGCACAGACACACACACCACCCCTACTATTGGAGAAGTTAAACTAAAACTTAGAAACACCTAAAGTAACTACATGGCAATAGCATTCTTTGAGGTAATGGAGGAAAGTCAATCATGTGTTTAGCCCTTTATGCTTAATAAATATATTAGAATAGATTTATGAGCATGCATGTTACATTTAGATTCTCCACATAAATGACAAAGAAGTCTAATTAATTTAGCATGTCTAAGAAGCCAACAACATTCTCTCACATCATATTCATGTTTTGTTTTATTCAAGAGCAAAATGCACTAGGCTGGTAACGCTTCTTTGCCATATCAATAGTGCTTACTAATACTAATCAATTCCAACACTTATATTACTGCAAAATATTGATCATAAATCAGAAACTAATTACTAAATATATAGATATCCACTTCGGTACGCTTCAAATTTCTAATTTTATTCTAGAACTTCTAACCTCAGGCATCCATGTGTCATACTTTGCCTAGTGACTATGTGACTGAAGAAAGAGATGCACATAGTTACAAATTTCAAAGGAAGAGGGGGAGGGGGGGTGGGGGGAGGGGGTGGGGGGGGGAGGGATTGTAACCACACTCTTGACAGACACAACACAACACTGATAATTGATAAACATAATTTTACCAAAATGATCACCTACAAATTACGGACACTCCAAAATACATTAAGACACGTCAAAATAACTGTCCTTCCTTGTCGCCATGTGCCTACCTTGTCGTGTCGTATCCATGTCCCTGAAACATAGATGATCATGTAGTGAACAAAATTCAATTTTTTTTGTATACAGCTCATTTTGTGCCGCCCTCTTTTGTAGTTATACTTCGAGAAGGGCCTCGATAGCTTAGCCTAAGTTTCATTACATAAGAAAAGGCACGAATTTACCGTTACAAATGTAACACGTGACAATGGAACCATAGACATACATTATTCAGGAGAAAATTATTCGAAAAGAATTCTCCTTTTTGAATTATAATTCCATTCCAGAGACTCCTCAAGGTTAAATTTAAATGGAATGAATGCATAATTACAGTTAATAATTGTATAAAAAACGACAATTAATTTAGAAATTGAAGATGGGGCGAAGAATCGAACAGATCTTGACCTGGACGGTCCTGGTGGCGAACTCGACGCCAATGGTCGACTTGGACTCCAAGCAGAACTCGTTCCGGGTGAACCTCGAGAGGATGTTCGACTTCCCGACGCCGGAGTCGCCGATCAGGACGATCTTGAACAAGTAGTCGTACTCGTGATCCACTCTGTGAGCCATCGATCACTGCTCTTCTTCTTCTCCTCCTTCTTCGATCTGGATCCAAACCCGTTCCAAATCGAGCAAATTTCACCCAGGAATTAATCATCAAAAGAACAAAAAAAACACAGAAAATTCAGATCGAGAAGATGAAACCAACCTGAAATTGAAATTGGATCCGATCGAAAGAAACCCTAAAATTTCTCGAAAAATTTGATATTAGTTGGGGGGAGAGAGAGAGAAAGCGAGAGGCTTTTCTGGTGACCAATGGCGAGGAACGGAAGTGCGGAGTATATGGCAAATTAAACGGCTATCCCGATTTTGTAAACCATCAATTTCCAGATATTGGTGTTTTGTAAACTTTTATTAGTTTGATAGGGGTTTTTGTTTTCAGGGTTGTGGATACTACTGTAAAAGTTGGGCCGGACCGGCACAAATCCGGCCCCAAAAAATGGTCCACGTACCGGTCAGGTCGGAGTAATCGTGGGTCCAGACTGGCATGATCCAGTATATCGGGACGTGCTGGATCTCATATCTCGAATCATAAGAGAGGTCTGATCCGAAGTCCAGGCTCGTCCTGACTCGACTCGAGGCCCGGCCTGAGGTCCAGTCCGGCCCAAAATTGAAGGTTGGCTAATTGATCAACTAGATATGTAGTGGAACATATTATTTTCATATTGGCCAATAAAATTATTTTTTATATTGGTCAACTAATTATCAAGATATGGTAAAAAAATTACTTTTTCAAGTTAAAATGTTATCACATAGATATAGTACAAAGTTACATTGAGTTCCTTTATATATATATATATATATATATATATATATATATATATATATATATATATATATATATTTGTTTTATTTGGTCCAAGTGCGATCAGAAGTCTACCGTGTTGTGGATCATGTGTCGTGTCGGACTAGACTGAGATTTTCATGCTTAGGCGAGCCTCATTTTTGCTATATATAAGTTCGAGAGGTCTAGTTCGAACATGGTCTATCCAAATTTCGTGTCGGTCTGGATATTCATTTAGAAAAGCATTCTTAGTTTCACAAAATGCCAAGTTTAAGAATTTGTTAGAAGCGGTCGCACGAGATTTTTCTATGCGGAGCAACTGAACCATGTATATTGTATGATGGTCCAAAAATCATGGGGGAAATAATAAGAAGGAATGAATCCAAGTTAGATGCTTGGTGATCATGATAATCCAATAGTAAGAGCGAAAATTAATATTTGAACAAACTCCATTTGAAAAGAAAAAGTTGATGGGGACTGTTGTACAAACTAACAAACTAATGACATGGCAGGACACGCGTCTAAGTTAGATAGCCATAGGAAAATAAATTAATCAACTAGTCATTTATGTTATATCTTCTGGGTCACTCGAAATCTTTGAAAAGAATTTCATAAAAAAATCATACAAAATTTCTTCAATTTCCGGAACATACTTTATCTTCCACTATATAATGAGACTTCAAAACGGTTCAAAAGTGAGCCGTCTAAGTCGTCATTATATTACGGTCATTTTTTTATTTTTTTAAATTATGTAAAAAATTGTTGACAAAAGTAAAAATTTGTTAACATGGAGAATCGAACTCAACCAAACAAAAAAATACCTTGCACCTTAACCACATGAATTAGAAGAGATATTTAACTAAAATTAGATAATATTCTTACTATACGTTATTATACGTGTAAAGCACGTGCATTTATAAGAATGCAAGGATGCAACATCATGTTGCAAGTGGGCAAAGGATATTGAGTTTAAGGTAATTAAATACAAATTAGTCTGGACAATCGTTGCATGTACAAATTTCAATTAAAAAAAAAATATAGGCATAGAAAAAGAAAGAGAGTTACGAGGGAACATGAACGACAAGAGGAGACGGAGAGCAGATCTGATATTATATTTAATTATATCCCCTTTTCTATTACATGTGGGCCACGAGAGTAGATATATAGATGGTGGTCCACATGTAATAGAAAAAGAAATAAAATTGGATAGAATTAAATGGAATAGCATATCAGCTCCCGAGGAGACGAGAGAGAGAGAGAGAGAGAGAGAGAGAGAGAGAGGCAGGCAGGGGGGGTTGGATATGATGATTTTAGATTAGTATATGAATTTGAGCTAGCGGATGTGTAAGTATTTTTTATTTATAAATAATTATATTTTTAGAAAAAAAATGTTACAACAAAAAATAGTGATATCCTAATATTGAAGTATATATTAGTACAAATAATAAGAAAATGAGCTTTTTGGAACTAACTAAAATTAACATTAGAATAATATTTATGTTTCAAATTCCGTATCTAAACTCAAACCAAGTGCTAAGTTCATTCATGTTCTCCATTTTACCACATAATGTAGAAATATTATATTTTAATAACATTTAAAATCAGTTTTCTACTAAATAATAAAAAAACCATCGAAAATATCCGAATTTATTTCAGATTACTTCACTGTAACGACGAGATTCAAACCAAAGCTTGGCAAAGCCATTATACATCTGTTAAGCTCTGAAGATTGTTTGGACACTTCCACGGAGAAATTGTTGGAACTTTTTCTTTAACATGTGAAGAGAGTTTGCTTTCAACACATGTCTAGTGAAGTTTAATTTCACATTAAAAAAATACCATGAGTAGTATTTCTATATATACTTGATATGTTGTTGAGATGTGTACACGGGGTGGTGACCCTAAGGAGGGAACCATGTGGGTGATTTTACTATAAGGTAAGGATAAAACTCCATGGTAAAGCTTAATGCGACTCGACTCGGACTCGGGCTCATGAGGCATAAGATGACGTTTTGTTGGCGCACTTTGCACTTAGCACGTCAGCATGCGCTGCCAGATGGTACAGCAGTTGGCGCGGGGTGCACGTGTTGTGCATGTGCGCGCGGGAGCAAGTGGCGCAGTTGTCGCAGTTGTGCGCCAGTTGGCTCAGATCGTGTCTGTGCACGATTGAGCAGTTACAGAATGTTCGGGACGATTTTTTTTCACGTCCCGAACATTTTGCTAACTGGACAGTTACAGTGCGGCCTATATAAGCTTCTCTGCTCTCTCTCTCTCTCAAAAATACAAGTGTTCAGAACACGATTACTTACGAATTTCCAGAGAGTTCAAGAGAGAAGAGAAGTGCATCGGCGTCACTTAGCGCAGGAGTCTGCGCCATCCGAGGAGTCAAAAGAGCAGAGTGTTTCGAAAGTTCTCCGTCGAACTTGCTGATTCTTGGAAGCTGTTCGTGTGGGACGAATCAAGCTTTGAGCACCGGTGATCGTTCACCCCAGCAGGCCATCCTCTCCTTCTATCCACTTCTACTCGTTCTGAACGAGAACAGTTCTGATCTAATCAAAAACTGTTAGTGGACAATCGTTGTTGCTGCTAACAATTCATCTGTACCTTCTTTTTAGAATACTACATTGATTTCGTTTCCTAGAATCCTCCAAAGAACTCTGTCATGCACCTTTTTTGAAGTGTTGCTACGAAACATTATTTTTACAATCGTTTCATTTTTTAGTTTTTTATCGAAAAATTACGCCCCGGGACTAACAATCTCAAAGCTTGAGTTTACAAGATGGAAAACTTTCATGCTTCACTAATCAATCCTAACTTCACCAAGTTAGAGCAATTTGATGGAGAGCACTATTAAGTCTGGAAGAGAAAGGTTACTCTTAATCTTTAACTTTTCGAAGTTGACCACGTGTTAACTGAGGAAGAACATACTGTTCCAGAAACTGGGTCAGCAGCCGAATTACTGTTGCTACTAAAAATCAGGCAAAATATAGAAGGGAGAATAGCATTTGTAGGCTTTTAATCCTAAATGCTATGGAGGACTCCCTAGCGGAATCATATTCAAAGAAGACAATTGTCAGAGAGATATAGGAGTCTCTGGAGAAACTGTACGAAGATGACAAAAACAGGAGCAAGATATTTATCGTTGAAAAATATCATAAGTTGCTCTTTGAAGACGAGAAGTCTATGCTGCATCAGGTGAAGGAGTTCCTGAAGCTGCGACAGAAGTTGGAAGATGAGGCGATGCCCCTCACCGACAAGTTTGTTGTTGGAGGGATCGTCTCAAAACTCCCCGCTGGGTGGAGCAAGTTCTATGCAAACATGCATAGGAAGAAGTTGGAGATCAGTCTCGAAGATCTCCTGCAAAAAATCTATATTGAGTACCAAATGAGGGCTCAACTGAAGGTGGACGCTCTGTCCAAACAGCTGGCTAACGCCAACTTGGTTCACACCAAGGAATACAAAGGAAAGCAGGCGGCTTCCCACAGTAAGAAGAAAGATCCCAACAATCTGAAAGTGAAGGGGACTTCCTTCAATCATCAAAAGTCAAAGGCTCAGATGCCTTGCTTCAAGTGTGGTAAGAAGGGTCATTTCAAGAGTGAATGTAAATCTAAGCCCAAGCAATCAGAGCAAGGTAAGCCTAGTAAGATTTCAATGATTACTAATGTAGTTGTAATGATTGCGTAGGTCACTGCGGTAGGGGCTGACTCTGACTGGTGGCTAGACATTGGTGCCACATGTCATGTCTGCTCAAGCAAGGAATGGTTCACCACCTACATACCAACTTCTGAAGTTGTTATGGTGGCGAACCAGGCACAAGCTGAAGTGCAAAGGATCGGGACGGTGATCTTGAAGGTGACTTCTGGGAAGTCTCTGACGCTTCAAGGTGTGAAGCATGTACCTGTTATCGCAAAGAACCTGATCTCGGGAGGCCTACTCTGTAACGCAGGCCTACGGATGGACATCAATGCTGGCCAGATGGTGATGTCCATAAAGGAACATACTTCGGGAAAGCTTTTTGTACCGAAAAATGTTCAAAGTTTAGCTTGTAAATCAGTCCAATGTAATTAATGCAGTCACTCATTCTGGTTATACTCTTGAGTTGTGGCATAATAGACCAGGACATGTTCATTGTAAAAGAATAAACAAAATATATAGTTTATGACTTATTGTCACGTCCCGATCCCGGAGGATCGAAAACTAGCTACTGGGGGTGATGCCGTACAAGTCTAGATTTTACTTGTATAAGATAAAACCATTACAGTTCTTGGTATTTCTCAAAAAACATCGACAACGCAGCAAAACCAAGCAGATAAATTGAATAACACAAGATATGAAGAAATGTATCTCTTTATTGATAATCATAATGGATTACAAGACTTGCAGCGGAATAGAGAGTTTATAACTGATTACAAGACTCTTGAATAGCCAACTGAATGTATACACTTGCCCTTTATGCTATAATTGAATATACCGACTTCTTTATATTGAACTTGCCAATTTGGCTACAATCTCACTGGTACAACTGAGTTACACTGTTCCATACATTATGTCCCGTATAGCAGAAGACATCGTCTTGAAAGAAGAGCTTCTGCACACCCATCCGAATCATCGATGCCAAGCACTGATCAAACGATTTCCCCCATACGCAAGCACCTGTAATATTGCCCACAACGTGGGTCAGTACATCATCAATGTACTGGCGAGCGGTGCTGGCCCAACTCACCTATAAAGACAACACTAAGTAATCATGTTACAGAACATTATTAACAGTGGTCTTTCTCGTTGCCTTAGGGTCAATTTCACGTTTATAGCCGACAAAAAGTAAAGCATACAAATCTCATAGCCAACATAATTTAAAACATGCAGTTATCACCCTTTGGTGATTCTTACCCACAGTCGTGCAGCCATCCCTGTACAATTTATCATACTTACTCAGCCTGCACAAGACATTGTTAGAAACAATATCAAGATTTAATATAAATATCACCGTTCAGGTGATTCTTACCAATAGCCGACATCCTTCCCTGTATTTGAGTAATAACTTACTCTGCCTGCATAAGACATCATTAGCACTGGACCTATCTATATGAAGGTCACTGGCGACACGCCATCTTGAACCGTCTTACATGTATAACGGCACCCTTGCAGTGCAGGTAGCTACCCCCACTGCAAGTCCCGTATACCGATGCCAGTACGTCGGTATCAATCCTTGTTCCCTCTAGGACGAACCGGGTCCGTGGTCACGAATTACCGTTCTGGGAACTACCTTGTATACAAGTTGTCCATGACCATGCAAGTATATGCAACTTATCTATGAAGAAAACATATAATGCATGGAAAAGAAAACTAAATACTCAACCATCATTTCCATTCGTATTGTCATCTTGCCATCTTTCCAGGGTCTTGGCGTAATCAACATTCTACATTGGCACATGATAATAGAATGTTGTTATCCAATCCCTTGCCACATCTTTGATACCATCCATCTTTCCAACCAACTCAATGTACTCACCGTCCAATCCTTTGGGACTTAGCATCTGTTTATCATACGTTCATTGTGACGTAATTTAAACATACTCACTGCCCAGTTCTTGGGTCTTAACATCTATGTTACCATCTATTCATCGAGCTAAGGCTCGATATACTCACTGCCCAAGTATTTGGGACTTTTCTTCACCTGTCATGTATTTTATCGCAACATCATACAAGCATACATTTCATCTAGCAACAACGGTTTACGTTCAGGTGATTATTTATCTTTTATTATCTTTCCAAATTTCATGCAAGGTGTTATTGAGCAACTTAGTAAGAAACATAGCATACTATCTTTTATTTTAAGCGTGAAGCTAAAGGATCTTCGAAGGGTTTAACACTACTCACATTCATAGGACGATTCCCGCCATGATCGCATAGCCTTCCAAGCGATCCTTCGCATATTTCCAAGTCCAACAAGGCTTCATCGAACCAACCATCCATCATAAGGCATCTTGCGGGTCGGGGCACTACACTTATCTCCAAATGTGGGGATAAGGTAGAGAAATGTAAAGTTTGTGATCAGACAAAGATCACAAGGAAATCTTTTCATCAGGTTAATCGAAGCACAGATCTTCTGGAGTTGGTACACTCTGATATCTGTGACTTCAAACAGTTCTCTACAAAGGCTGGGATGAAGTATTTCATAACCTTCATCGATGACTTCTCAAAGTACGCGTTTGTTTACTTGCTGAAGGCTAAAGACGAAGCGTTCAAGAAGTTCAAGGAGTTCGAGGCCGAGGCTGAACGGTAGGCTGGACAACAACTCAAGAGAATAAGAAGTGATCGAGGTAGAAAGTACCAGTCTCATGAATTTGTATCGTTCTACAAAGAACATGGAATTGTCAATGAGACTACTGCTCCGTATTATCCTTAATCAAACGGAGTATCAGATCTCACTACACCAAAATAGACTATTGCTAACGGTTATTACCGTGACAGATAATTTTTGTCATGGTAATAACCGTGACGAATTAGCCGTGACAAATTGTTGTAACAGTTTTTGTCACGGTTATAACCGTTACGAAAATAAATTTTGTCACGATTTTTATCACGATAATAACCGTGACAAAAAATTATTTTTGTAACGGTAATAACCTGTCACGACCCGCACCCTGATTAGGGACACGAGTACGTGGTTACGTCCAGCCTACGCCGCAGCATCGGCGGTAGAACGCTGTCTAGGTCATCTATAAATACTACAACTAAACAGATAAAGGTACCTGTATAGTATATATACTCCGAATGGAGGTGACATAGTAATACAGTCTCAATCACAAAGCAAACTAGGATAGATAACATGAAAGAAAAATATATGATAGATGAAAGCAGGAAATAAGTTCGAGATCCACACAAGCCCAAAGCTATACACAACACCACAGAGTCACAGAATATAATATGAAATACTACTGTCTGAAAAGTACTAGCTGGATCGCAGTCCAGGCAACCCAACTAAGTTACACTACTCTGGGAGTACAAAGTCTAGTGGCTCTACTATAAGGCCACGGTCCTGGACTACTCCATCTGACTCGAGCCCATAACAGGTCGAGCAGTCTGCCTCAGAATCATCTGTAATATATCATAACGGTATCCTGTCAGAAAAATGAGCAAGTACAAACACTAACAGCAGTTCCATGTGAATTGACAAATTCTATAAGAGACAATATAATAAAATACAAGACAAGATATATGAAGACTTGGGAACCGTTCGGAAGCTGAGTTACAACCCTTAAACCAAACAAGGACCGGAGTTGTAACCCTTCCCCCGAGCAGAACTTAGTCTCCAAACAAGATATAACATAAAGGCATGTAGAACATGTGAGTCACTGAATATCATAGCATTGTGAGAAAGTACTGAATGTAGAACAGAACAGGATATATGATAAGATAAGTAAATATAAAATGTGCCTTGAATTATTAGAGCGTTATGTGATCGGCTTGGGAAACATGATCAGGCTTTCCATCCGACCGGCTATGAATAATGTGTACAATAGAACGGTAAGGCCGGTCACCATGGAAAGCTATGAACGATGTAGGGTAAGGCTTTACCCGTCGTGAGGCGAGGGTATAGCTATGAACAATGTGTACAATAAAACAATGTGGAAATTTGATCACACAACCACTAATAACTCCCCATCCCCGAATAGTATAAAGGATCCGGACATAACACGTCATGACACGGGATTCAAAAGCAGATGATCAGCCCACTCCCAAGTCCATGTCTATACAAGTACAAGTAACAAGTCGAGTCATGTACCAATATACCAAGTAATCCGGGAACAACATCTCATGACAGGATCCGACATATACTAGTCCGTGAACCATCGTGTAGGAATCAAGTAAGACACTACAACTGAATCAGATATAGCAGATATCAAGACAATGAAAACTATCAGTAAATGTACTCGCCTGTGGTCCTGAGCTGATAAGGTGAACAGACGCTCAGAGTAATCACAGACCTAAAGATGAGATACTACAAGTCAAAACATGGTTTAATAATGAAAGGAAAGCTAATCTAATCATGATATGCAAGTCTAAGTCAAAACTAGGTCAAACTAAGTTACACCAAGCTAAATTAGGTCACACTAGGTCAACCAAGGTCAAACAAGGTCACAGGAAGTCAATCCAAGTCAAACTAGGTCAATTTGGGTCAAAGGTTGACTTACAGTTGACTTTTGGTCAAAAAGTCAACTCTGGTCAACTCTGGTCAACACTGAGTCAACCCTAGGTCAAACAAGTCAACTGTTGACCAACAGTTGACTTTTAGTCAACTGGTCAACTCTGGTTTGGATTTGGTCAAATCTAGACAAAGTGTTGACTCACTCACAAACCCTCTCTAATTTGATTTCCTACATTCCCTTCTCCTTATTCTCCGTCTTATTCTCCTTATTCTCCGTCTCCTTCTCCTTATTCTCCGTCTTATTCTTCTTATTCTCCGTCTCCTTCTCCTTATTCTCCGTCTTATTTTTCTTATTCTCCGTCTCCTTCTCCTTATTCTCCGTCTCCTTCTTCTTATTCTCCGTCTCCTTATTCTCCGTCTCCTTCTCCTTATTCTCCGTCTCCTTCCTTCTCTGTCTCCTTCTCCTTATGCCTAAACTGCTGCTGCTGCTACTACTTCCTACTGCTGCTGCTGCTCTACTTCCTATTGCTGCTGCTCTACTTCCTACTGCTGCTGCTGCTCTACTTCCTACTGCTGCTGTTGCTATTTCTTATTCCTTCTTCTTCTACTTCTATTCCTCTCTCCCAAACTCTCATTCTCTTCCTCTAAAATCACACACACACATCCATATCTATATATATATATATAAACTTACAAACACATATACCCATCTACATATATATATATATATAGACACTCACACACTCTCTCATATCTATATATACAATACATACACACACATATCTATATATATATGATACATACACACACACACATATAGAAATATATATATACACATATATATTTCTCTCTAAAAAGGAAAAACCCCTAATAAATCCTTAAACTAGGTTTTTGGAAAACCTATAAAAGCTATGGTCATTAAGTAGAGAATGGTCTCCTCCACATTTATTGTGAAGGAATAAATGCAAGAGAGGAAATTTATGGAGGTTAATGAGCATACCTAGAATTGGTTTCCTTGAGGAAGAAGAAGCTTCAAAAGAAAGAATGAAATGAAGAGAGAGAGAGTTTACTTTGGAGTGAAGTAAATGGAGGGGTTTGCCTATACATAGCCGGCCAGGGGGGGTCTTAATGGGTTTGGGTGGAGACCCATTAGGCCTCCAAACCCATTAGACTTGGTTTGGTTTAACTCCAAATTGACTAATTAAGCCTCTAAATGACTAGTTAAGCCATGGAAGTATTGGTTTATGGTTTCTAGCCTAGTTAGGATGGCATGTGGGCTAAGCCCAGCTAGTATGTGGGTCCCACTAGTGTCCAGACTACCCGGGTCTCCAACTTAAGTCCAAATTGGATAAAATTCAAACTAAATCAACCAATTTTCTAAAAATCCTATAAAATCAAATAAGATTCCCAAAAAAATATAAAACTTAGAAAATAACAAAAATATCCCTAATTCGAAAACTGGGGGTGACAAATCTATCCACCTTAAAAAATTTCGTCCTCGAAATTAAAACCAAATAATAGTAAATTATCAAAATCATAAGTCATGGCTTAAAATTTAAAATAATTTAAAATCTCAAAAATCAAAGCATGAATTAAATGACTAAAATGATAAAATTTAAAATTACTCTCAAATAGAAACTGGGTGCTATAAGTCTATCCACCTTAAAAGAATCTATCCTCCAAAAATTTAAAACAAAGTAAACACAGAAAAATTATGCAGTTCGATAATCGTATGCGTCTGTCCAATCATCATGATACTCAGAATCTTCGTCATGCCAGTGAGCAAGGCTACGATAATCACAGAGTCCTCGACTAAGGTACATATCTCTAGAATTATGGTATTTAAAATTTTCGTATTGTCGCTAGCTTGGCAGCAAAAACCTTAAATTCCCACACCCGAAAAATACGTTCGTAATCTGACTATATATCCTCACTCTGCCTGCTAGCATGACCCTAGAGGATTCTAAAATTTTATAATCGAGGCGACCTAGCCCATACGACTTATCTCAGAAGAATATCACATCACAAGGATAAAATTTTATCAAACGATCAAGGAACAGATGGAATCGAATTTCAAGACAGTTTATAAGAAGGCAAACGCAGAAATGAGATCGAAGGATTGAAACCTGCTATCTGCTCTGCTACTGCCTGAGTGGGCTCAACTGTCATGGCGAAAGCTCGCCCCGGCTGGCCTCCTCTAGCCTGCTGCACTCCGTCCTAGCCTGCCTGTCTGGCTGCACAGTTCTTTACCTGGTGGTCTGGAGCTCCACAGAATAAACAAACTCCCTGCTTCATCCTACAAACCTCCCGGGTGTGCCCCATCTTCTTGCAGAAGGCACACTGGATGGCCTGCCTCTGGCCATGTCCCTGGTGCTGCTGGACACGCGCTGGTGCCTGCTGAATCTGCAACAGAGGCTGCTGCTGCTGAAAGTGGGGGCGCTTGGAAAGTCCCGTACTGGAACTCGCCCCCATGGTATCACCGCTCCTCTTCGGCTTGAGGCCGAAGTCCTCCTCTGCAATCTGCGCGTCCATCAATATCTGATCGAACGTCGCGTCACGGCGACCCGAGGTGCGGGTGCGCACTGCATGAATAAGTCCCCTACGAAACTTACGAGCTCCTGCCCCTCATCCTGGATCATATCAGGAGCAAACCTGCTAAGGCGGAAGAACTCTGCTGCATACTCGTCCACCGACGAGTTCCCCTGCACTAGACCCACGAACTGGCCCTCCAATGCTGTAAGAGCCACGTCCGGGAAGAACTTCTCCTTGAATAGCCTCCGGAAGTTCTCCCATGTCAGCCCTCTCACCGACGCACGAGGATCCGTGCGGTACCATGTCAGCGCAATGTCGAAGAATCGGCTGGCTGCGGCCGAAACCCAAAGTGCTCTAGGAAGCTCTGCCAGCTCCATGCTCCGCTGCACATCCTCTAGCCAGTCGTCTGCATAAAGGATGCCCTCCGTGCCCGTGAAGTCCCTGGGGCTCATCTTCCTAAAGTCTAATACTGTCCCCGGCCTGGACTGCTGCTGGTACGGCTGCTGGCCAGTAGGGCCCTGTACTGTACCCGGTGCCACTCTCTCCACTGCTGCTAGTGCAAGCTGATGCGAGTTCTCCATACTCTGCCTCAGCATCTCAATCTGACGGTATGACGCCTTCAACTGGCGCTGCGACGCCTCTGCCTGGGCCTGCTGAGTCTCCATCATCTGCTGAAGGAGAAGGAACATATGATGTGTATCCGTCGGTATCGGTGGTGGTGGCGACAGTATCTCTGGAACAACGGCCGAAACCCTCTGGGGTGGAGGTGGTAGACCTCCCTGTGCAACTGCCACGGCCTCCGGGATAGTGGAATCACTGGGGGCAGTCTCGTGAACCTCATCCTCAGCCTGGTCAGATCTCTCGGGCAAGCTACTCGATCCAGTGGCCTGCGGGTGCGTCTTCGTCATCCTGGAGACGAATTGAAGCAAAGAGATAAATATGGCACATGAGATGATATTATCAAGGGAGGACAGTTAATTTAATACAAGGAGAGTAATCATGATAATCAAATGATCAAAAATTTTCCTAGGTGTGATTGAGAAACTCCTATCATATCCTAGGTCCTACGTCCTAATTGCAGGCTCGTAATTAGTACTCTAAGTCGAGAACCATTACGAGATCGCACTAATTACGACACCGGACCTGCGTGGGCCACCAAAAACGTGTCACGACCCGCACCATGATTAGGGGCACGAGTACGTGGTTACGTCCAGCCTACGTCGCAGCATCGGCGGTAGAACGCTGTCTAGGTCATCTATAAATACTACAACTAAACAGATAAAGGTACCTGTACAGTATATACACTCCGAATGGAGGTGACATAGCAATACAGTCTCAATCACAAAGCAAACTAGGATAGATAGCATGAAAGGAAAATATATGATAGATGAAAGCAGGAAATAAGTTCGAGATCCACACAAGCCCAAAGCTATACACAACACCACAGAGTCACAGAATATAATATGAAATACTACTGTCTGAAAAGTACTAGCTGGATCGCAGTCCAGGCAACCCAACTAAGCTACACTATTCTGGGAGTACAAAGTCTAGTGGCTCTACTATAAGGCCACGGTCCAGGACTACTCCATCTGACTCGAGCCCATAATAGGTCGAGCAGTCTGCCTCAGAATCATCTGTAATATATCATAACGGGATCCTGTTAGAAAAATGAGCAAGTACAAACACTAACAGCAGTTCCATGCGAATTGACAAATTCTATAAGAGACAGTATAATGAAATACAAGACAAAGATATAGGAAGACTTGGGAACCGTTCGGAAGCTGAGTTACAACCCTTAAACCAAACAAGTACCGGAGTTGTAACCCTTCCCCCGAGCAGAACTTAGTCTCCAAACAAGGTATAACATAAAGGCATGTAGAACATGTGAGTCACTGAATATCATAGCATGGTGAGAAAGTACTGAATGTAGAACAAAACATGATATATGATAAGATAAGTAAATATAAAATGTGCCTTAAATTATTAGAGCGTTATGTGATCGGCTTGGAAAACATGATCAGGCTTTCCATCCGACCGACTATGAACAATGTGTACAATAGAACGGTAAGGCCGGTCACCATGGAAAGCTATGAATGATGTAGGGTAAGGCTTTACCCGTCGTGAGGTGAGGGTATAGCTATGAACAATGTGTACAATAGAACAATATGGGAATTTGATCACACAACCACTAATAACTCCCCATCCCCGAATAGTATAAAGGATCCGGACATAACACGTCATGACACGAGATTCAAAAGCAGGTGATCAGCCCACTCCCAAGTCCATGTCTATACAAGTACAAGTAACAAGTCGAGTCATGTACCAATATACCAAGTAACCCGGGAACAACATCTCATGACAGGATCCGACATATACTAGTCCGTGAACCATCGTGTTAGGAATCAAGTAAGACACTACAACTGAATCGGATATAGCAGATATCAAGACAATAAAAACTATCAGTGAATGTACTCGCCTGTGGTCCTGAGCTGATAAGGTGAACAAACGCTCAGAGTAATCACAGACCTATAGATGAGATACTACAAGTCAAAACATGGTTTAATAATGAAAGGAAAGCTAATCTAATCATGATATGCAAGTCTAAGTCAAAACTAGGTCAAACTAAGTTATACCAAGCTAAACTAGGTCATACTAGGTCAACCAAGGTCAAACAAGGTCACAGGAAGTCAATCCAAGTCAAACTAGGTCAATTTGGGTCAAAGGTTGACTTACAGTTGACTTTTGGTCAAAAAGTCAACTCTGGTCAACTCTGGTCAACACTGAGTCAACCCTAGGTCAAACAAGTCAAATGTTGACCAACAGTTGACTTTTAGTCAACTCGTCAACTCTGGTTTGGATTTGGTCAAATCTAGACAAAGTGTTGACTCACTCACAAACCCTCTCTAATTTGATTTCCTACATTCCCTTCTCCGTCTTATTTTCCTTATTCTCCGTCTCCTTCTCCTTATTCTCCGTCTTATTCTTCTTATTCTTCATCTCCTTCTGCTTATTCTCCGTCTTATTTTTCTTATTCTCCGTCTCCTTCTCTTTATTCTCCGTCTTCTTCTCCTTATTCTCCGTCTCCTTCTTCTTATTCTCCGTCTCCTTCTTCTTATTCTCCGTCTCCTTCCTTCTCTGTCTCCTTCTCCTTATGCCTAAACTGCTGCTGCTGCTACTACTTCCTACTGCTGCTGCTGCTCTACTTCCTACTGCTGCTGCTCTACTTCCTACTGCTGCTGCTGCTCTACTTCCTACTGCTGCTGTTGCTATTTCTTATTCCTTCTTCTTCTACTTCTATTCCTCTCTCCCAAACTCTCATTCTCTTCCTCTAAAATCACACACACACATCCATATATATATATATATATATATATATATATATATATATATATATATATATATATATATATATATATATATATATATATATATATATATAAACTCACAAACACATATACCCATCTACATATATATATATATATATATATATAGACACTCACACACTCTCTCATATCTATATATACAAATACATACACACACATATCTATATATATATGATACATACACACACACACACACACACACACACACACACACACACACACACACACATAGAA
Organism: Iris pallida; assembly: GCA_029216955.1. Classification (NCBI taxonomy): domain Eukaryota; kingdom Viridiplantae; phylum Streptophyta; class Magnoliopsida; order Asparagales; family Iridaceae; genus Iris; species Iris pallida. Next base: position 1,304,772 of record JANAVB010004599.1, on the reverse strand, counting down.
ATATATATATACACATATATATTTCTCTCTAAAAAGGAAAAATCCCTAATAAATCCTTAAACTAGGTTTTTGGAAAACCTATAAAAGCTATGGTCATTAAGTAGAGAATGGTCTCCTCCACATTTATTGTGAAGGAATAAATGCAAGAGAGAAAATTTATGGGGGTTAATGAGCATACCTAGAATTGGTTTCCTTGAGGAAGAAGAAGCTTCAAAAGAAAGAATGAAATGAAGAGAGAGAGAGAGAGTTTACTTTGGAGTGAAGTAAAGGGAGGGGGTTTGCCTATACATGGCCGGCCAGGGGGGGTCTTAATGGGTTTAGGTGGAGACCCATTAGGCCTCCAAACCCATTAGACTTGGTTTGGTTTAACTCCAAATTGACTAATTAAGCCTCTAAATGACTAGTTAAGCCATGGAAGTATTGGTTTATGGTTTCTAGCCTAGTTAGGATGGCATGTGGGCCAAGCCCAGCTAGTATGTGGGTCCCACTAGTGTCCAGACTACCCGGGTCTCCAACTTAAGTCCAAATTGGATAAAATTCAAACTAAATCAACCAATTCCCTAAAAATCCTATAAAATCAAATAAGATTCCCAAAAAATATAAAACTTAGAAAATAACGAAAATATCCCTAATTCGAAAACTGGGGGTGACATAACCATTACAAAAATGCCCTCTTCTGTTACTTATTTTGCACTTTTGTAATGGTTATAACTGTTACAAAAATCCTTTTTTTTATAAAAAAAATTGCAATATATTTGCCATGTACCTGTATTCAACAAGTGATTAAAGCACACTTCAATTATAGTATAAGTTGTATAAGTTCAATAATATATAAGTTCAACAATAATATTTACTTTAATGAAAGGTAAGTTTACATTTCCAATAAATGTATATATAAGTTCAAAACTCAACATTTAAATTTTGTGAATACTACATCTCACAATAAGTCAGGCAACAAGTAATGGGTCCAAATAGATACTACATTTCTTACTAATTATAAATGTTACACAAATACGTACAATAGACATGTGCACAAGCACATTATCCATCTCATCTTCCATCTGTTGTTCCTCTCCCTTCTCTTCTTCCTCTAAATCTCCCCAGTATTTGCTTCGATAGCATACTCTTCCTATGATCAAGTCCTACAAATCCCCAATGAATTACTACTATCTGTAATATAAAAACAATCACATTGAAACATAAACAACTGGAAAATAGTACCAAATGAACCTAACAAAACATGATGTTTCTATTTACAAGCTCAACAAAAATAAGTACCAAAAAAAGTTTGTAGTCTGAAAGTTTATGATAGAAAATTCATTGTTTGTTGTCCAAATAAAATTATGGCTTAGACAAAGCTGGAAGAAGTCCTTGACAGAAAAACCAACCCTTGAGGCTATGTATACTTATGTTTCTTCCTGCAACCAAGTATAGAAGGATTATTCTATAGCGATCAATAAGAAATAAGTGCAAGTTGGCGATGCTTGAGAACAAACTAATAGACAGTGTTGCTAGTGAGCATGTGAATGAATTTGGTGACAAATAGAAATAGTACAAGTTGGCGATACTGGTAGTGGTCAGATATTCAAAGACCTTCAACCGTGTCAATTTAGTATAACCAACTGCAGAAATGTCTATTACCACAATCTAAGAGTTGTTCAGCAAACTGGCAGATAAAGGTCTGGAATAAAATAAACTAAGATTGTATCCCTCCAGTAGTTCCCGACAGTATCGCTGAATCATAAACCATGTATAGAGCATGCACAACAAGAAAAAGAAACATAATAAAATGAAACATAAAAGTGTGACAGAGCATGCACAAGAAGTCCAAGGATCACAGGGACTTTCTCCTCTATACCAGTCTACCGGCACAACATAATAAAATGAATTGATTACTATCCTGGATCAATTTTTACATATTTTCATGGATAAAAGTTAGAACCCCATAAATTCCTATTGGGGTGATACTCTGGGACTAAAACAAATGCAAGTAACTCATATATGTGGAATATATTTGTTAATTTTATTCCCGATAAAAATTAGGCCGAGAATCAAGCTTTCCCGTATTGTGTGGTGTCGTATTCCTTTCCCTGCAAAATTGGTTGAAGCTGTTGCTAGTAAGTATGATAACATTGGCAATGAAGATGAAAATGATCTGAGATATGAGAATCCGAAATTGTAATATGACAATTTATATACAAACTAGTTAACTACTTAGGTTTAAAAAATGGACTGTTACATATTTCTATCAGCAAAAAAATGTTTTGGGTCAGGAGTGTCGAATTTCATAATTTGGAGAATAAGAGCTTCTAATTTTGTTATCACTGGTGTACACGGTGACTTGAGTCCCAACTCCCAAGCCATATCTGACATTGGAAATACTAGTATACTGAAATCAGTGGCGTGTATGGTATTTTTTTCCCTAGAGTATTTTTTATCCCAATTTCTATTCAATGCAAGAAATGGTATTGCAATCATTATTATGCCACAGGATGTGGCTATTTTAAAGAGGAAGAAAAAAGAGTAAAATGAGGATGTAATAGTAAATGAGAGGAAAAAAACAAACATTAGATGAAAATTGTGTTTAAATGCAATTGAAGATAATGAACAAATTATATAAACAAACCTGAAATGGACAGGACCGTAGGTTCGAAAAATGACTTGAGTTGTACTTGTGTCAACTACTTTATTGATCCAATCAAACAATGTCTCAATTGACCTTTGAAAAGCACTTTCAATGCTCATTTCCGTTTTCACTTCTCCTCTTATTGGAAATAGCATCCCCTGAGTAAGTAAAGAAAGGATCATAAGCAAAGGTTATTTTACTGTTTTGATTTTTTTTCTAACTGAGTGCTGCCATCTAAGGGCTTATAGTCCCTTATAATAATCATACATTTTATTCTTTTATAAAAACCATGAACATTATGAGTTTATAAATTGGTACCTTTTGTTTATTCCAGGAGACACTACCATAAGTGAGTATTAGCTCAATTTCCTTAATGAACAGAGCTTCAACATAGGAATCCCAGCTTGTGAGTTCACTGAAAAGCACAACTAATGGAGTAAGGGCCGAGTACCCCACTCAAGTTTATATACTCGTAAACCTAATGCCAAAAACTGATTGTTTTTTCTAGTGTTGATACAAAACAAACCCAAGCTACGGCATAGTGGGCTTTCCCCTTTACACATGTACAATATTATACTCATCTTGGCTCAAACCCAAGTCAAGCAGCTCATGAGATGCTTTCTAGTTCAGTCGTGTTGGTCACAAGCCTAGTAGAATCAAGATTGAACACACTTTTCAAGCTTGAGCTCGGGTGAATAATTTTGAGAGTTCAGGTGAATAATTTTGAGCTCAAGCTCGAGCGAATAATTTCAAGATCAAACACGACTCGATAATGTTAGGTCATAAACGAGCATATCTTGAATATTGCCCCATTCTATGCAGTTTTGGTCAATAGCAGCTATTGACCAAAACCACATTGCCAACACAACTGGATCACACAATATGAAGTTTGCTAGAAGATCGTGCTCTAGAAACAAAAGAAACAAATTCTTGCTAATCTTTCAGACAGTTGATACTTGCAACAACTGATTGATCATAAAATCGGCAACCACTTTGTAGTTTCTTTCTTATATTTCTATTTAGTGAAATACAATATAGTACGAAGTAGAATACTAAACGGACAATATTGTATAGGTTCTATTCCAATTGAAGCTAATGTTAAAGCTTCTTCACCATATTCATCAAACTAGGGATTTCCCAAAAAACTGGTTTCTTATATACACAATAATAGCCTTAAAACCAATACAAAACTGAATATAATTTATCTATTGTATAAACTTGTGTAAGGAAACTGGTTTCTTAAGTTCATCTCTTTTCCTGAAAGGTTCATATCATGTATGATTAGTATGTGGCATATTGCATGCTAGGAATATATAATCATGGTAATTGGTTGACAGAAAATAGGGAAATATGAAATATCATTATAAATTCGGTAAGTATGGCTTGTTTTAACAAAACACTCATGAAATTAATAATATGCTCCTAAACTTTTATACACTGAAAATAAAATTGTCAAGTGACAATTTTGATTGGAAAGGAATTACCTCAGCCAATCTTGAAGTTTAGTGCGACAAAGATGTTTAAAAATTATTATTATTATTAAGATTAAGACAGTCATTGCTGCCCCCTTGGGATTTGATCCCTCCTTCCCTTCCTATACCAAAGGTCTCGTTGCCAACCTTTTGAGATGTTTAGACTTTAGAATCTTACACACTAAAACAACATGCAATAGAGTAATGCTACAATGGACCTCACCAAAGGAACACCCAATGCATTAAATGCTCTTTTTTCTTCCTCAACATGCTTGTTGTTTTGTTTAGTTCAAGAGTTTTTAACTACTGAAGGTTCATAATTTCATATACACACGTCAAAAAGAAAAAGGAAACTGCCACCACATTTCTTAAGTTTTTTTCTTGAAGGTTTCCCAGGAACTATTGAATAGTCTAATTGTGGGCAAATTAGCAAACAATATAAATGAAACATGCCAAAACTCCTTATTTTTAATATAGTTTATATATTTTGGTCTTTTTTTTTATACTGTGCAGAGGGCAGTTTATAGGAGCAATTTATAACCTTAGAGGGGTTATTTTATTTACATGTAAGCATTATGAAATTTCCTACAATTTACCATTTTTATTATATTACCATAACATAGTAGGAGTTGGTTATGCGGAATGGGTAACCACAAATTAAAAATAGTAGATCGATGGAAATAATTTTCTTCGAGTTTATAAACCAGGGATTTTGTTTATAGTATAAGCCAATTTACCTAGAAGGATAAACTTTCTATGACTGAAAGTGACTAACCTGCTAACTTTTCAATTCAATGTAACTACTACTCTTGACATACGTATTTCTACCTGTATAAAGAAGGTACGAGTCTAAATTAATCAAAATGCCAACTTTTCTAATATATTGAATGCCTGAAGTAATACAGTTCTTCGAAAAGGAAGTGATATTGATAGATAGTAAATACATATGCAGTTTCAGTAAAGATACCTGAACTCGCAAAAAACATGCACTGTTGGGGAACCTCTCAGATACAATTTCATACATCAACTATCATCATTTGCAAAATAATGTGTCCCTAGTTGCATTTCCAGTTGTCAGGTTCACATTGGTGTAGACATCAAGATCTTCACCTGGAAGTTATCTAAAAGTTTCAGGTTTTAAGACTTAACATTTGCTTAAAAATCCAAGTAGAATTACCAAAGTGATCTCAGTTAATATATAGTAGTAAAGTAAATGAAGCTGAGAACTAACAAGTATGAGAAATAGAAAATAATGCAGTTTATGGGTAGTACAGGCTTACTAATGACAGAGGCTGCAAGAAGAACATGCACAGAGAAGATAGTCAACAAATTGAATTTATTAGTAATCATAATTGTCTATTAAGTTTCGAGAAACGGTCACATGGAAGTTATCTGAACTCAACCGTATGACCTGCACAAGTGTTTTCAGAAGCGATCATATGCTATAGGCTAACAAACAATTTGAAGTACAATCATGATAAGAAATAAGTAACATGCAGGTTGAAGTTAATTACTTGGGTAACAAAGATGCTGAGGTTTCATGGTGTAGAGTTGATAGCATGGTCCTTCTTCCATAAGGACAACCAGGTCTTACCGTTGATGCTCTCAAAGCTTCACAAGTAATAGGATTGTCTAACATTTAAAGATATCCTTTCAGAATCTGCCCATTCAAATAATATTGAATCACCCACACCAACTGTAGTACTACTGAAACTGATAAGAAAAAAGATATTAGCAAATAACATAGTTCACAAACATTTAATCACAAAGAGGGATAGAAATTTCTGAGAGATTCAACAACAAAAAAATGTCGCTACCGAAGAAGAAAACTAACTATCTGAACAACAATCGGGCACCGGACGAGCCCATTCTAGTTGTAGGCATTACAAGTCCAGATGTGGAAGCAGGCGAGTAGAGAACCTCCCCGGTATTGGCAAGGTCCAAGGACAAAAACTTCAAGGGACCAACTTGAAGGTTGTTCGGTTGTCCTTATTCCCAGATATGCCATGTTACTGATTGTCCTGTTCATTCAAAAGAATGTGGCAGATGAGCATCAACTTCTTCCCCACCCACAAACAGAAATCCAATTTCAGGATCAAAATATCCTGTCATTAACTACATATGTTCTTCATAATTCTACTTAATATATGTAACAACTTCCTTCTTCAGCAAGAGAAAGAAAAAGCAAGACATACCTCGACGCTGATAAAGTCGCAGAGAGCCTTGAACTCTGTGATGGCTACTGCCATCTTAGGCTTATGGTTTGAGTCCTTGTAAAGGTCTGGGCGTGTCCTGTTAAGCATCTTTGCCAACTCCTTATCTCGATGTGCTTGTATTGATAAAGCCTTGCCCACCAATAAAACCTACTAAAAAAACAAGATAAACACTTTAAAACTTTAGTAATCTAACAAAATGAAAGGAACGAGTCAGATTCCTTCTCTTTTCAGTATAACACCAGTATCCATGAAACCAATCACACCCATAAACTATCTAAATGAACCGAGTAAAATCTAATTCTTTGATGAATAAAGTGAAAAAGATTCTTGAAAGAGTATCCACATCGAATTTTTAGCAATATCTTACTGCAGTTCAAAGTACATCACTTTCATACTACAATCTTTAGCACATTGACATAAACCTTCATAGTAATAAAACCAACGATGCTACTTCTTTCTCAACAGAAGAACAACAACAAAAATCGATAGTGACTATTCTCAGTTACCATGAAAACGAGCTAAAGATGCAGCCTTTCTAAGCAAAAAGAACAAGAGAATCAGAAAGAAGCTATTTCTCATGTACAAAATTCCTCCAAGTTACTTTATAAGTCCTACCAAAAGATTAAAATATAAGAAACATAGAATCATTAAAAAACAAATAGTAAGGACAAGTCCAAAGCATTAAACAAAGGGTTTCCCAGGACCAAGAACCTTAAACAAGAACGGGAGGTCGCTCCCCCACTTCTCCAGAACCTTCTCCCCAAGAGCTGCTTGGTTCTCGAGAATCCAATAGAAGAGCTTTGGAGCAATTGTAACCTCATCTTGCAAAGGTACATCACTTGATCAAGAAAAAAGAAAATTGTTATAAAATTTTTTAAACTATCTAATGAAAAATATGTTTGGAACAAAGTTCTATAACACAAAGATCTATCGTAAGTTGTTGAATGAAACACAAGACAATAAAATTTTTCAACAAGATGTATGATTGCCTTCTCCCAAGAAAAGTTATAAGCATTTCTCATTAATCGAACCCAACTTTCTCAATTCCAGTTCTCATTTATCAGAAAATCAGAACAATCCAAAGACAAAAACAGCAAAAATAAATGATCAAATGTAGAACTTTCTCATAGTTCTGACAAATTATGAACATGTGTATTAAAGAAGACACGGATTATATATTCTCAGTACTACAACAGGTACACAAGGGTGCTACCTGATCCTGATACTGCTTAAATTTTAGTATCCTTTAATTCAAATGAATGGTGAATGTGGACTATATCAATAAAAGACAACTAATAATATATATTATGAAATTATAAGCACTATTGCATAGTTTTGGATCAATCACACGATTGCACATGTCATGTAGACTCGTGCATGTTATGTATTATGTAGATGGTCGCACATGTCGACTAGACATTATATATTTGGACCTGGCAGTATGATAAAATCCTTCTAAGCTATGAATGCATCTTGAAACAATAAGCTGGTAGGAGGGAATACATTAATTTTTTTACACTTAACTTATATACTTGATTGAGTTCAACATTTCAATTTCCTCTATAAATCACAGGGGTAACTAATATAATCAACAATGCATTCTCGAATCAATGACACTATGAAATCGGTAGAGTTCGGACACATGCATGAACACTCCCAAACAAACTAGGATGCACATATATAGTGATTGTGTATTCTTTTTTTTCATTCAGGCTACATGTCTACATCAGGTCATGTCGGATGCATATCCACCTTGATGTTCTGTTCGGTCAGCTAATACAAATGAATATCAATCAACTTTTAACTGTACTAAGTACTCCTCTTCTATTATCTCCCTCACGGTCACCTCCCTTCGGTCACCTCACTGGCGTTCACCCTCCCTTCGGTCGCCTCACTAACGCTCGCCTCTTAGAGTCATGTATGGGGGCTGACGCCTGCCCAGTGCCGGAAGGTCAAGGAAGTTGGTGACCTGATGACAGGGGAGCTGGCGACCGAAGCCCCGGTGAACGGCGGCCGTAACTCTAACGATCCTAAGGTAGCAAAATTCCTTATCGGGTAAGTTCCGACCCGCACGAAAGGCGTAACGATCTGTGCACTGTCTCGGACATAGTAACTCCAAAATACACTAGAGGCAAGCCAAAATTGTCGTCGTATCCTTATCGCAACGTGTCTTATTCCCGGCTGGAACTAAATGATAAGAAATTTATGCCAGATTAAACAAGATCACTTAAAAATTCCTATGCCAATTAGTTAACTCGTATCAGAAATTATAAATTTCTCAGTGAATCGCCATCGAAGAACAAGATTATGACAAAGAATGATCAGCAGAAAAAAATGAATTAAAACCTGGAGGAGTTTCTTGGCAAATTCTAAATCGCCATCGGAGACAAGAGCGACCGTGTCCTTCTCCGAACCCGTGTCCCGGATCGACCTCCCGAGAATCCTGACCCCGAGGAGGAACTCGTCCCCGTAGAGAAGGGTCATGTACGCTTCCGGAACGAATCTCTTGCCGCTTCCAGCTGCGATCAGGGCGAGAAGGACCACCAGGAATCCAAATTTTGAAGCTAACCACGCCATGGGAAACCCTAATTGAGAAGAGTGAAACCCTAAAAAATTTCTCTTCCTCAAAGTGATAGCGAGAAGCAGCAGCATCTGGAGAGAGAGAGAGAAGGAGAAGACTACCTTCAACTCTTTGCAGGTGATGAAGAGGGCAGCGCGTCGTGTTTGGCAGGAGGGTGTTGGAGAGGAACTTTTCGAGGGTGTTCACATGAACTCGAGGGAGGGTGGTGGAGAGGGGTTTTTTATAGGAACTCTAGAGAGGGTTTTCTCTCTCGAGAGAAACTCGAGAGAGAGAGAAACTCGAGAGAGAGAGAAAGGGATTTTCACAAGAATTGGAGAGGGGAAGGAACAATAAAAAAAAGTGTACGGGAAAGAAGGGAGGTAACGGTGAAAAAAGTGTGCGGGAAATTTGAGATCTCAATTTTCTGCTGTGTTTTGTCACGGTTTTTAGTGTCACAAACAATATAAAAATAATTATATTCTAAAATTAGATTTATTTTGTAACAGTTGTGTATTTATTATCACGGTTATTACCGTTGCAAGCCTGTAACAATAATAATCGTGACTAATTTAAAAAAAATTGTGTTACAAATTATGTGTTTTGGTGTAGTGAGAGAGGAAGAACAGAACGTTAACAGAAATGATAAACTCAATGTTGTTGACTGCGGGTCTTCCAAAATGCTACTGGAAAAAAGCTGTTGGGGTAGAAGCTTCGTGGAACAGAACTCGGAGTCGTTGAGGCGTGTGAATCACTGTCCTCAAGAAAAGATTCGCCCCTTATCGATACTGTAAGGTTCGAACGGCGACTTTCCTCCAGGATACAACAACGAGTTACAGATAGCAGTACCTATCTGCAACCTACAGTCGAACAGGAAAGAAGACGAACGGCAGCGATTCAGTTCTTTCTCTATTTGGTGGTTTTGGATCTCAGCGGGGTGTTCTTTCAATGAAGAACGAATGAATATATAGAGTTGCAAAACTCTAATACTGTTAGATCGTGAACCAAATCTCAGGAGAAGAATCAGGAACGAGAATGAGTCGTGTTGAATGAGTAGGGGCGGTTACGCATAAATTGCGGGCTCACTTACCAAGAGAAAATGCAAAAAGTAGGGCCGTGTCCCGCCTACGCGCGAGGCTAAACGGCCCGGATTTGCACCCCCTCCTGCGCGTGCGACGTGCCCGCACATGCGCATTAAGGTTTTTTGGAGCTTCCCTCCAACCCGGGTGCATTCTAGCCCAATGCCCCCGGGCGCGCGAGCACCCCTCTAGCTTCCCACTCATCACAACCATGTAAAAGGTGTAAACATATATATACCCACTCTCAAGTGTGGGTTTTAAGCGATGTGGGACTAAACAAAAGTCTCTTCCCTTTTGTCTATGGTGTATTTGAAATATCTATAAAGTGGAACTCAAAAAACCAAAAGTTCCAACAATCCCCCACTATTTCAAAATACACCACACATGCTATGTCTATACCGACTACACCTCCCCCACATATTTTAAAATATGTGGTTGTCTCATCTGCTAGCCGTAGCACGAACACAATGCCTAAGTACTGGTGCCTTTCAGCTATGAACCAGCCATTAGGATATCAAATCTTGTTCACAGGAGGTTGGTGAAATAAATTTCTATGAACCAACAACCTTAAATGTGAACAGAGGACTCGCATCCACATTATAATTCTTAGTACTTCACTGTTCTGCGGTTTTGCGCTTTTTGGCCCTGCGCTGATTCCTGATTTTTCATGAGTGCTCTAGAAAGCCTGCCAAAGGCTTTCATAGGAACCGACCCAGTTCCTCACTCGTATAGGTAGATTTCCATCAAGTGTGTACTGCAGTTTAGACACACCACCTCAAGATTTGGGATATGGATTCTATTAAGAGCAAAGCTCAACCTTCTCACTGCAGTAGTTGTATTCATAAATACAGTACTATCTAGTCATAGGAATGGAACATCTCAAATACAATAGTCGATAGTACACAAAAACAACCAGTGACTTGTTCTTACCCCTATGAACCTAAGTCATGGGATCACCAATCAAATAGGTGGGGTTACCATCACTCTTGTTTTCTGTTTTAGGCATAAGTCCCATTCCCCTCGACGTGTCTTCCACTTGCCTCCTATTAAGTGGTTTGGTCAGAGGATCGGCCAAATTCAACTCTGACCTCACATAATCCAAGGATATAACTCTGGATTTTAACAGCTGTTTTACCACTGTATGTCTTAGACGTATATATCTATTTTTCCCATTGTAAATCTTGCTCTTTGCTTTTGCGATAGCAGCTTGACAATCACAATGCATAGACACAGGAGGAGGAGCATTTACACTAATAGGAAGATCCGCTAAGAGGTTTCTAAGCCACTCAGCCTCAGAACATGCCTTCTCTAAGGCGATTAGCTCGGACTCCATGGTTGAACGAGCTATACATGTTTGGTTGGTAGATTTCCAAGACACTGCACCCCCACTAAGGGTAAACACATAACCACTAGTGGATTTGATCTCATCTGAATCTGAGATCCAGTTAGCATCACAATAACCCTCTAACACAGGTGGGGACCCTTTGAAAGATATCCCATGATTAATGGTACCTTTTAAGTACTTGGCTAATCTCTCAATGGCAACCCAGTATTCCTTACTAGGACTCTGAGTATATCTGCTCAGTCTGCCAATAGCATAAGCTATGTCAGGCCTTGTACAGTTCATCAAGTACATTAAGCTACCAATAATTTGGGCATATTCTTTCTGAGAGACACTATGTCCTTTATTTTTCTTAAGATGGATATTAGCATCATATGGCGTCGACACCCTCTTACAGTCATAATATCCAAATCTTTTCAAAAACTTCTCGACATAGTGTTCTTGACACAATGTAAGACCATCTTTTGTCTTTACAACTTTAATACCTAAGATTAAATCAGCTTCACCAAGATCTTTCATATCAAAATTTGAAGCTAAAAATCTTTTGGTCTCATTTATAATATCAAGGTTAGGTCCCAAAATAAGCATGTCATCCACATAGAGACAAAGCATAATATAAGAGTTATTAAAAGACTTATAGTATACGCATTTGTCTGCATCATTGATCAGGTATCCATTAGACACCATCACAGAGTCAAATTTCTCATGCCATTGTTTAGGTGCCTATTTCAACCCATATAAAGACTTAACTAGTTTGTATACTTTCTTCTCACTACCCGGTACAATAGTACCTTCTGGCTGTGACATATAAATCTCCTCCTCTAAATCACCATTTAAGAAAGCAGTTTTCACATCCATTTGATGGATAATTAACTTATGAACTGCTGCCAATGCAATTAAAATCCTAATAGAAGAGATTCGTGTCACAGGGGCGAAAGTGTCAAAATAGTCTATGTCTTTCTTCTGGGAGAATCCCTTCGCAACCAACCTAGCCTTGTATTTCTCAATAGAGCCATCTGCTCTTAGTTTCTTCTTAAAGATCCATTTGCAACCTATAGCTCTAGCACCAGGAGGTAAATCAACAACTTCCCAAGTATGATTAGACATAATTGAGGTTAACTCACTGTTGATTGCTTCTATCCAGAAAGGTGCGTCTCTAGAATACATAGCATTATCATAGGTTATCGGATCATCATCCACAAGAAACATGTGAAAATCATCACCAAAATTGGTGGATATCCTCGCTCTTTTACTCCTTCTCAATTCAAATTCTGAATTTTCAGGAGTCTCAGAGATACGTTCGGTAGTCTCAGAGATACGTTCGGTATGGTTAACAGTTCTTTCGAGACCGAATTTCTAAGGAAAAATAGTTTCGAAGAAATCAGCATTTTTGGTTTCCAGAGTAGTATTGACAGTAACCTGGTCAGAGTCACTCTTAACCACCAAAAATCTATACGCAGCACTGTTATTAGCATAACCAATGAACGCACAATCAACAGTTCTAGAACCTAATTTTGACTTTTTAGGTCCTATTAACAGAACTTTGGCGAGGCACCCCCACATTTTGAGATATTTTAGATTAGGCGTATAGCCTTTCCATAACTCATAGGGTGTCTTGCCAGTTGCTTTATAAGGTATTCTGTTCTGAACAAAACAAGCAGATAGGATGGCTTCCCCCCACAAGTTCAGGGGTGCACCTGAACTAACCAGCATAGCATTCATCATCTCTTTCAAGGTTCTATTCTTTCTTTCAGCTACCCCATTCGATTCTGGTGAATATGGAGGGGTAGTCTCATGAATTATGCCAAGTTGTTCACAATGGTCAGCAAAGGGATTAGACTCATATTCACCTCCCCTATCTGACCTAAGCCTTTTAATTTTCCTATCTAGTTGATTCTCAACTTCAGCTTTATATTTCAGAAACATCTCACCTGCTTCATGCTTGTTTCTAAGGAGATATACCTTCGTGTATCTAGAGTAATCATCTATAAAGGTAATATAATAATATTTCCCTCCTCTAGACATTAAGCTTCTAAATTCAGCAAGATCGGTGTGAACTAAAGAAAGTAAATCAGTATTATCTCTAGAAACAATAGGTAAACAACCCTTTTTGATAGCTTTAACTTCAGCACATACTTCGCACTTATCATTCGTTGGTTTAGTGATGTTAGGCAATAAACCAGTTTTTCTCATTTCCTTAATATAAGGTGCAGAAACATGTCCTAGTCTACCATACCACAAATCAAAAGAGTCAACCATGTAAGCAGAAGAAGCAAAATTTTCATTAATAACAGTTTTGAGTACATTCAGAATAAATAAACCCTGGTTACAATACCCTTTCCCTATGAATGTCTCATTCTTAGAAAGCACTACCTTGTTGCATTCCATGTTCACTTTGATTCCAGCTTGAACCAACAGCGACACAGAGATCAGATTGCAGCGAATGTCAGGAACATGCAGTACATTACCCAGTAAAAGGGTTTTCCCTGAAGTCAAGTTGAGAAGAACTGTGCCTTTTCCCAGGACGGGTACAGGCCTAGAGTCACCCATATAGACTCGTTCTTCTCCATCTTTCACTTGGGTGTACTCTGAGAAAGACTTTAAGTCACCACAGATGTGACGGGTTGCTCCAGAATCAATAACCCAGTCTTTTTTCTCAGCCACCATGTTCACAACAGAGACAACAGCAGCAAAGACATCATCCTTCACTATATTAGCTTTCGGAGTGACGTCTTTGTTGTCTCCATCCTTCTTGTGTCTGCACTGAAAAGCATGATGTCCGGGTTTTCCACAAACATAACAATTTCCTTTATTCTTCTTAAAAGGACGGGAATTGTTAGTCTTCGGAATAGAAAATTTCTTATCGGTTTTCTTAGGATTTCTCCTAAACCGATTAGAAGCAGAACTGGGATTACCTTCCACAATATTAGCCTTAGAGTCAAACTCCGTAGCTAATCTTGCGTCAAGTTTCCTGTTTTTTTCTTCAATCCGGACATGAATAATCACATCTTCCAGACTCATCTGCCTCCTTTTGTGCTTCACCTTGTCCTTGTAGTCTTTCCATGATTCAGGTAGTTTCTCAACCAAACAACCAGAGACGAAAGCATCAAGGAGTTCAATATCCTCAGTTTTCAAATCATTTAAAAGAACTTGAAATTCAATGATTTGAGAAGAGATATCTCTAGAGTCAACAAACTGGAATTTAAGATAATTCCCAATAGCGTACTTTTGAGTACCAGCATCTTCGATTATATACTTCTTATTCATATTTTCCCAGATTTCGTAAGCTGATTTATATGAATAGTATATATCGAAGATCTCATTCGACAAGGTATTTAGAATAGTGTATCGGCATACCTTATTTTCTTGCTGCCACTCATCATGCAGCTTTTGGAAATCATCGAAAGCGTTTGCAGCATCTTCTATGTTAGCCGAATCGAACTCCATAGCCGCCGGCTTTTCAGGTTCAGGTTCAGTCAGGTACTTCGCATAGTTTAGCACGTCCAGGCAGACGTAGATCCTCTCCCTCCAGCGTTTGAAGTGGGTACCGTTGAAAACTTCGATCTTCGATACGTCAGGTAGCCTTGAACGAGATTGAGCGGATCCAGCAGCAGCGAGATCATTGTTCTGAGAAGCCATCTTTTCTTGAAATTGTTGGGGTAGAAGCTTCGTGGAACAGAACTCGGAGTCGTTGAGGCGTGTGAATCACTGTCCTCAAGAAAAGATTCGCCCCTTATCGATACTGTAAGGTTCGAACGGCGACTTTCCTCCAGGATCCAACAACGAGTTACAGATAGCAGTACCTATCTGCAACCTACAGTCGAACAGGGAAGAAGATGAACGGCAGCGATTCAGTTCTTTCTCTATTTGGTGGTTTTGGATCTCAGCGGGGTGTTCTTTCAATGAAGAACGAATGAATATATAGAGTTGCAAAACTCTAATACTGTTAGATCGTGAACCAAATCTCAGGAGAAGAATCAGGAACGAGAATGAGTCGTGTTGAATGAGTAGGGGCGGTTACGTATAAATTGCGGGCTTACTTACCAAGAGAAAATGCAAAAAGTAGGGTCGTGTCCCGCCTACGCGCGAGGCTAAACGGCCCGGATTTGCACCCCCCCTGCGCGTGCGACGTGCCCGCACATGCGCATTAAGGTTTTCTGGAGCTTCCCTCCAACCCGGGTGCATTCTAGCCCAATGCCCCCGGGCGCGCGAGCACCCCTCTAGCTTCCCACTCATCACAACCATGTAGAAGGTGTAAACATATATATACCCACTCTCAAGTGTGGGTTTTAAGCGATGTGGGACTAAACAAAAGTCTCTTCCCTTTTGTCTATGGTGTATTTGAAATATCTATAAAGTGGAACTCAAAAAACCAAAAGTTCCAACAAAAGCTGCATTGACGGCCACTTTTATTCTAAATAGAGTGCCTTATGCAACTTCGGACGTTACTCCTCATGAACTCTGGTTGAAAGTTAGACCTAACTTGAATGTCATTCGAGTATGGGGGTGTCTGACATTTGTAAAGCTTCCAGATCTGAAGATTCAGAAGCTCGGGACAAGGACTACAAAGACAATCTTCTTGGGTTATGCCGAGAAGAGTGATGCTCGAAGATTTCTTGATATTGAATAAAATCATATCATTAAATCTCGCGACGCAGAATATTTTGAAGACAAATTTGTAAGGCACAAGAACATTATTCTTGCGGATGTTCCGGAGAACAATAAGGGTGCAAGAAACATAAATTTTTAATGAGGATGTAGTCCAAGAAGATGTTGTTGTGGAAACAACGGTTGAACCAGAACTCGCTGAGCCGTCAGCTAAGCGTGTGAGGAGGCCGAAGGACTTCGAAAATGACTTTGTTACATATCATGTGGAAGCAGATCCGCTTACCTATGATGAGGTGATGAAGACCAGAGACGTTGTTTTCTAGAAGGAGGCGATATATAATAAAATTGATTCAATCACCTCAAATAACACTTGGGTGTTGGTTGATCTTCCTGAATAAACGAAATCCATCGGATGCAAATGGATCTTCAATAAAAAATAAAAGCAGATGGAACTATTGACAAGTTCAAGGCTATGCTGGTAGCCAAGGGGTTTTCTCAGAAACAGGGAATCGACTACTTTGACATGTATGCTCCAGTAGCCCGGATGACTATCATCAGAATGTTAATTGCTCTCGTAACAGTACATAAGTTGGTGATACATCAGATGGATGTGAAAATGGGTTTCCTAAATGGCGAGCTGACCGAAGAGATTTACATGAAACAGCCAGAGGGATTTGTCATCAAGGGTCCTTGTACGATCTTAAACAAGCTTCCAATATATGGCATGAGAAGTTTGACAAGGTTATAAGGTCAAATGGCTACAGGATCAGCGAGACGGACAAGTGTGTTTATACGAAGTTCGCTGATGGAAAAGGTATAATCGTTTGTCTGTACATGGATGACATGCTGATCCTAGGTACGGATATGGGCTGTGTCACAGAGACAAAAAAGTTTATCTCGAACAAGTTTAGTATGAAGGACTTGGGGGAAGCTGATGTGATCTTAGGCATCAAGATAATCCAGATAGATACTGGACTAGCGCTGTCACAATCTCATTATATTGAGAAGATGATCACACGCTACGGGTATCAGGATCTTCCGGGGATCGATACGCCTTATAGGTGTGATATGAAGTTGAAGCTTAATTCGAGAGAAAGCATCAGGCAGCTGGAGTATGCAAGCGTAATCGGGAGTTTGATGTATGCTACTTCTGCCACAAGGCCTGACATAACTTTCGTCGTGGGAATGCTGAGTCATTTCACGAGTAACCCAGGCATTGAGCACTAGAAAGCTGTAAAACGGGTAATGAGATATCTCAAGAAGACTCAGACATATGCACTGCACTACAACGGAGATCTGTCGGTAGTAGAAGGCTTCAGTGATGTCAGCTGGTGCTCAGAGTTGGAGAGCAAAAGGTCCACAGGTGGATTCACTTTCACAATGGGTGGAGCTGCTATATCGTAGAAGTCGAAGAAGCAGACTATGCTTTCGTGGTCCTCCATGGAATCTGAGTTCTTTGCACTTGATACCGCAGTGAAGGAAGCAGAATAGCTTCAGGAGTTCATGTATGATCTTCTAGTGGTTGGGGCACAAATACCGGTGATTTCAATTTACGGTGACAACCAGGCGACTACAGCGGTAGCATCAAATGATCTCTTCAACGGAAAGAAGAGGACCGTGCGATTAAAGTACAGAGCAGTACATGATCTCATCAAGAGAGGTGTTATTGTAGTGATTGATGTTCGGAATCAAGAGAACCTAGCGGATCCGTTCACCAAGGGCCTCAAGTAAAATGGGCTTGAAGGTATTCTGATATTATGTTATTGCAATCCTACCATAAAGTTTTATGCTATTAGTTCAAAAAGAAATCTACTAGGCATTTAGATTTTGGTTCAAGGAAGGACCATTAACTGGGAAAATATCAAGAATAGTGGGTACATGTCCTCTGTGGCATGGAGAGATTACGGACCTACAGCCACATTTGTCTACTATATGTTTTCTGCGAAAAACGGATCATGTGGTGAGGTTGGCTTAAACGTCTTAATGAGTTCTCAAGCATAGTGAATGCCTGGTGTGCTTTATAGGAAGCATGTTAGCACAGCACTACAAGGAGTGTAACTCCATGCTACAGTGGGATGACTCCACCATGAGGTTCCCAGTTAGGAGTATTGTCTCGGCTTTGCGAGCCAAGTCACAGCAGTATAGCACCGCAAATAGGCATGTAGCCTAATGTTGTATGATAAAATTAAAGAGGGGTAGACAACACTACAAATGGGAGGTGTTCCTTATGTTACAGTGGCACAACACCACGATGAGGTACCCGGATAGGGGTAAAGCCTCGGCTTTGCAAGCCATGTCGTTGCGGCATAACACCACAAGGGAGCCTAAGGCTTCATGCTGGGTAGTATGGCACTACAAAGAGGCTGTGACATCATGCTACAGTGGTATGACACTACGAAAATGTTCCCGGTAGGGGTAATGTCTTGGCTTTAGGCCATGTCATAGCGGCGTAGCACTGCAAGGGAAGCGCAAGGCTTCATACGCAGTCTCTTTAATAAAGAACTCACCTATAGTGTATGGACAGAGATATCAGGTCGTCTTTTGAGGTAAACTTGTAGATGCCCAAAATTATATACTGAAACCAGGCTGGCACATGGCCTTTAATGTGCAGCCAGAAGCACATGTAACTACATTATGTGAGTGGAAAGAATTATACCTATGATGCAGAATTCAATGCTTGGTCCATTCTTGTATTATAGTCTATTGTTTGATCTATGCGGGAAGATTCAAGTCGTCAGCGATATCTCTCCTAATGCATGATGGACAGTTACTATGGGGAACACTCAAATCCATATATCGAGATATGTGGAGGATTGTTGAAGCTTTTTCTTTAACATGTGAATAGAGCTTGCTCTCAACACATGTCTAGTGAAGTTTAGTCCCACATTGGAAAAGTACCATGAGTAGTATCTCTATATATACTTGATTTGTTGTTGAGATGTGCACATGGGGTGGTGACCCTAAGGAGGAAACCATGTGGATGATTTTACTAGGAGGTAAGGATAAGACTCCATGGTAAAACTTAATGCTTTCTGCTCTTAGAATTTATTCCATGGGAGCTAATATCACGCCCCGGTCCTGTGGGACTGATCGTCCTCGCTAAGGCGTGATGCCGCGTGAGGCTAGATTGCGCTCACGCAAGGCGGATTCCATAATGGCCGATTACAGGCTAAGCGACGGGGTCGTCGCACAGAAGTCCCAATACAGAAACATTGAGTAACACCAGCGGAAAGTTGAAACAAATACAAGTCATACAAATAGCTCTTTATTGATATTGAAAACAAAGATTACAATGTGACACGAGGCCAAGGTTATAATCACTCAAGCTTACACTTCTCACATTACAAGTCACTCTGCTCTCTCTCTCTCTCTCTCTCTCTCTCGATACAACTTGAGTAGGCCAGCGGATGCTGCAGATAGACGATGTCCATACATTATGTCCCGTATAAGTCCAGACTCTATACGACCGTGCGCCCAAAACGCCAAGGAACTCCGTACCTCGACGCATCCAAGCGAACTCCGTGCCAACGAGCTTCTACCCGTGCCTGCACATAAATACTGTGTGGGTGTCAGTACTCAACTGTACTGGTGGAGTGAGCTCCTCGCCCACAAAATCGACACGTTCATTTACTTTGTGCAACATATCCTTTTACAATTTTTTTATTCTTGCCTTAGGATCAATTTTAGGACATAAACTCTGGCCTATTTTGTGTCTCTAGACCATCACCGTGCCTTGCACCAACTTAACTTACTTATACCTTGCCTTTAGACCTTTTCGTGCCAACAATGTCATCTTATCGACTCGTGCTCGCCTTTCGGCCCATATTTGGAACGCAACAACTTGGTCATGCCATAAACTATATTCGTGCTTCAATATAATTGAGGCAGTGCCTCCCCACTTAGTCTTTTGCCTATACTCGTGCCATAACAACGTAGTCGTGCCATAACATATCGAGGCCATACATCGCAATTCCACATGACTTAACCGAACTTGTCCTACGGCCCTTCTTGACTTAACTCGAAAGTACTTAATTCTAACTTATGCAACTCTATGCCGACAACTTATTACTTCGACACCACATTTCGTGCCGAAGCACATGTCTTTGCTTACACTTTCTTTGAGTCAACCGACTCCGTGCATGCGGATTGCTGCTCAGCATACCAACTTATCTATATAAAAGTCACTGGCAATCCAAGCCATCATGGACATAGCTCGGGTAGGCGGCGGATCTTTCAATGCAAAGTAGCTAGCCCCATGGAAAGCCCCCGACTACCCACGCGGTATAATGCAACACTGCTATAACGTCTTCCCCTAGGTCGACTGGCCCCGGCACCCCGGCGTAATACCAGTCGAGAAAGAAATCTTTGTCGACAAGTTGTCCATGACCACGCACCTATGAGAACACTTAGACTCACGTAAATGCATGGCCTATTTTGAGGTACGACTAGAACCATACTTAGCAAAATGTGCTCGAAACCATATCATGTAAAACGTGCATGTCACGCCCCAAAACCAGAATACCGGAGAGCGAAGGAATGGCTTAGCCATCTACGTATTACGGGTAGATGAATACCGTATAATACGATCAATGATGTCTAATAGACGAGGGGGTACATACTACACGAAAGTCTCACTAGGGTTACTCGACACCTATTGTCTCAAACATTCAACCAAGAAGCAGTAATAGAGAACATGTAAGATAAAGCAGTAAGGCGTCCCAAACTCTCAGTCAAAATGTTTTTGAGGTCTGGCTTTACAAAATATAGCCAGATGATATAACAAGGTATATACAATCGTTATCAGCTGCAGTCTGACTTAGTTACAATTATGTAAAAGTAAGTGCAAGACTATCCGACTAACATGTCGGTGCCAAGCGGCAAAATATAAAATAAGTAGCAAAACGAGCAGGGAAGCAAGGAACCCACTCATGTTCTCCTGCGATCATCCCTCTAGTATTGACCATATTGGAGGTAGAAATAAGCTGAGTCCTCGGGAACTGGCTCTAAATCTGGCCATACAAAACCAGAGAGGTTAGACCTCTAATAGCAAGTACCACAAGAAAGCACGACATGAGAATTAAAATTAGTGGTAAGAGTTAAGAATATGGTAAATAAGTCTCCGCTTGCTACTGGGACTCACACAATATCACGACACTTCGAACCAACTTTCCAACCAAACAAGGACAGAAGTTGACCCGTCGTGTCCTGATATTCTGATCGTCTCAGTAGTTAACGAAGCAGGTACAGTACATAGACAAATCAATTTAAACGGCAATACAACTACTACGACTTGCTAACTTGTAAGTTCCAAATTGCCCTAAAAATATGCAATAAGGGGTTCCTCAGTTCTTATAATGTACAAGCAAGGCTAGTCTACCCAATAATCAATTGTGTCAATCATGAATTAGACGAGTCCCAGCAGGACGTCCGTCATCAATATATGTAAAAATATAAACAGATACCACTCCCTGCCCGTGTGGTAGATTTACAGTATCTGTGGGAACCAGCCGGCATGTTGGGGCACTAATTGTCCCGAGATGGCTGCCATGTAAGAACTTGAGAATCCATTCTCTCCATACAATCGTTATTTTATTTAACTTAATAGTCCCTATGTTAATTGAAATCTCATGCCGTGGATCATGGTCATTCAGAATGAGTACTTTCGTACAGAGTACGATATGCATAACTCTACAACGATGCCCGTGTGGTTAGGTTGTAGGTCTTATATAGCGTAATGCAATAATCAAACCTAGCCACGGAATAATCATATATTGACTGTAAGTTACACATGCTGCTTTTATAGAAACAAGCTGAAGTATGCACGTGTCCATATGCCCATGTTCGGGATCGGCTGGTCGATTGCAATGGTTCATGTTTAATATGAACGTGTCTCATTCAATTTCAATAAGACGACTAGCCAGTCTCTTAGTTCCAACTAGGAACACATGATCAATCATTAGTCGAGGTAACAATCAATGTTAATTCGTGATGAGGCACGAAAGTCAACTAGCATTTGGTATGGTCGAGTCTATAACTCTCAGGATTAAGTTCCAGTCATTCTGGGTATCAGTAAACTAATCGAGACACAGGGCCCATTCTGCACAACAATATGTAAAAATATTAGCGTATCATGATTATATCGAGTTCATATCAAAAGGCGTAATGATATAATGAGGGGTGCCAAGCGCCCAAGGAAGTAGAGTTACGCGTAAAGGAATAGCATCACGCGTAAAGGAATAACATCACGCGTGAACTTGTTCATGTAAAGGAAATAGCATTACGCGTAAAGTTGTATGCGTAAAGGGATAGCATTACGCGTAAACTTGTACGCGTAAAAGAATAAAGGAAATCATGTTACGCGTAAAATTGTACGCGTGAAGAAAATCATGTTACGCGTAAATTTGTACGCATAAAGGAAGTACCGTTACGCGTAAATTAATACGCATAAAGGAAGAACATTACGCGTGAAAGAATAACATCAAGCCAGGGGAGTACGCATAAGAAATAGAGTTACGCATAAAACTTGTATGCATAAAGGGTCGAGTTACGCATAAAAGCTTGTACGCGTGAAGAGTTAAAGTTTACACATGAATGAATACACGTAAAGGAATACTGTTACGCGTAAATGAGTACGCGTAAAGGAAATACGTCAAGCCAGAGTAGACTTGCGTAATCCAGATTCATGCTGACACGAATGATCGTGGACGTAGAGCTTGATATTACGCGGGCACGTAAAACGTGGGCGTAGAGAACCTTTCGAACTCCAATTCCATGAAACCTTCAATCGAAGCCAAAAATGGGACTTCCATGGATCAAAATGGGGTATAACACAAATCTCAACAACCTGGAATGCTCAAAATTTGGAAATAAGGAAGTTTGAGAGATCAAAACCATTAAAATCCGAAAATGGCAAATTTCTATATCTACAAAAATAAAACTTTCAAAATGGAAAATGTCAAGTTCTAAACTATCTTAGAATCATGAGAGGAAGATAAATGAACCATAAAAATAGGTTCTCATGTGGAAGCAAGATGCACTTGCCTATGCTTTTGGTAGGTGGAGAGAGTTATGAGGAAGAAGAAGAGTAAATGAGAATAAATGAAGAGAGAGAAAGGATTGGGCTTTAAATAGAGATGGTGGTAGGTAGGGGGTTGGTTGGGTTCATGATGAACCACTAAAACAAACCAACCCAAGCCGACCCCAAGAGCAAAAACAAAAGCAGAAAATAAAATACAGAAAAATAATTAGCATAAAATTAAAGGAATTAAATACAGAATAAATGCATGATAAATATTAAATAAATAAATTCAAGCAGTACACGTATTAAAATACGTATTCTGGGAACGGAAAGTGACATCTCTACCCTCCTTAGAAAAATTTTGTCCTCGAAATTTCAAATCCAAGCAGGGTAGAAATATTAGAGCTAAACTAATCCAAGTACAAGCAATTTTAGCGAGCAAGCAGTCATTCTACAATATCAATAGCAAGTAATATATATATATATTTATCAGTCTACGATATCAAGCAATTTTTACTCATAGGGTGATAAGCATGAGAAATCAAGACAATCAAGGTACACGAAAAAAAATATACCTTATGAGCCAAATAGGTGTAGATACCGTGATCGGATATTATCCTCACGTTCCCACGTTGACTCTCCTAAGGAGTGATGATCCCAAGCAACTCGGACAAGGCTAATTATTCGGTTCTTGAGTATCTTCTCCCTTCGGTCCAAAATGGACACAGGCTGCTCCTCGTAAGATAGGTTGGTACCAACAACTAGCTCAGAATGATCGAGAATATGGCTTGGGTCCGATACATACCTACGCAACTGAGACACATGAAACATATCATGCACCTCTCGTAACGAAGGTGAAAGGGATAAACGATAAGCAACATCGCCTACCCTATCAAGGATAGCAAATGGGCCTACGTATCGCGGACTCAACTTTCCGTGAACGCCAAATCTAATGACTCCACGAGTAGGTGAGATCAGCAAGAACACGTGGTTCCCAACAAAAAATTCTAGCGGCCTACGATGCTAGTCTGCCCAATGACGATGCCGATCTTGCGCAACTCGAAGTCACTCTCTAATCTCCTTAACCACCTCAACCGTCTGAACAATCATCTCTGGGCCTAACATCTTCCTCTCCCCGATATCATCCTATGCAAGTGGCGACCTGCACTTCTTACCATATAGTACTTCGAATGGCGCCATCTGGATACTGGCTTGATAACTGTTATTGTACGAAAATTCGACTAAGTGCAGGTGACTCTCCCAAGATCCTCCAAAATTTAGGGTACAAGCTCGTAACATATCTTCTAAAGTCTGAATTATTCTTTCTGATTGCTCGTCTGTCTGTGGGTGGTAAGCCGTACTAAATCTTAACTTGGTACCCAGGCTATGATGTAAACTCTTCCAGAAATGTGATATAAAACGGGTATCTCTATCTGACACAATACTGACAGGGACCCCATGCTGCCTGACTATCTGCTGCATATACAACTCTGCCAACTTTTTTGTAGATTACCCTACTCTAAAAGGAAGAAAATGTGCCACCTTTGTAAGCCGATCTACTATCACCCAAATAGCATCCTTACTGCTAGGTGATCTCAGTAAACCGGTCACAAAGTCCATTGTGATATGTTCCCACTTCCATTTCGGGATAGGAAGCGGTTGTAATAATCTAGCTGGCCTCTGTTGTTCTGCCTTCACTTGCTGACATATCAAGCAACGAGAAACGAATCTAGCTATCTCTCTCTTCATTCCGTTCCACCAGAAGTGTTGCTTGATATCTTGGTACATTTTGGTCCCTCCAGGGTGTATAGAATACTGAGAACCGTGGGCTTCTGTCGTAACCTCATGTCTGATATCTCCACTTGGCACACATAGACGTGATCCAAATCTAAGTGTACCATCTTCGTGAATTTTCATCTCCTTCATGAGTTCTGACTCACATTCTGTCCTAAGCTTCTGAATCTTTGGGTCCCGTGCCTGAGCTGCCTTGATCTTGTCTACCAAGTCGGATTGAACTCGTAGACTTGTCAGAATTCCTACATCACTAGGAAGTATAACCTCGATGCCCATCTCCTGAAGATCTTTTAAAATGTATTTTTGTGATGTCAACATAAATGCGCCGCCTCTCCTGCTAAGAGCATCTGCTACCACATTAGCCTTGTCTAGATGATACTAAAGCTCCACATCGTAATACTTGATTAACTCTAACCATCTTCTATGTCTCATGTTCAGTTACTTCTGAGTAAAGATGTACTTCAGACTCTTGTGGTCTGTGTACATGTCTACTCGATCACCGTACAAGTAATGTCTCCATAGCTTCAAAACAAATACTACTGCTGCCAACTCCAAGTCATGAGTCGGATAATTCTTCTCGTGGTCTCGAAGTTGCCTAGATGCATACGCTATCACCTTCCCATGTTGTATTAGGACACACCCAAGTCCCTTTCCTGACGCGTCACAATATACAGTAAAACCTCCGGGCCCAACCGGTAATGTAAGAATAGGTGCCGATATCAACTTCTGCTTCAAATTCTCAAATGATGCTTGGTATTCTGTCGACCAGACGAATGGAACATCCTTCCATGTCAAGCGGGTCATGGGTGCTGAAAGTCTTGCAAAGTCTGATACAAACTTTCGGTAATACCCTGCCAATCCCAAGAAACTACGCACATCTGCTACGGTCTTAGGCATTGGCCAACTCTCTACTGCTTCTACCTTCTTGGGATCCACTGCTACTCCAGCCTCTGATATGATGTACCCCAAGAATGAAATGTGATCCGTCCAAAACTCACACTTGCTGAGCTTGGCGTACAACTGGTTCTCTCTCAGAACTTACAATACTTTCCTGAGGTGATCTTCATGTTCTTCTTCACTAGCTGAGTATACGAGAATGTCGTCGAGGAACACAACGACAAATCGATCTAAGTACGGCATAAAGATGCGGTTCATCAAATCCATAAATATTGCTAGAGCATTGGTCAAACCAAACGGCATTACTAAGAATTCGTAATGCCCGTACTTTGACCTGAATACTGTCTTGGGAATATTCTCTTTCTGAACTCTCACTTGATGATACCCTGACCGAAGATCTATCTTGGAGAAAACCCTTGCTCTACTCAATTGATCAAACAAATCATCGATTCTTGGTAGTGGGTACTTATTCTTTACTGTTGCCGTGTTGAGCTTTCTGTAGTCAATGCACAATCTTGATGACCCATCCTTCTTCCCTACAAGTACCACTGGTGCTGCCCATGGTGATTCGCTAACCCGAATGAACTTTTTCTCCTTTAATTCCTCTATGTGCTGATACACCTTGGCCTGCTCTGAATCTGCCATTCTGTAAACTCGATCTGATATCGGTTTAGTTTCAGGTGCCAACTTTATACTGAACTCAATATCTCTAACCGGTGGTAGTCCTGGAAGTTCTTCGATAAATACATCAAGAAACTCTTCAACTACCTTTGGGACTAGAACTTCTTCCATTGCCGTCACTACTCCTTGTTTATGCTGGTATGTCTCTGATCTGACTAAGGTGAACCGCTTCATGCCTGGAATATTAAAAGATACACTCCCTCTACGACAATCTATTGTCGCATGACTGTCTTTCAGCCAGTCCATGCCTAAGATAACGTCGAAATTTTCAACAGGAAATTCTATCAACCTGGCGGGTAAGGAACGCCCGTAAACTACAACTCTATACGCTAGAATAACTCTACTAACTCCTACGAGTCCATTACCAGTGAGTATATTCAACCTCCCTGGCAATGCCTTGAATTCCATTCCTAGTTGTGTCGCAAATTGTGCAGATATAAATGAGTGTGATGCTTCCGAATCAAACAATGCTATTGCGGGATATGAGGCGACAATAATGTTACCTGTCACAACATCTCTCGATGCCAATGCCTCTTCCAAGGACAGATTGAATGCCTGCCCTCGGCCTCCTTGTTGGTTCCCATACGGCGGCCTAGCCTGGTGTTGCTGTTGGCCCATGTCTTGGTGATGCTGGGGTGGTCTTTGTTGTTGCCGCTGCATCGGCGGTCCCTGCTGCTGAAACATCTGAGCCTGTGACATCAACGGACGTTGTGCCAATGGTCTCACCGCTACCGCTGGTCCTTCCGACCTCGAACTCATGGGACAGGTGGAAACCCGATGATATGGTGTAGCTGCCCTTCCTAAAAAATTCGAAATATTTTCTATTATTATTTATTTTTGGAATGGTGATTCTTAGATTTTATAGATAATTATTTAGTTAATTATTACGGTAGATGATTTTAGCCATGGTTGAGTTTTGGAGTACAAGATGACTAGAAATTGTGACACGGATAGTGCAATGGCGTGCTTCGACTAGTGTATTAACCCTGGTAGGGAAGGCCGAGCCATAGTGATGTCCTAACTAGGAAAACCAGGCTAAGTTGCGACTCAACCCTTACCGAAGATTTATTTATTTATTAATTATATTATTGAGTTTTAGGAAAACCGATTATACCATTTTAGCCGGACTGGACCCGAACTGAGCCCAAGCCCATGTAAGCATCCAGTGTACACAAAGATTCCATGTAGACATATTTTAAGTAGATACAATGCCGATTATTGGATATTTTATTTCGTTATTGTTATTATTATTATTATTATTATCAATACTATTAAGGTTATTATTATACAATATTATTTTAATATTACTGGTTAAACTATTTTTTGTCAAATAATATTATTATATATATAGTCATTAGGAATAGATCATATTGAGGTTTATTTAGATTTTATGGAGAATATTATATTAGTATATATATAAATATATAGATATATGGATGCCTATTAAATAATTGTAAATATATATATACTCACATTATTAATTATGAAATAAAGTATGTATATGTATAGGGTTATATAAGTATATACATATAAATGTGTATATACAAATATATTACATATGTGTGTATATATAGATAAATATAAAGGTACATATGATGGTATATACATGTATATATATATATATATATAGATATATATGTATAAATGTATGTATACACATATATACATATAATAATTAAAAAAAAGAGGGAAAACACACTGGACCGTAGCAGCTGCTACAGGGGATCAACCCATCTCAGCCGAAGCAACACAGCCTGAGCCCGACCCACATTCCCTAGACCCAGCCCGAGCATCAAATTCCCTTAAAAACGAGCAGGAGTTACAGAACGGGAAGCCCCCTGTTCGTATAAACAGAGGAAACAACAAAAGAAATAGCCTCGATCCTAGTACAACACACAGCCGCCATGGACGACCCCCAGGTCTGTGTGCGCCGCCCCGACGCGGCCAGGCCGTCGGAGAGCCGCCGGAAGGCTGCGCGCGCGGGAAAAAAATCTATCAGCAGCAGTACTTGCAAGCGCAAGGTACGTCTTCGTCATCATATTTTTCTCCAAATATTCAACGAAATTCGATCTCGTGAAATCCTATAGAATGCTTATATAACCATCTAGGAACCCCTCCAATTAGTTTGTAGTGAATCAACCCAGATTCGAAGGGAAATCGAGACGAAATCGAGAGAAAAACTTGATTCTCTCGAAAAATAGGGCAGGGAAGAAACAGCCCAATACCCTGTTTGGAAGCCGATTTTCGAGCAGGAGATCGTCGAACATAAAAATCTATGTAAACACCTCTATTGACAACATATACGAGATTAAGACGCTTCTTGTAGAATTATTTTTCATCTATTGTACGAGAAGTTAGGCGATGTCGAAAATCATGAAAAACTTGTTTCCGAAAAACTGAAAATTTAGAAAAATCGGTCGACACGACGTGCGTCCCGCCAATCCGGGCGACGTGGTCGCACACCGTAAGCATCGAAAGATGCGTACGGATATTGTGGATGTGTGGGCTTTGACGGAATTCAAATTGGTTGTGTGTGCGCGACGAATTTGATACGTATCCGTCGAAATTCACCGTATCGGCCCCTGTGCAAACTTTCCAATTACTTTGTGCACGCTCGTCAGATCGAGACGAAACTTGCGCCAACAGGACCGTATCATTTTTCTGGTCCTGTAAGCCAAGTTTGGTCCAATTCTGAGACAGTTAGGGATGAGTATTCGATTTATTCGGTTCCAACCGAACCGAATAAGCAAAAACCGAATTGGACCGAAACCGAATAAGCAAAACCGAAACCGAACCGAATTGGTCATTAACCGAACCGAACTGAATTAAATCGGTTCGGTTTTTGGTTTTTGGATTTTTTTTTGGTTAATATATATAATAACTATATATACCTAGATATATTTATTATATACCTATAGTATATACCTATATATATATATATATATATATATATATATATATATATATATATATTTTTTTAGGTATATACTATAGGTATATACCTATATATATATAGGTATATACCTATAGTATATACCTGTATATATATACCTATAGTATATACCTATATATATATATACCTATAGTATATACCTATATATATTTAGTATATACCTATAATTAATATATATATATATATATATATATATATATATATATATATATATATATATATATAAATATATATATATATATATATATATATATATATATATATATATATATATATATAATAAATTTTCTTATTCGGTTTTCGGTTTTGGACCGAAACCGAAACCCAAAACTGAAACCGAAACCGAATAAGAAAATCTAGTATTTTCAAAACCGAACCGATTTTTTTTTAAAACCAAACCGAATCTCTTATTCGGTTCGGTTCGGTTCGGTTTTCGGTTCAAAACCGAATAATGTTCACCCCTAGAGACAGTTGATTGGATCGCCGTTTTGCGGGCCCCACGGTCCAACTCAACGGGCGATTTTTTGTACGGCCTGCCGGAATCCTACTTAGGACATACGGTTGGGTTCGTATCGAAAAACTGGATCCGTAGACATGTAGTTTGACGACTTTAGAGACCGTTGACTCTGGCACGCTTTTCGGTGCAAAGCGGGTCCAACGGCGGATACCGTTTTGACCCAAAATTACCGTTTTGCTTCTGTGTCCAGAATTGGACTTAAGGATAGGCAAACCTAGCTATTTTGACTATTCTAAGAACATTGGTAATGTCTATTTTAGCATCCGGAGACTGTTGTACGGGTTTTGACTATTATGGCACACTGAGTGGTTTGGATTATCAGGTTCACCAGCAAAGGACCACAGGCGAGTACAGTTTATTGTTTGTTTTCAGTATTGATCTTTACTATGCATCAGTATTTAGTCGATAGATATGTGATTTCTGTTTTGTGTTGATTTTGTTTCTTGTTGTGTCGGGAGGTTGAAGTACCAACGATGTGTGATTTGACCTTAGACAGTGTAGACAGTGATTTATTATTGTAAAGTAGACAGTGTAGACAATAATTTATTATTGCAAAGTAGACAGTATAAACAGTGATTTATCATTGTAACGTAGACAGTGTAAACAGTAATTTTTTTATTGCATTATTCAATGTAGACAGTGTAACTTTATACAATGTAGACATTGTAACTTTAGACAGTGTAACTTTATACAATATAGACAGTGTAACTTTAGACAAAGTAACTTTAGACAGTGTAGACAGTGTCGTGTAATTGTCCCGAGATCGATCACATATCAAAGGTAATTCAGTCAGTCGGTGAGTATTGTCTTTATTTACTGTTTTTCTTTATTTAGTTTTATTTGTCTTTTGTTTTATTTTATGAATCATATGTCTAAAGGCTAATCTCTGTAGTATAGTCATTTTCATATATTGGAACTGCATTCAGTGAATTGTACTCGTTCCATTCCTGACTGGAAACCAATATTTTTCAGGTTAGCCGTAGATTCACTTAGCATGGGAGATACGGGGGTACTTGTAGACAAAAGCCAAGAGACTAGCTAGATAGTGGACTTGTAGTCATTCAAATATTTGTACAAGTTTATATTTTTCTGCAAATGTAAAACTTGTGAATATTGTAAATTAAATTAGTTTTTGTGAATGAGCACTATTTATGATTTTGATCTTCATGTCCGTGACAGCGTTCTACCGCCGATACTGCGGCGTAGGCTGGCTTGGACACGTCTCGTATCCGTTTTAAAAAAAACGGGTACGGGTCATGACAATTTTTTGTGGTGGCCCATGTAGGTCTGTTTTCGCAAATTATGCGAACTCGTGATAGTACTTAAGTTAGACATACTATTGCGAGCCTGCGACTAAGAAATGCTCATTCACGAGTTAGGGATTAATTTAATTTAAGTGAGTGACTAGGACTAGGAGTCCCTTATACAAATTTACCGATGGGTAGTCTAGGCCATGCAATTTAGATGCAGAGTTAGTAATTTTGATAGATTATCAGATCCTTATAGGTACCCTATTACCTCTTGATATGACGAAATGATCCAATATGGATAGGTTATTCACTTAGTGGGACATGGCTTCATAGAATCAATGATCTAACCTTGATGGATTATGAAATTCTTTCTCTTTGCCTCCTTAGATATCATCCTCATGTCTTAGCCCGAATTGCCTGTTTAGTTCCTATTTTTGCCCTAAGAATTATTTTTATATAATTTCTGATTATGTTACCCATATACGAAACTCGAGTTAGTTTCGAATCAAAGTTTTTCCTCAAATGTTTGAATACACATGGAATAGATATTAGAATGTTTGTATTTCCTTGTCTTCAGTTACTTCCTCCAGGTTCATCTTTTATTGTAGGGTTGCGATTAATAGATACTTACGCTTTATTTCATAGTCAACTTGTTTGAATCTCTAGAAGCCCATAAATTTTTTTTACTGATATAGTTAAAGGAAAGTTAGTTAACTCATAATGGCAGGACAGCAGCGCACTGTCATCATTTATTTGAAATTATGGAGACTATGGATTCACTGCAGCCAACAGTGCACTGGCAAGGCACGACCCCTAGAGTTGAAATCAGTTTAAGAAAATATAGGTTATAAAATATTGCTAAAGCTATGGCTAGTGGTCCTCTTTTGATCGTAGTTACCCTTGAGTCAATATTGGATAGAGTTAAGAAATGTTCGACTTTGTATCATATTTAAGTTACGAAACCAAGGGTTTACCATAGCCAGAGTATACGGGCGAGACATAACCCTTGGTGAAATGACTTCAGACATGATTACAAGTTTAGGATACTATAGAGGATAGTACAGTGCCCTGTATGTCCCATAAGATCCAAAGCCAATATTAGTAGAAGTTCAGTGAGTTGGGTAGCGTGTTCCCCAACCTAGTATTCCATGGTCCTCGTGACCTATTGTCGAGGTAATTAACTGACACTAATAGGTTTACCGGGAATATTGAATTTAGAAGTTCATAACCCATTGGTTGACCAAGGTCTTATGGATAAGAAGATAGTAGGATGACCGTATAAGCAAGAACATCGGGTAAGGTTTTGATTCTCACAAAACTCGAACTACTTGTGCATTCTTTCAAAATATTGTATACTTGTATTTTGACTATTTTGACCAATGTTGCTATTACAGCCTAGTTTTGCAAGCTCACTCTGTTCTCGAGCTTGATTCAAGACATATGTTTAGTGGGGACGCCTACTAACATATTG
Source organism: Iris pallida (assembly GCA_029216955.1). Lineage (NCBI taxonomy): Eukaryota > Viridiplantae > Streptophyta > Magnoliopsida > Asparagales > Iridaceae > Iris > Iris pallida. The sequence goes on along the minus strand of JANAVB010004599.1, from coordinate 1,272,291 downwards.
TCTAATCAGAATCGATGTATTACGGTCTGATCAACCGTAGTGCACTCGGTTCGCTCTCTTCGATTATCCCACGTGGATTGAGATATCGGGGTATCTATGATCTCACCCGCAACTGCATTGACAATTCCTCTAGTATTATGCGTTCGCCTTTGAATCACAAAATTGTATTCAGTGACATCTTCCTTGAACTCTTTATTGTTTTGTCTTTCACTGATTTGGAAAGACGAAAGTTCACAATTGGTAGTGAGATACATAGTATCCTCCATGACTATGATAGTTGTGTATACAAGTGTAGTTGCCATCAGCCAGCCATGTGACTAGAACCTTGCCTTGAGTTACTCATTCTCCTCTCGACCTCCAAACAGCTATTGGGACCCTCTAGCCATTTGAATTTGAGAACGATTAGGGTTACCCTTGATCAAATGCCAACCTAAGAGATTATCTATTCTCAAGGAACCAAATGGCGTGAGCCTCTAATTATTTGTTTGAAGCTTGCTTTAACTAGAACCCTTGTGACAATAGTCTGGCAGGTTTGACCCCAATAGAAATTTGCGACTCAGTTGTGTCACGACCCGCACCCACTGTGAGGGTACGAGCGCGTAACAATACCCAGCCTACGCCGCAGTGTCAGCGGTAGAACGCTGTTCTAGGTCACTATCTAACCAACCAATCACGCAGTTATATAATATACTTGTCAAAATATCAACTTCGAACGGAGGACAATTATAGATATAATGTAATCTCAATCACAGTCTAAGAACGATATGATAGCACAGAAGATTAAAACTAAGACTAATAACAGAAATAAAACCAACAACTAATAATATAATCTCAAACAATCTCAACTATAAATCTTAACTTATATACAACTCCAGTTCTAAAACATGAAAGCTAAAACAAGACAAACTAGCTAAACTCCCGATCACTCCTGAGTGTCGGGGCCATAGGTAGCTAAGCCATCTCCTGGTCAGTAATGTGTAGGGCATGTGTCCTCAGGGCAATCATCTGTAAAATTTACAACAGGTCCAGTCAGAACAGGAACGAGTACAACTCATCAAGAAAACCCAAGTAATGACAGAGAACTATAAAGCAGTTATAGACAGTTTTATTGATGAATATGGCAGTTTATATACAGGTGATGGTATGGAAAAAAGATAAGATACAAGGAAAGTAAGTAACTAAAGCAAGAGAAGAATGATGGCAATAAAGACTGTAAAATAAATCTAGCTGAACTAAAGTAACATAAATAGTCCAGACAGTAAATGTAAAACAAGTGTAAAACTACTATAAATCCAGAACGAGATGAATCTAATACAAGATGAATCCAGTACAAGATGATTCTAGATAGTGATCAAGAATCCAGGTGAGTCCAGCTATTCTAATAGTGTGTTTTAAAATACCGAGATCGACATGTAAACGGCTGTAGGTAATCAGGCACATCTCTCACTGATCAGACGAGAGATGGTTATGCTTCCAGTAGATTCCAGTTGGAGATTCCAGATTTGGGGTATGTCTACATGTCTTACTCAATATTTCCTTGTCCCGCAATACAAATGAATCCAGAATTCGATACGAGAATCGAGATGAGTTCAGCCAAAATATGATGATTCCAGAAATAGATTCCGGAATGATTCCAGTAATTCCAGAAATAGAGGCCAGAGAAGTAAGGTATGTGTGTCGCATACATGAATCCAGAAATATCCATACGTGTGGTATCAGAGAATCACATAAAACTAAATAGAATTGAAGTACAGTAATTGGCAATAAATGAGAGAACTATCAGAGAATGTACTCGCCTGATACTCTGAAAAGAGTAGTGTAATATCAGATGTCTGCACCAGAGTCACAATGTCCTAAATAGAGCAGTACAGATTATAACATGTTTAAAATAAGGTAAATAAAGTCTATGATGCAATCTACATGAATTCTAGGTCAATCTAGGTCAAAGTCAACTCTAAGTCAAATCTGGTCAACTGTCTAGGTCAAACTAGGTCCAAGTCAAACTTGGTCAGTGTCATGACCCGCACCCTAGAGTAAGGGCACGAGACGTGGGTATGTCCAGCCTACGCCGCAGTGTCGGCGGTAGAACGCTGTCCTAGGTCACAACATCTAACAGTTAAAGGTAATAAACAGTTATACTCCCCGAATGGGGGTGACATAACAGAATATATCTCAATCACAGCTAAGGTAGAACAAGATAAGATAGAATGATAATAAAAGATAATATCCAGAACAGAAGAAATCACAGAGATACAATCCAGAATTCTAAGTGTCTAAAATAAATACATAACCCAAAATATCTCAGAATCTATATATAGTGATCCAGAAAAGTAAAGACATCCTAGTCTAAGGAGTGTCATCCACTGCTAGTAGGTCCAAGTCACTAGTGATGTCTAATGCAGCACCAAAAGGGGTAGACACCAGAGCCTCATCATTCACTGTAAAATTTTCAACAGGTCCAGTCAGGACAGGAGCGAGTATAGTACATCCCATCAAAATCATAACAGGTTAGGAAATATAAACATGCTAGAGAGTAAGATACAGGATCTGAAGAAATAACATGATAAAAAAGAGAGAGACTGTAAGTAAATAGCTACAATATATAGAGAACTAACAGTGCTAGTGATTCAGAGCACAAGATGGTTATGTAGACGGTACGATGTTGTACACGAATAATCTACAGAGGTTGTACACGAGTAATCTACTGGATTGAATATATAACCACTTCTACTCCCCCGCCCCAATCAATACACAAGGATCTAGCTCAGTTATGTTATTGTACACGAAGGTCATGTGAATACATGATTATACACGATTCACACGTTTCGTACACGAATGTTACAAATACAAGGAGTACACGATGTTCATGATAAAGTACACGAACACGAATATCCGATGTATCCGCTAAGGGGATAACATCGCCAAACAAGATCCATATAGTACTAATCCGTGTTTCCAACGGGTCAGCATCATGTAAAGTAATCTAAAGCAGGAATATAATCCTAAACAAGATATAAAATGATCAGAGAATGTACTCGCCTGTAACCTGAGAATCTGGAGAATATATACTGTCCGAGGAGTGGTGTCTGGCTCCTATTAGAACAGCACAAGTCATAACAAGTCCAGAATGGTAATAAGATGCAATACAATGCATTCTACATGAATCTAGGTCAATCTAGGCCAAAGTCAACTCTTGGTCAACTCTGGTCAACCATAGAAGTCAAACTAGGTCAACTAGGTCAAACCTAAGTCAAACAAGTCTATACTAGTCTCACTAGTCTATTCTAGGTCTAACAAGACTACACAAATCTAACTAGACTCTATACTGACACACAGATACACCCATAGGCTAAGAGCCTAGGCCATAGGCTATACCATGCCTATGAACCAACCATATTTCACATACACACAAGTCAAATCATTTATCTAAAATGTAATACACTCTAATATATAGTACACTCTAATATAGGATATACATAATGATATAGCTATATAATGCTAATATAGAATACACATGGGCATATAGACTACTATATACCTATCACACATACATTATATTATATTATATTATATATATATATATATATATATATATATATATATATATATATATATATATATATATATATACATCTCAATTTCTATACATGTACATATTACACTTGTGCTCATGTGTGTGTGTGTTAGGCTAGAGGGTTCAAAGTGTGGGGTTAGTGAGATACATGAGTGTGTGTGAAGAGTGAATCCTTGAGAGTGTTGTCAAGAGAATGAGTGAGGGTTAGTGAGAGTGTGTGTGTCAAGAGGGGATGTGTTTGCAGGAAACATGGAAATGAATTAGTGGCATGGTGTGTGTGAGAAAACATAAGAGTGTATATGTAATCCTGTGTTCAGTGAGGTATTGTGTGTGTGCAGGAATAGGAATATAACAGGGAATAACAGTGAGTGAATATAGGGACTGAAATACATCAGGAAATTGGAATGAAAATACAGTAACAGGAAACATAAAATCTTAGGTTTAAACTATCAGTTCAATTTACAGTTATATAGGAAAGGAAAAAGGAAACAGTTCAGTATTAAGGGAATGATTTCTCAGTTTTATAGGGGTTCAGTTAACAGTTACATGAAAACAAACCATAGCTTAGGAAATCTGGAAATTAGTGAAGTACATTGTATAGTAGTGTCTATAGGAAAACAGGGAATACATGTGTGGGAAATTCCTGAATCAGTGAAAGGGGAAAACAGGAATCAATCCTGAAAAACAGTAAACAATGTTCATTTGTTCAAATCCTGGAAACAGTGGCATATTAGCAAATGGGAAAATCAGTGGATTAATACCCAAAACTGTGACAGTTTAAGAACAGGAAAATACTCTTGTGTTTGGCATTGAAGACAGTGAAGAAAACATGTATCCTGGAATCAGGAATTCAGTGATCATAGTGCAATGTAAGGCAAAATCAGTGATTAGGAAACAAATCCTATTGCAAAACAGTGCAAGGAAAAAGGAAATTTAGTTCTGCATTTAGAGGCTACAATCTCAGGTATTGCAGCATTTCAAAACTCATTTTTAAAATAGGAAGAACCCATGTATCAGTTATAGGCAACAGTTCATTAGGAAATGGTTGTAATCTCAGGAAATAGAATCCAGTTCAGGTTTAAGGAAAACAAACATTGCAATGAAATGGAAAAGAAATCAAACCTCAGTTCAAAAACAGTCAAACCCCCAATTCTCAGTTTTAGGAAACAGTTGACAGGAACAGTGAGAAAGGAATGGAATCAGTAAAACAGTGGAGTTCATGATATAATTATTCTGAAATCAGTTAAGTACAAAACAGTGCTAACTTCTAATGAAAAATGAGTATTCACATCAGATTTTTGGTTTAGACAGGAATAATGTAACAAGTGTAGCAGGGAAAGAAAATAGGGAATAACAGGAATTTCAGTTAAAGGAAAATCAGAGATTTTAATCTCAGGTTTAACCAATCTAAGTTAACAGTTCATTAGGAAAGAAAATCTCAGATATTTCATTTGAAACCCAACCAAATGTTCAAAACCCCATTCTCCTATCAATAGTCTAATTCGAAGTGCAATAATGAACTAACATGAACAACAAAATATGTGGAGACATATAGCAGTGAACAACAGCAAGTAAAACAAGGAATTGAAAGTTAGGAAAAATGGGAAAACCATGTATCAGTAATGGTATCAGCCGAATGGCTTTAAACCCCTATTCGATTCCAAAATCCCATAACAACCTATTCAAATCATGTAAACTAATTTACCACAGATTACTAAACAAATTAGGATCTAATTAGCAATAATAACACGAATTAAAACATATTAAAACTGAATAAAATAAGAACACAACAGTGCACAACTCAACACACTGCACACGCTCAGTGCACGCATGGTGCACGCACGAATCCGTGTCCGACACGACACGAGGGGTCGTACCACTTGGGAAACCCCGTGTCAGTCAGAGTAAGACATGTGTGTCGAGTTTCGTGAGTCGAAGTGGTGTGTGCACTGAGCAAACAGCCCCGAGTAGCAGGGCAAGGATCCTGCCAGCGCGCACGCGTGTACGATCGCGTGTCCACGTGTCTGTGGGGACACGACGCGACACCAGACATGACTCAGAACACTAGAACCACATAAGCGAGATCAAACCCTATTTTTCTATTCAAATACAATTCTAAAATTCAACCGAAATGCCCTTTGGGGCATTTCACCAAACACCTATACGCATAGGCTGATACGTGTCCGATACGGACACGTATAGAACTCGAATTCTAGGGTTAGCTAGACCTACAGCTAGGGTAGGCCTAGGGCATCCTAGATATGCAAATAATCAGCAATTTTATGGAGTAGAATAGAATATACCTAGGGATGTACAAAGGCTCAAAATCTCCAAATGAAAGTGGTTCCTCAAGCCACCAAATTCCTTCAAATTGATTTTTTCCTGAAAATACTCAATACCAACAGCAAGTAGACTAATTTTAGAACCTAATGCAATTGATTTGGGGGAAAAAAGGAGTTGAAATGGATTTTCTATGGATTAGGGAAGATGGAGGCTCACCTCTTTCCAAACTTGCAAATAATTTCTAATGGAGGCTAGCCCTAATTTCTAGGAGGGATTAAATAGAGGAGGGAGGACCTATGGTGGCCGGCCATGGGCTGGAATGGGGTAGGGTTTGGGTTCCAATAGTGATCTATGGGCTTTCATGGGCCAAAATCACTAATCATGACTTGTGAAATCACAAGCCATTTCCTATTCAAATAAATTCCTAATTTCTCCAAAATAATTCTAATGAATTTGATGTCACTAAATTAGGTCAAGCTAGGGTTACTTAACCTAACCAAGTAGTCATGACCTAGGTTAGCCTCTAGGACAGTCTCCAAAGTCAACATGAGTCAAAGTCTAAAACTAGCACCAAATCAATATACTAAAAATCACTTAAAAATTCTAATAAATATAATTAATAATAATAATTCCAAAATAATTTCCAAAATTTTAAAAATGACCAAAATACCCTCATTTGGAAAACTGGATGTTACAATCCTACCCACCTTAGAAAAATTTCGTCCTCGAAATTAAGATGATCGTACTCCTTCTAGGTTAAACCCCCAGCAATCAAGGTCGAAAGAGATCTTATCTAAATCATGCAATTGGAAGGATAACATATAAGATTTGGTAAGTGGTATCAGTCTGAGGTCTTATCTAGTTATACCAACTATGCTACAGTACTAGGCAAACACAAGGTATCAAATCATACAAGCAAGGGATGCATCAATATTCTCAAAAGGGATACTAAGGTTAGGTCAAAACTCACCTCCAGCTAGGTCTGAGAACTAGAGCTCCCTCCTGTAAGCAGGGCCCTGGTTGGGGTAGGTATATCAGGACATTGCTGCATCCAGTGTGCAGCTGACCCACATAATAGGCACAATCCTAGTCTCTTTCTACAGAAGTTCCACTTATGCCCAGACTTCTTACAGTAGGTACAGATAGGTTGTGGCTCAGCTGGCCTCTGCTGGACAGGAGACTGGGCTGGGTATGATGATATAGGCTGGATATATGGGTACTCCTCAAACTCTGGGTAGGACTGGGTACTACTCCTCGCCCTCTTGGAGCTAGGCTCTCTTCCTGGAAGCACAGAGTCCCGCAGACGTAGCAACCTCTGGTATTGCTCCCTCATGGCCGCATCATGAACTCTCTGTGACTCCAACATCCTTTCTTGGAAATATTCAAACGCCTGGGCTGCGTTAAGTAACAAACCTCCGGGTAGTGCAGTATGGGGTACCATCTCAAGGGGTGGGGAAAGGCTCTCGGTCTCAGGCAAATCTGCAGCTCTCTCCTGAACGACAGGAGATGAAGGAAGACTCTCTGGCGAGGCTACCACCATCTCCTCAATGGCAGGAGGTGCCACCACCCCCTGATCAGATAGAGGGATCACTACCTCCTGAATAATAGGAGGTGGAAGCACACTCTCAGTAGCTGCAGCTGCTCTCAGGTGACGGGCTCGGGTCATGGGTGTCATACTGGAAAGGATAAAATAAAACAACAATCATCAAGGCTGTACGGCAGTCTACCATCCTATCTGAAAACTGGTAATTATCAAATATAAAATAAGATAACTACTAATCATCTATAAAGGGGTACTATTTAAGAAAAAAAAACACCAAAAGTTTGAGAAACGAAAGTCAATAGCATTGAATCCAATCACAATATAATATATATAGAAAGAGAGAGTGTTAGAGAAGGAAAAGCTAACATTATGTAAGGGTTATGTGGTTTGTGTGTGATATACATGAAATTGTATAGGAGGATTTGGGTCTCAACTATAGCTATCAAGTTACACTATTCATGGCATATTGGTTAAGCAGTCTACAAGGCACAAGCTATTTACTCATAACATGCATGGCTAACCATATATATATGTGTATCTATATAGCTATATGAACATAACATAGAGATGAAGGGTTAGGTTTACATGGCAGTTGTGAACATTAGTGTAGAGTGTCAAGTGTACATGGGTTTAAACTTGAAATAAAGGGTTCGATATTTCAGTTTAGTTCAACATTACATATTAGATCTGAAATTGAACTACACATTTGAAAGCAATGTAAAAATGTTAACATGTATTCAGTTTTCAGGATTTTGGAGAAATTTGAACATCAAAACCAACTCAATGTTTACCACAACCACAACCTAACATGTAAGAGTATGAAACCTAACATTATATACCTACACACAATAATGTATACGGCTCAAAACATTACAATTTAAAACTACAAATTGAACTAAACACTTAGAATCCAGGGTTAAAGGTTTATATGCACACAGTCTCAGATTTGACAAGTTCAACACAAAACTCAACCAAACTCAACCAACTTCTTTAAAACTTGAAACCCTGTACATAACATATATGTGCAGTAATGTAAACAACTAATAACATGAAATTTATATTTAATTTACGAATTTAATCTGAAAACAGAGAACTAGTCACTGGTACTGTATTATATTAGAAATATTGGGATTTTAAGAAATTAACATCAAACATATTAATATGCATTCAGATAGGTTGGTAATCAAGTGTAGCATGCATATGTGTCAGGCAAATATCTGTGTCCACTATATATATATATATATATATTTTAAGGTAATACAAGAAAGAATGGCAAGAAGAAAATAATGATAAAATCTGTTCTGCTTATCTGTTTAAAAGAAGGAACCATTTGAAACCAGAGCTATAATATCAAATCCAAGTTAAGGTCTAGCAAAATCATCGATTCATTGTAAAAAAAAAATTATAGCAAGAAGTTACACTAGATTTATAATAACAGCTAAGCTACCCCTACTCATACTCCTACTCCTAAGTTATTGATGCTGGAAAAATAATTTATAATAATAGAAGGGTACGATAGAGATGATATGTTTAAAAACCTTCTCAAGATACAATCTGATAATCATATGCGTCTGTCCAAAATCATGTTACTCAGAGTCCTCGCCACGCCAGTAAGTAAGGCTGCGATAAACGATAGATTCCATATCTGGGGCATGCACCTCTATAATCATGTCGTCTAGAATTCTCGCTATGCCGACTAGTATAGCTGCGAGAAATTCCAAATCTCATAACCAAGATACGTACATCCGAAGTCAGGTCTCTATGTTTCTGCCATGCCAGCTAATATGGCTGCGATAAACTACAGGTTCCATAATCAAGCAGACGTTTTACCATCCCTGTTATTTCCGTCAACATATGTTATCAGAAAATATCGTAACCCAGGCCATAAAATTCATCTCGATAGAAAATCAAAATCAACAACGATCCATCAAAATCAAATTCAATAATTAAGGAGTGAGAGCGAATAAAACAAGGGAAAGGATTTTAATTTGAAATTTAAATAAGATTCTCAAGGGTCGTCCCAGGAATCTCTCAAGGAATCCTAACTGTGATTGAGTACCTTCAAAATATCCTAATCCTACTGCAGGCTGTAGTGATACTCTAGTTCGAATACCACTACATAAACTCGACCTGTATGGGCCACCACTAAAAACGTGTCACGACCCGCACCCTAGAGTAAGGGCACGAGACGTGGGTACGTCCAGCCTACGCCGCAGTGTCGGCGGTAGAACGCTGTCCTAGGTCACAACATCTAACAGTTAAAGGTAATAAATAGTTATACTCCCCGAATGGGGGTGACATAACAGAATATATCTCAATCACAGCTAAGGTAGAACAGGATAAGATAGAATGATAATAAAAGATAATATCCAGAACAGAAAAAATCACAGAGATATAATCCAGAATTCTAAGTGTCTAAAATAAATACATAACCCAAAATATCTCAGAATCTATATACAGTGATCCAGAAAAGTAAAGACATCCTAGTCTAAGGAGTGTCATCCACTGCTAGTAGGTCCAAGTCACTAGTGATGTCTAATGCTGCACCAAAAGGGGTAGACACCAGAGCCTCATCATTCACTGTAAAATTTTCAACAGGTCCAGTCAGGACAGGAGTGAGTACAGTACATCCCATCAAAATCATAACAGGTTAGGAAATATAAACATGCTAGAGAGTAAGATACAGGATCTGAAGAAATAACATGATAAAAAGAGAGAGACTGTAAGTAAATAGCTACAATATATAGAGAACTAATAGTGCTAGTGATTCAGAGCACAAGATGGTTATGTAGACGGTACGATGTTGTACACGAGTAATCTACAGAGGTTGTACACGAGTAATCTAATGGATTGAATACATAACCACTTCTACTCCCCCGCCCCAATCAATACACAAGGATCTAGCTCAGTTATGTTATTGTACACGAAGGTCATGTGAATACATGATTATACACGATTCACACGTTTCGTACACAAATGTCACAAATACAAAGAGTATACGATGTTCATGATAAAGTACACGAACACGAATACCCGATGTATCCGCTAAGGGGATAACATCGCCAAATAAGATCCATATAGTACTAATCCGTGTTTCCAACGTGTCAGCATCATGTAAAGTAATCTAAAGCAGGAATATAATCCTAAACAAGATATGAAATGATCAGAGAATGTACTCGCCTGTAACCTAAGAATCTGGAGAATATATACTGTCCGAGGAGTGGTGTCTGGCTCCTATTAGAACAGCACAAGTCATAACAAGTCCAGAATGGTAATAAGATGCAATACAATGCATTCTACATGAATCTAGGTCAATCTAGGCCAAAGTCAACTCTTGGTCAACTCTGGTCAACCATAGAAGTCAAACTAGGTCAACTAGGCCAAACCTAAGTCAAACAAGTCTATACTAGTCTCACTAGTCTATTCTAGGTCTAACAAGACTACACAAATCTAACTAGACTCTATACTGACACACAGATACACCCATAGGATAAGAGCCTAGGCCATAGGCTATACCATGCCTATGAACCAACCATATTTCACATACACACAAGTCAAATCATTTATCTAAAATGTAATACACTCTAATATATAGTACACTCTAATATAGGATACACATAATGATATAGCTATATAATGCTAATATAGAATACACATGGGCATATAGACTACTATATACCTATCACACATACATTAAATATTATATATATATATATATATATATATATATATATATATATATATATATATATATATATATATACATCTCAATTTTTATACATGTACATATTACACTTGTGCTCATGTGTGTGTGTGTTAGGCTAGAGGGTTCAAAGTGTGGGGTTAGTGAGATACTTGAGTGTGTGTGAAGAGTGAATCCTTGAGAGTGTTGTCAAGAGAATGAGTGAGGGTTAGTGAGAGTGTGTGTGTCAAGAGGGGATGTGTTTGCAGAAAACATGGAAATGAATTAGTGGCATGGTGTGTGTGAGAAAACATAAGAGTGTATAGGTAATCCTGTGTTCAGTGAGGTATTGTGTGTGTGCAGGAATAGAAATAGAACAGGAAATAACAGTGAGTGAATATAGGGACTGAAATACATCAGGAAATTGGAATGAAAATACAGTGACAGGAAACATAAAATCTCAGGTTTAAACTATCAGTTCAATTTACAGTTATATAGGAAAGGAAAAAGGAAACAGTTCAATATTAAGGGAATGATTTCTCAGTTTTATAGGGGTTCAGTTAACAGTTACATGAAAACAAACCATAGCTTAGGAAATCTGGAAATTAGTGAAGTACATTGTATAGTAGTGTCTATAGGAAAACAGGGAATACATGTATGGGAAATTCCTGAATCAGTGAAAGGGGAAAACAGGAATCAATCCTGAAAAACAGTGAACAATGTTCATTTGTTCAAATGCTGGAAACAGTGGCATATTAGCAAATGGGAAAATCAGTGGATTAATACCCAAAACTGTGACAGTTTAAGAACAGGGAAATACTCTTGTGTTTGGCATTGAAGACAGTGAAGAAAATATGTATCCTGGAATTAGGAATTCAGTGATCATAGTGCAATGTAAGGCAAAATCAGTGATTAGGAACCAAATCCTATTACAAAACAGTGTAAGAAAAAAGGAAATTCAGTTCTGCATTTAGAGGCTACAATCTCAGGTATTACAGCATTTCAAAACTCAGTTTTAAAATAGGGAGAACCCATGTATCAGTTATAGGCAACAGTTCATTAGAAAATGGTTGTAATCTCAGGAAATAGAATCCAGTTCAAGTTTAAGGAAAACAAACATTGCAATGAAATGGAAAGGAAATCAAACCTCAGTTCAAAAACAGTCAAACCCCCAATTCTCAGTTTTAGGAAACAGTTGACAGAAACAGTGAGAAAGGAATGGAAATCAGTAAAACAGTGGAGTTCATGATATAATTATTTTGAAATCAGTTAAGTACAAAACAGTGCTAACTCCTAATGAAAAATGAGTATTCACATCAGATTTTTGGTTTAGATAGGAATAATGTAACCAGTGTAGCAGGGAAAGAAAATAGGGAATAACAGGAATTTCAGTTAAAGGGAAATCAGAGATTTTAATCTCAGGTTTAACCAATCTAAGTTAACAGTTCATTAGGAAAGAAAATCTCAGATATTTCATTTAAAACCCAACCAAATGTTCAAAACCCCATTCTCCTATCAATAGTCTAATTCGAAGTGCAATAATGAACTAACATGAACAACCAAATATGTGGAGACATATAGCAGTGAACAACAGCAAGTAAAACAAGGAATTAAAAGTTAGGAAAAATGGGAAAACCATGTATCAGTAATGGTATCAGCCGAATGGCTTTAAACCCCTATTCGATTCCAAAATCTCATAACAACCTATTCAAATCATGTAAACTAATTTATCACAGATTACTAAACATATTAGGATCTGATTAGCAATAATAACATGAATTAAAACATATTAAAACTGAATAAAACAAGAACACAACAGTGCACAACTCAACACACTGCACACGCACAGTGCACGCACGAATCCGTGCCCGACACGACACGAGGGGTCGTAGCACTCGGGAAACCCCGTGTCAGTCACGAGTAAGACACGTGTGTCGAGTTTTGTGAGTCGAAGTGGTGTGTGCACTGAGTAAACAGCCCCGAGTAGCAGGACATGGATCCTGCCAGTGCGCACGCGTGTTCGACCGCGTGTCCACGTGTCCGTGGAGACACGACGCGACACCAGACATGACTCAGAACACTAGAACCACATAAGCGAGATCAAATCCTATTTTTCTATTCAAATACAATTCTAAAATTCAACCGAAATGCCCTTTGGGGTATTTCACCAAACACCTATACGCATAGGCTGATATGTGTCCAATACGGACACGTATCGAACTCGAATTCTAGGGTTAGCTACACCTACATCTAGGGTAGGCCTAGGGCATCCTAGATATGCAAATAATCAGCAATTTCATGGAGTAGAATAGAATATACCTAGGGATGTGCAAAGGCTCAAAATCTCCAAATGAAAGTGGTTCCTCAAGCCACCAAATTCCTTCAAATTGATTTTTCCCTGAAAATACTCAATACAAACAGTAATTAAACTAATTTTAGAACCTAATGCAATTGATTTGGGGAAAAAAGGAGTTGAAATGGATTTTCTATGGATTAGAGAAGATGGAGACTCACCTCTTTCCAAACTTGCAAATAATTCCTAATGGAGGCTAGCCCTAATTTCTAGTAGGGATTAAATAGAGGAGGGAGGACCTATGGTGGCCGGCCATGGGCTAGGGTTTGGGTTCCAATAGTGATCTATGGGCTTCCATGGGCCAAAATCACTAATCATGACTTGTGAAATCACAAGCCATTTCCTATTCAAATAAATTCCTAATTTTCCCAAAATAATTCTAATGAATTTGATGTCACTAACTTAGGTCAAGCTAGGGTTACTTAACCTAACCAAGTAGTCATGACCTAGGTTAGCCTCTAGGACAGTCTCCAAAGTCAACATGAGTCAAAGTCTAAAACTAGCACCAAATCAATATACTAAAAATCACTTAAAAATTCTAATAAATATAATTAATAATAATAATTCCAAAATAATTCCCAAAATTTTAAAAATGACCAAAATACCCTCATTTGGAAAATTGGGTGTTACAATCATACCCACCTTAGAAAAATTTTGTCCTAGAAATTAAGATGATCGTACTCCTTCTAGGTTAAACCCCCAGCAATCAAGGTCGAAAGAGATCTTATCTAAATCATGCAATTAGAAGGATAACATATAAGATTTGGTAATTGGTATCAGTTTGAGGTCTTATCTAGTTACACCAACTATGCTACAGTACTAGGCAAACACAAGGTATCAAATCATACAAGCAAGGGATGCATCAATATTCTTAAAAGGGATACTAAGGTTAGGTCAAAACTTACCTCCAGCTAGGTCTAAGAACTAGAGCTCCCTCCTGGAAGCAGGGCCCTGGTTGGGGTAGGTATATCAGGACATTGCTGCATCCAGTGTGCAGCTGACCCACAGAATAGGCACAATCCTAGTCTCTTTCTACAGAAGTTCCACTTGTGCCCAGACTTCTTACAGTAGGTAAAGATAGGCTCTGGTTCAGCTGGCCTCTGCTGGACAGGAGACTGGGCTGGGTATGATGATATAGGCTGGATATATGGGTACTCCTCAAACACTGGGTAGGACTGGGTACTGCTCCTCGCCCTCTTGGAGCTAGGCTCTCTTCCTGGAAGCACAGAGTCCCGCAGACGTAGCAACCTCTGGTATTGCTCCCTCATGGCCTCATCATGAACTCTCTGTGACTCCAACATCCTTTCTTGGAAATATTCAAACGCCTGGGCTGCGTCAAGTAACAAACCTCCGGGTAGTGCAGTATGGGGTACCATCTCAAGGGGTGGGGAAAGGCTCTCAATCTCAGGCAAATCTGTAGCTCTCTCCTGAACGACAGGAGATGAAGGAAGACTCTCTGGCGAGGCTACCACCATCTCCTCAATGGCAGGAGGTGCCACCACCCCCTGATCAGATAGAGGGATCACTACCTCCTGAATAATAGGAGGTGGAAGCACACTCTCAGTAGCTGCAGCTGCTCTCAGGTGACGGGCTCGGGTCATGGGTGCCATACTAGAAAGGATAAAATAAAACAACAATCATCAAGGCTGTACGGCAGTCTACCATCCTATCTGAAAACTGGTAATTATCAAATATAAAATAAGATAACTACTAATCATCTATAAAGGGGTACTATTTAAGAAAAAAAAAACCAAAAGTTTGAGGTACGAAAGTCAATAGCATTGAATCCAATCACAATATAATATATATAGAAAGAGAGAGTGTTAGAGAAGGAAAAGCTAACATTATGTAAGGGTTATGTGGTTTGTGTGTGATATACATGAAAGTGTATAGGAGGATTTGGGTCTCAACTATAGCTATCAAGTTACACTATTCATGGCATATTGGTTAAGCAGTCTACAAGGCACAAGCTATTTACTCATAACATGCATGGCTAACCATATATATATATATGTGTATCTATATAGCTATATGAACATAACATAGAGATGAAGGGTTAGGTTTACATGGCGGTTGTGAACATTAGTGTAGAGTGTCAAGTGTACATGGGTTTAAACTTGAAATAAAGGGTTCGATCTTTCAGTTTAGTTCAACATTACATATTAGATCTAAAATTGAACTACACATTTGAAAGCAATGTAAAAATGTTAACATGTATTCAGTTTTCAGGATTTTAGAGAAATTCGAACATCAAAACCAACTCAATGTTTACCACAACCACAACCAAACATGTAAGAGTATGAAACCTAACATTATATACCTACACACAACAATGTATACGGCTCAAAATATTACAATTTAAAACTACAAATTGAACTAAACACTTAGAATCTAGGGTTAAAGGTTTATATGCACACATTCTCATATTTGACAAGTTCAACACAAAACTCAACCAAACTCAACCAATTTCTTTAAAACTTGAAACCCTGTACATAACATATATGTGCAGTAATGTAAACAACTAATAACATGAAATTTATATTTAATTTATGAATCTAATCTGAAAACAGAGAACTAGTCACTGGTACTGTATTATATTAGAAATATTGGGATTTTGAGAAATTAACATCAAACATATTAATATGCATTCAGATAGGTTGGTAATCAAGTGTAGCATACATACGTGTCAGGCAAATATCTGTGTCCACTATATATATATATATATTTTAAGGTAATACAAAAAATAATGGCAAGAAGAAAATAATGATAAAATCTGTTCTGCTTATCTGTTTAAAAGAAATTACCATTTGAAACCAGAGCTATAATATCAAATCCAAGTTAAAGTCTAGCAAAATCATCGATTCATTGTAAAACAAATTATAGCAAGAAGTTACACTAGATTTATAATAACAGCTAAGCTACCCCTACTCATACTCCTACTCCTAAGTTATTGATGCTGGAAAAATAATTTATAATAATAGAAGGGTACGATAGAGATGATATGTTTAAAAACCTTCTCAAGATACAATCTGATAATCATATGCGTCTGTCCAAAATCACGTTACTCAGTGTCCTCGCCACGCCAGTAAGCAAGGCTGCGATAAACGATAGATTCCATATCTGGGGCATGTACCTCTATAATCATGTCGTCTAGAATTATTGCTATGCCAACTAGTATAGCTGCAAGAAATTCTAAATCTCATAACCAAGATACGTACATCCGAAGTTAGGTCTCTATGTTTTTGCCATGCCAGCTAATATGGCTGCGATAAACTACATGTTCCATAATCAAGCAGACGTTTTACCATCCCAGTTATTTCCGTCAACATATGTTATCAGAATATATCGTAACCCAGGCCATAAAATTCATCTCGATAGAAAATCAAAATCAACAACGATCCATCAAAATCAAATTCAATAATTAAGGAGTGAGAGCGAACAAAACAAGGAAAAGGATTTCAATTTGAAGTTTAAATAAGATTCTCAAGGGTCGTCCCAGGAATCTCTCAAGGAATCCTAACTGTGATTGAGTACCTTCAAAATATCCTAATCCTACTGCAGGCTGTAGTGATACTCTAGTTCGAATACCACTACATAAACTCGACCTGCATGGGCCACCACTAAAAATGTGTCACGACCCGCACCCTAGAGTAAGGGCACGAGACGTGGGTACGTCCAGCCTACGCCGCAGTGTCGGCGGTAGAACGCTGTCCTAGGTCACAACATCTAACAGTTAAAGGTAATAAACAGTTATACTCCCCGAATGGGGGTGGCATAACAGAATATATCTCAATCATAGCTAAGGTAGAACATGATAAGATAGAATGATAATAAAAGATAATATCCAGAACAGAAGAAATCACAGAGATACAATCCAGAATTCTAAGTGTCTAAAATAAATACATAATCCAAAATATCTCAGAATCTATATACAGTGATCCAGAAAAGTAAAGACATCCTAGTCTAAGGAGTGTCATCCACTGCTAGTAGGTCCAAGTCACTAGTGATGTCTAATGCTGCACCAAGAGGGGAAGACACCAGAGCCTCATCATTCACTGTAAAATTTTCAACAGGTCCAGTCAGGACAGGAGCGAGTACAGTACATCCCATCAAAATCATAACATGTTAGAAAATATAAACATGCTAGAGAGTAAGATACAGGATCTGAAGAAATAACATGATAAAAAGAGAGAGACTGTAAGTAAATAGCTACAATATATAGAGAACTAACAGTGCTAGTGATTCAGAGCACAAGATGGTTATGTAGACGGCACAATGTTGTACACGAGTAATCTACAGAGGTTGTACACGAGTAATCTACTGGATTGAATACATAACCACTTCTACTCCCCCGCCCCAATCAATACACAAGGATCTAGCTCAGTTATGTTATTGTACACGAAGGTCATGTGAATACATGATTATATATTATTCATACGTTTCGTACACGAATGTCACAAATACAAGGAGTACACGATGTTCACGATAAAGTACACGAACACGAATACCCGATGTATCCGCTAAGGGGATAACATCGCCAAACAAGATCCATATAGTACTAATCCGTGTTTCCAATGTGTCAGCATCATGTAAAGTAATCTAAAGCAGGAATATAATCCTAAATAAGATATAAAATGATCAGAGAATGTACTCGCCTGTAACCTGAGAATTTGGAGAATATATACTGTCCGAGGAGTGGTGTCTGGCTCCTATTAGAACAGCATAAGTCATAACAAGTCCAGAATGGTAATAAGATGCACTATAATGCATTCTACATAAATCTAGGTCAATCTAGGCCAAAGTCAACTCTTGGTCAACTCTGGTCAACCCTAGAAGTCAAACTAGGTCAATTAGGTCAAACCTAAGTCAAACAAGTCTATACACTAGTCTATTCTAGGTCTAACAAGACTACACAAATCTAACTAGACTCTATACTGACACACAGATACACCCATAGTCTAAGAGCCTAGGCCATAGGCTATACCATGCCTATGAACCAACCATATTTCACATACACACAAGTCAAATCATTTATCTAAAATGTAATACACTCTAATATATAGTACACACTAATATAGGATACACATAATGATATAGCTATATAATGCTAATATAGAATACACATGGGCATATAGACTACTATATACCTATCACACATACATTATATATTATATATATATATATATATATATATATATATATATATATATATATATATATATATATATATATATATATATACATCTCAATTTTTATACATATACATATTACACTTGTGCTCATGTGTGTGTGTGTTAGGCTAGAGGGTTCAAAGTGTGGGGTTAGTGAGATACTTGAGTGTGTGTGAAGAGTGAATCCTTGAGAGTGTTGTCAAGAGAATGAGTGAGGGTTAGTGAGAGTGTGTGTGTCAAGAGGGGATGTGTTTGCAGAAAACATGGAAATGAATTAGTGGCATGGTGTGTGTGAGAAAACATAAGAGTGTATAGGTAATCCTGTGTTCAGTGAGGTATTGTGTGTGTGCAGGAATAGGAATAGAACAGGGAATAACAATGAGTGAATATAGGGACTGAAATACATCAGAAAATTGGAATGAAAATACAGTGACAGGAAACATAAAATCTCAGGTTTAAACTATCAGTTCAATTTACAGTTATATAGGAAAGGAAAAAGGAAACAGTTCAGTATTAAGGGAATGATTTCTCAGTTTTATAGGGGTTCAGTTAACAGTTACATGAAAACAAACCATAGCTTAGGAAATCTGGAAATTAGTGAAGTACATTGTATAGTAGTGTCTATAGGAAAATAGGGAATACATGTGTGGAAAATTCCTGAATCAGCAAAAGGGGAAAACAAGAATCAATCCTGAAAAACAGTGAACAATGTTCATTTGTTCAAATCCTGGAAACAGTGGCATATTAGCAAATGGGAAAATCAGTGGATTAATACCCAAAACTGTGACAGTTTAAGAACAGGAAAATACTCTTGTGTTTGGCATTGAAGACAGTGAAGAATACATGTATCCTGGAATCAGGAATTCAGTGATCATAGTGCAATATAAGGCAAAATCAGTGATTAGGAACCAAATCCTATTGCAAAACAGTGCAAGGAAAAAGGAAATTCAGTTCTGCATTTAGAGACTACAATCTCAGGTATTGCAGCATTTCAAAACTCAGTTTTAAAATAGGGAGAACCCATGTATCAGTTATAGGCAACAGTTCATTAGAAAATGGTTGTAATCTCAGGAAATGGAATCCAGTTCAGGTTTAAGGAAAACAAACATTGCAATGAAATGGAAAGGAAATCAAACCTCAGTTCAAAAATAGTCAAACCCCCAATTCTCAGTTTTAGGAAACAGTTGACAGAAACAGTGAGGAAGGAATGGAAATCAGTAAAACAGTGGAGTTCATGATATAATTATTCTGAAATCAGTTAAGTACAAAACAGTGCTAACTCCTAATAAAAAATGAGTATTCACATCAGATTTTTGGTTTAGACAGGAATAATGTAACCAGTGTAGCAGGGAAAGAAAACAGGAAATAACAGGAATTTCAGTTAAAGGGAAATCAGAGATTTTAATCTCAGACTTAACCAATCTAAGTTAACAGTTCATTAGAAAAGAAAATCTCAGATATTTCATTTGAAACCCAACCAAATGTTCAAAACCCCATTCTCCTATCAATAGTCTAATTCGAAGTACAATAATGAACTAACATGAACAACCAAATATGTGGAGACATATAGCAATGAACAACAGCAAGTAAAACAAGGAATTAAAAGTTAGAAAAAATGGGGAAACCATGTATCAGTAATGGTATCAGCCGAATGGCTTTAAACCCCTATTCGATTCCAAAATCTCATAATAACCTATTCAAATCATGTAAACTAATTTATCACAGATTACTAAACATATTAGGATTTGATTAGCAATAATAACACGAATTAAAACATATTAAAACTGAATAAAATAAGAATACAACAGTGCATAACTCAACACACTGCACACGCACAGTGCACGTATGGTGCACGTACGAATTCGTGTCCGACACGATACGAGGGGTCGTACCACTTGGGGAACCCCTTGTCAGTCACGAGTCCGACACGTGTGTCGAGTTTCGTGAGTCGAAGTGGTGTGTGCACTGAGCAAACATCCCCGAGTAGCAGGGCATGGATCCTGCCAGCGCGCGCGCGTGTGCGACCGCGTGTCCACGTGTCTGTGGGGACACGATGCGACACCAGACATGACTCAGAACACTAGAACCACATAAGCGAGATCAAACCCTATTTTTCTATTCAAATACAATTCTAAAATTCAACCGATATGCCCTTTGGGGCATTTCACCAAACACCTATACGCATAGGCTGATACGTGTCCATACGGACATGTATCGAACTCGAATTCTAGGGTTAGCTACACCTACAGCTAGGGTAGGCCTAGGGCATCCTAGATATGCAAATAATCAGCAATTTCATGAAGTAGAATAGAATATACCTATGGATGTGCAAAGGCTCAAAATCTCCAAATAAAAGTGGTTCCTCAAGCCACCAAATTCCTTCAAATTGATTTTTCCCTGAAAATACTCAATACCAACAGCAAGTAGACTAATTTTAGAACCTAATGCAACTGATTTGGGGGAAAAAGGAGTTGAAATGGATTTTCTATGAATTAGGGAAGATGGAGACTCACCTCTTTCCAAACTTGCAAATAATTCCTAATGGAGGCTAGTCCTAATTTCTAGGAGGGATTAAATAGAGGAGGGAGGACCTATGGTGGCCGGCCATGGGCTAGAATGGGCTAGGGTTTGGATTCCAATAGTGATCTATGGGCTTCCATGGGCCAAAATTACTAATCATGACTTGTGAAATCACAAGCCATTTCCTATTCAAATAAATTCCTAATTTTCCTAAAATAATTCTAATGGATTTGATGTTACTAACTTAGGTCAAGCTAGGGTTACTTAACCTAACCAAGTAGTCATGACCTAGGTTAGCCTCTAGGACAGTCTCCAAAGTCAACATGAGTCAAAGTCTAAAACTAGCACCAAATCAATATACTAAAAATCACTTAAAAATTCTAATAAATATAATTAATAATAATAATTCCAAAATAATTCCCAAAATTTTAAAAATGTCTAAAATACCCTCATTTGGAAAACTGGTGTTACAGTCAACTCTGGGTCGACCCAAGTCAACTACAATAGTCAAACTAGGTCAATCCTAGTCTAGTCAAGTCTCACTAGGCCTAACCAAGCCTAGACTAGCAAGCACACATCAAAACTGGGATATACAAGCCAACAACACATATTGACTGGGCATTCATGCCATAAACATAAGCTAGAAGCCATAGGCTATAGGCCATAGGCAAAATTACACACATTTCACACACAAGGTCTACTCTCACATATTTATACATAAAAATTATCTAATTTATATGAATAGCACACATCAAAACTCATATAGGCTACATTATGTATATAGGCAAAATATATATATTAACATATAGTGATAAAGAGAGGATACATGTGCATGTGTATGGGGGTATATGTGTGTGTGAGTCTAGGTGTACATGTAACATGTGGGTGTGTGTGTAGAGCATGTGTCATATGAGTGTGTGATATAAGGGGTTAACAAGAATTTAATAGGGAAAATGTGTTAGTGTCTAACATGTGTAACAGTGAGGGAAAAATAGTGAACCAACTCTCAGATTTTAGCATATCAGAAAATGAGAACCAAGTAATGTGTCAATGACTCTAGAGTGTATCATGTGTTAGGATAGAAAATCAATTTCAGTTTTTAAAAAGGAGAAATCAAATGGCAGTTGTGTGTGTTTAGTGAAGGAAATTTTCAGTTGACAGTCTCCACAATTCAACATAACTATTAATTCCAAAATCGAAAACCATTTACCCTATTTGTTTACTTCAAACCAACAGGAATCGATCTAACAGTGGACAATCACAATGTTCATGAATCAAACATGCCAATAAAGCATCACATCAGTTTTAGAAAGGGGATTAAAACAGAATGTAAACTCAGTTTTAACAGGGATCCTTTGAATTCAGTTCTCAGGAAAGAAGGGAAATAGCAGTTCAAAACCTGATTTAAACTCCAAAGACCCACACCAATCAGCAATCAACACTATAGTAGTCTAATGCACTTGTGTAAGTGAATGAATCATGAATTTAAACAGGGAAGAATCAGTTTAAAAGAGGAACTCATGAAAAAAAATAGAACTTCAGTTCCTGTTTGGTATCAGCCAACTCTTCGAAACCCATTCCAATGTTCAAATTCTATTAATCGATCATAAAACCTAAACTATCTTGTAAAACCAACTCAGCAGTACTTATAACACATGTAGATGGATTTAATATGCCAATAAACATTAAGAATCAGTTTAAACAGGAATTAAAAGTTTAGGATATTAAAATCGAACATGCGTATCAGTCGAATGGAATAAATCAATTTCGAGATCCAAAAACACATTAAAATACCAATTAAATGGTTGGTAACACATCCCACACTCATGCATGTGTCAAGCAAGGTATTCGTGTCCAACCAAGTGGACACGAACGTATCCAGCACTCACAGACACGTATACGTGCACTGCACAGCACGCAGCGTCGTGCACGCGTGTACGCGTGTCCCGCGCGTGACACAGGCCACGTGGTGACACGTGGCCTTGCGTACACGTGCGCTAGGGGTAGGGCCATCCCTAGGACCGCCTGCACAGTATCCACGACACATGTCGTGTCCGTGCCAAACACGTATCAGACGCGTTCCAGCGTGCGCAACGACAGCTCGCGCGTGTCCCGTGCGACCAGTGCGGGAAGGATTTCTCCTCGCACACAAAACGAAATGCTTCCAAATTTTGGAAGCATGGTGGCAGTCACTGCCCCAACACTCACGCAAAATTTGGTGTGTCCACGTGTCCTGTGTCAAGAGTTCTCAGCCCCGTGATGCAGGACACAGTGTACGTATTTGCACAGCGTATCCAACACGAATTTCCGACACAATAGGACACTAAAATACCAGACACTCTTCACAGAAAATAACCTACATACCTAGATCTAGGACTCTTTTCAAATAGATTTTCAAAATTTGCAAATCGAATCGGTTCGGGCATTTCGTCGAACACCTAGCCTATAGGTTCGATACGTGTCCGATACGGACACGAAACCTAATGCAAATGACACAAAATTCCTCTAGAAGTTAGGGGACACCTATTCCTAAGCCATCATGCAATAAAATCGAGATTAAAACACAATTTGAGGGTGGTTACCTATTGTTTGCAAAAACAAAAGTTGACTTTTATTTCACAAACTTTGTAAGAAGATTACAATAGAATTCTGGGAAAGTACAACTATAGGAATCTGATATGAAGACGATCTCTTTATCCCTTGGACGATGTGAACTTTCAAGACGATAACCTCTGAAGTTGAAGGCAGTAGCCTCTGAAGAATGCAACAATACTTTGGCAAGAACTCCTGATCTCTGATCTTGATTCTGATTTTCTGATTTTTCTCTGATCCCCCCTATGAAGGACTTGAAACTCTATTTATAGAGTTCTAGAAATAACTAATTTTTAGTTATTCTGGATTGCGCAGACATTGGACTGCACAAGCAGCGAACTGCGCTGGCAGTTACTTGATCGTGGGCCAACTGTATAGGACACATGGCATTGTTTGATTGAAATGTGTATGATCGTATACAAACGGTTGCCACGTGGTGAGCAATTGATGGCATGAATGCTACGTACAAAATGTCAGTTGTCTTGATGGACTGCGCCACATGAACTGCGCTGGCTTTAGACTGCGCTGGGCTTGAATTGTGCTGCAGGAAATTTGGCAAACTGTGCTTCGATTAGGCTGGTAGCTTGCGCTACATGTACAGCTGTCCTCGAGCGCTGTGCTGTATGAGAAACAAATAGTTTCCTCATTCTTTGGGCTGTCAGCTGTCAAAAGATCTGATTCTCTGTCAGATAATGATGACACAGCCACGTCAGCTAGCGCGCTTGGATGAGTGCGCAGTTTAGATTGTGCGATTGAGTTGTTGCGTAATCTGTTTCCTGTGCATTTCATTTGAAGGGTGCGCCAATTGATTTTCATTACTTTTTTGATGGGTGCAACTTAATTTTTAGGACCTACAAGACCCCCTTCAAAGTTTTCAAAATTTAAAAATATTCAAAGTTTCGAAATACTTTGAATTTTGAATTTAAAATCAAGTTGCGCAAGTGATGCCTTGTCTGCGCGTTTGGAGGAATCAGCTCCTAATTTCTCGGCGCAATCTAAGGTGACTGTTACTGTTGAAAAACTATAAATAGTTTCCGTTCTTCTTTCTTTCATTCTTTACTTGTTTCCAACTGTTCGAGAGAGAAAAAGCTCATGTGCCAACTCCGACTCTTCTCCTTCTTCTCCGTCGACGTCAATAGCCCCCAAACGTTCAGCCATCGAGAAGGGCAAAGCCCCCGCTGAGTCTTCGACTCGGGCTGCGCCCCGAATTTCTCGTCACGAAGTCGGTCACCCCGCGCTGCAAGGTAGACGATGGACTCGATCAAAAACCCTTTTTAGGGTTCTTTGACATTGTCGAACCTTCAAACCTCTCTCTTTTTAGAGATTTGGTTGTATTGTGCTACCCTGTTTAGGGTTTGGTTGCACACACACAATAGTTTTTATTTTTATGAAAACTATTTTCTTGCACAATTGATTGGAAAGCGCTGGCAAATGTTCAGCACAATCTATCGATTTGCGCATGTCTGTTCAGCGCAAACTGATGCCTTGCACAAGTTGCTCTGATGACTTGCGCAAGCTGATGTGTTAGCGCAACTGGATATTTTGTGCATGTACACTGCATTAGCGCAATCTGATGCTATGCACATAGCGCAATCCGATGCTTGCGCAATTTGCTGATCTTTTGAACAAAATCTTTGATTTTGTATGTACTGAATTCTGTCTTTTTTTTGTTTGATGCAGTTAACATCAGGGAAGACCCAAATTATGAAGTCTTTGCAGGGACTCTGGCTGAGCCTGAGTTTAAGGAGGATCTATCCCATGTGATATTTCCTCAGTATGCCCTGCCATCTTCTCGACATGCCATTCTAACAGCACAAGACAATAAAACATTGCTGAGTCTGATGAACGGGCAGCCTCTGCAAACTGCTGATGCCATATTCATAAGAAGCCTATATTTCTGTTTGGTGAGGCTCTTGATAAGAGTTCTCAGCCGAGACCTCGAGTTGAACAAAGACTCTTTCATAGAGGTGAGAAAAGGATACTGTTACCGAAAATTTCCAGGTGTCTTCCCCTATCTCGCTATGCTCATGCGAGCTATCCCAGGAGGATGGACTGGGATATTACTCCTCTTAAATAAGCCAGAACGGGGAATATTTGTGTGAAGAAGGGGCCGAACAACAAGGACATGTTTTACAGTTCCTCGGAACGTCACAGCTCCTTGTTCAGAGGATTGAAACCTGGGTACATCCCACCAGAGAACTCCTCCCTACTGCTGCCGGTCAGGACGCCGATATTCGCAAATGAGTTTACGAAGGTTGAAGGAAGATATCCTGATCAAGATATCTGATTAACAGGTCTTGTTAATCCGGATAACAAGAGATGGAATTGTATTGCCAATTGGATATTGGCTCAATTCGAAGAAAAGCTCAGGGAGATTGAGTTGTATCAGGCGGTGTACTCTATCATTTACGGCTTCCACCCCAATCCTCATCTGTTCCTCGCATTGGCGGAGAGGTACAACTTCAGGACAGGAACCTTTATGACACCCTGTGGAGAGATTGGACTGGCTCTTCATGAGATGAAGTATATCTCGAGCTTGCCGATGGGGGAATTCCCCTATGAAGAATTTGTTCCAAAAAATGAAGAGTTGGACCGACTTCGTCAGGAGAATGCTGATATGGTGGCCGTTTTTGAAGAATTGCTGTGCCACTATAAGATCTGCTCCTTGTATTACAAGAGTGGTTCCTCTGGCACTTGCTACTCGAAAAAGTGGTTGTCCTATCTCTTTCTCAACCACATCATGGAGAAGAAGACTAAGGAGCACGATAAGTGCAACCCTAACTTCTTCAGACCACTCAGCCATAGTGAGGTGATAGGATTGATGGAGGAGAACAAGGAGATGGATATCAAGGTTGATGATGAACTTCAATATCCTCCTTTAACGACAGGAGATATTATTGAAAGTTTCATGAGGATGGGCTATAGGCCCATGTCAAAGGAAGCCTAGTTGGCGGGTTTTCTCACTTACTGGCTTCGACGATTCGTCGTCCCTGGAGCCAGCTTCGTCGATCGCTTCCATCACGGCGTGCTCTTTGCTGCCGTCCATTTAGTCTTTGGCTACCAGATGCATCTGCTGTCGGCGATGACCTGTAGAGTGAACGCTGGTCTCCGCCTTTTTTGTTGATTCAATGCTTAAGGGGAAAGGCGAGAAAGGGAACTTTCCTCGGCTGGAGCTTCCCTACACTTTTTTGTTCGGATGGTTGCTTTTGCACTATCCTTCATTAATGAACCCCGATATGGGGGCAGTCAGCGGAAGCTTCTTGCGGAGATTCTCCAAGAGTAAATGGATATACACCAGTCTAAGAGATTGTAGACGTGCTCTGAATCTCGGGAAGGGGTGGAATTTCTACTGCGTTCCTCCTCCAACTGGCTATGAACATATGTCTACAAATCTGGTTGATCTTGGGAGGCAGCCTTTGGGTCGTGCAGTGTTTGATTGGCTGAAGACGATCCGACCGTCACACCTGGTCTACAGATTTAAAGATGAATGTTACTTGGAACCCTATCTTCCCAACCGTTTTGTACGCCAATTCGTCTATGACCAATTCCACGTAGGCAACGCCATAACGTGCCTGCAAGGAAAATGTTATTTGATCGATGGCGCCCGGGCTTAGGCTTATTATAATGCTCGAGACACAAGAACAATGTTCTCGATGCCGACGAAGAACGACCATGGTCCTCGGATGCTGTACACATATTCGCTTTTCTACACATCAGCGAATACCTTTGCCGAGAATTTTAGCCTCGTAGATAGCTTCGCGACAGCAACGCGATTGAAGAAGGAAGCAACTGTTATGTCGGCTCTGGGTAATGACGAGGAGCATGAGCCAGTTGATGTCCCGTTGGAAGCTTCGAGGGAAGCTAACTTCCCTGAAGAAGTCAACGAGCCAATGCGAATTTCTTTGAAGGTTGTCAAATCTCCAGCCAAGGAGAGGAAGAGGA
Source organism: Iris pallida (assembly GCA_029216955.1). NCBI lineage: Eukaryota > Viridiplantae > Streptophyta > Magnoliopsida > Asparagales > Iridaceae > Iris > Iris pallida. The sequence goes on along the minus strand of JANAVB010004599.1, from coordinate 1,244,631 downwards.
GGATAGATGAACCTTCTTCTCCAGTTGCTAAGGAGAAGCTTATCTTGGAACCTTCAGAAAATGTCACCACTCGGTCACAATCTCGGCAGCTGGCCAAATCAATTCAGAGAGAAGAAGCGACCACCCCAACTTCTATTCAAAGACAAGAAAATGTCATAGATGTAGAGAGTCCGGAGAGACCTCTACACAGAAAGAAAATGGTCTTCAGAAGAAAGAAGGTAGTCACTCCTCCGAGACAAATCCTGTCATCGGTCATGGCTAGTGCTATCGCCGGAGTTACAATGTCATCTCCTACGCCTGCCCCTGAGCCCAGGCAGGAAACTTCTAGTCCATAGCAGAGGGATGAGGCTGTAGAGCCTAGGAAAGACATTGCGGAGAGAGAGGATGAAGTTCTGCGATCTCCTTCACTTGTAGCGGAAACTACTCAGCTTTCAGCTACACCGAGAATACTTCGAGACGAAGAAGATCGATTAATGATTGATGCTCTAAATGATTGCGACTTCGGCCTGCATGATGATGTAGATCCGGCCGCCGCAACTGACAGCAAAGAAGCACCAAAAGACAGTATAAGTAATGAAGATACATCAACAGAAGCTGTTGATGATACTTTAAATCCAGAAGAGGACGCTAATGTCCATGTATCCCCAGAAGCTTTTGATGACACGCTGAATCCTGAAGAGGATATTGAGGTGCATGTGTCTCCAGAAAAGAATGTGGGTGAGGAAGTAACACCTGAGGAAATTACTATTGCTGATCCCAAAGGTATTGAATGGTGTTATCAATCTTCTTTTTGTAGATTAAATGGCTGACATCTAAATTTTTATCGATGCAGAAGTTGAATCTTCTTCAATTCCTCCAACATGCACAGACATAGTGCCAGTAAAGGAGATAGTCAGCAGTAGCAGATATTTTTTGGGCGGCTCTGAAGCAGGTAGTAGCCAGACAGTAATATCTGAAGCTACTTCTGCGAGGTTGGAACCTGTGCCAGTAGATGACAGAATCGTCACTGGATCTAGTCATGGTAAGATGATCGCCTTTACTTTTGATCCTTTTCGATAGTTGCAAATGACAGGCAAAACGACAAGGTTTATTTGATTTTGCAGAGGAACAACTGGGAGGAGCGACTAGCTCGACCATGGCTCCCTTGTCTAAAGAGCCCTCCACTCAAGTGCAAAAAGCTGAACATCCATCTATACAGGAACCTGCTGCTTCGTCGTCAATGGGAGTAGCTGTTACACCTGGTGCCCTGGCTACTACCCGATTTATCATTAGCTCCTTCACCAACCTTTTCTTTAATTCGTTGGGACCCTTAGTAGATAGGGTGATAGAGAAAGAAGATGCTAGTTTCTCCACAGTTAGAGGTCCAACCTCTTATCTGATCAATGCCATCTGAAGTCAAGGTGACGAAGCTCAAGCTATTTTTCTTGAGCACATACTGGATGAGCTGGAGGTATCGGTTAAGAGCTACAAAGATCTGAATCGGGGAGAGGTGGAGCCTTTGGTACAAGCTGAATTTGAGAAGATATCTCAAGAGGCTGCAGTTGCTAAGGTTGATCTCCAGATTATCTTGGATGCTTTCTCTACCAAGTCTGCTGAGTATAACTCCCAAGTGGAAACCATAACATCTGTTGCTGAAGAGAAGAAAAGAAAAGTTGCTGAGCTGCAAGCAGAATCTGCCCGTCTTCAAGAAGAGTTGAAACTTGTTCAGCTTGCTCTGGAAGATGAGGCCACACAACATCAAGCTACAGTTCAACAACTGGATGCTCTGACTCGGGAAAGAGATGAATATGTCACAACTCATCAAGCTGAAATCTCTCGTAAACTAGTAACCTTGCCAACTTTCGACGATAAGTTTGGAATGGAGGAAGCTAGGAGGCGAGTGACGGACTCTCGTGAGAAGCGACTGCAAACTTTAAAGCATCAGATGACTAGCTTGATGACTCCGCCAGCCGAATGAGAAGACTTTTTGTATCTTCTATTTTGTAACATGTAATGCCTTTTGATTTTGATCAATAAAAAGACATTTTCTTTTGTGGCTCTATTATTTATTGCATATCTTATTCAGATATAAATAATAGCGATAGAAAATATATTCAGAGGTGCAAGACATGATATATTTCTTAATTTTTAGAAAATAATTATATTTATTATATCTGCTCAGAGGTAATATAGACATGGCAGAATATAATTTATTGAATATCATTATTTCAGTAGACAACTTAATTAAGGATAATAAATATATGACAAGTTGCTGATGTGAATGAACGGATGAATCGTCAAAACAAAATGAATCGTCGGGATATGTGAACGAAATGAATCGTCAGTATGAACGGGCGAACCGTCAAATGAATTGAATGAACGGGTGAACCGTCAGATGAATAGAATAAACGGGTGAACCGTCGGATGGATGAAATGAACGGGTGAACTGTCGGATGGATGTAATGAAATAAACGGATGAACCGTCGGATGGATGAAATGAACGGATGAACCGTCGGATGGATGAAATGAACGAGTGAACCGTCGGATGGATGTAATAAAATGAACAGATGAACCGTCGAATGAATGTGATGAACGGACGAACCGTCGAATGAATGTGGTAAACGGGCGAACCGTCGAATGAATGTGATGAACGGACGAACCGTCGAATGAATGTGGTGAACGGGCGAACCGTCGAATGAATGTGATGAACGGACGAACCGTCGAATGAATGTGGCGAAAGGGGGAACCGTCGAATGAATGTAATGAACGAGCGAACCGTCAGATGTTGGGAAGAACGTGTCGCTTCGTTGTTTTTACGAATCTCTGTCTATAAATAGAACAAAAATTTAGATGGAACGATCACTTTCACTTTTCAACACAAAGATGTCGTCTGGAGATACATCCAAGAAGGCTGAGATCATCCTGAAGGTTGAAGCGGTTACTGAAGAACGTCCAGGCGAGCCGGCCCAGCCAAAGCAGACAGAGGCAGGCGAAGGTTTGTCTGCACCCAAGCCACCAAGGGACATCTTGGACTTTCTTCTTGAACCAGGGAAAACTGAAGAAGAAGAGGCCATGAAGATGGCTGCTTGCAAGTTCCTGGTGGGTTCGAGCAAAGATGTTCTCGGCTCTTTTGCCGATTATATTTTTGAGAAGGACGGTAGTGGTCATCGTCCTGTCTTCAAGAAGGATGATAGTGATTCTCGTCCTTGATATTATGTAACAATGTTTATGATGAAATAAAATCAAATTTTATTTATGAACTTGTCTGATGATTACAAGCACTCTCTTTTATATTTATACATAATACTTTTTGAGGAACTTGCCATTGATGGGCATCATTACAACTCGACTGTCTAGCTCTGAGAGTTGATAGGCTCCATTCGAAAAGACTTTGCTCACAATGTAAGGCCCTTCCCACTTCGCATCGAACTTGCCTTTGCTCATATGAGTCATATTCATAGGACGTCTGACGGTTAGAACGAGCTCTCCTTTCTGAAAGGCTCTGACTTTAACTTTGCGATTGAAAGTCTTTGAGATGCGGGCTTGGTATAACTCAAAATGCTATTGAGCCAATAGCCGCTTCTCGTCGAGCGCCTCCAATTCTTGAAGTCGAAGGAGATCGTTGTTCTTTGTAGTGAGCTCATTAGCGATGGCAATCCTTAAGGACGGAATTTAAAGTTCCAGGGGTAGAACTGCTTCATAGCTGTACACCAAAGAGAAGGGTGTACAGCCTGTAGGGTTGCGGACCGTAGTACAGTAGGCCCAAAGACATTCTCCAAGCTTTTCACTCCAGTTTCGTTTGTTAGTAGACACAAACTTCTTGAGGAGCTTGATGATAGTTTTGTTGAATGCTTCGGCCAAGCCATTAGCAGCAGGATTGTAAGCTGTCGAAGCGACATTGTCAATCCGATGATCGTCACAGAACCTTGTGAATTTTTGACTGATGAACTGAGGTCCATTATCATGAATGATTCATCGAGGTACACCAAATCTATAGATGACATGGTATTTGACAAAGTTGATGACGCTGCTGGTCTTGACTTCAGCCAGAGGTATAGCTTCAGCCCATTTGGAGAAGTAGTCGATTATTGCTAGTATAAACCGATGTCCTCTAGAAGAAGGAGGATTGATGGGACCTATAATGTCCATGCCCCAAGCTTCAAAAGGCCAGGAAGCGGCAGTCGGATGAAGGATTTCCGACGGTTGATGAATGAAATCTGCATGGATTTGACAAGCTCGACATTTTCTTGCATATTCGATGGCATCAGATACCATAGAGGGCCAGTAGTAACCCATGCATTGGATGCGGTCTTGTAGCTTAGGACCGGGTTGATGTGCTCCGCAAACACCATCGTGAGCTTCACGTAATACTTGCTTTGCTTCATCACCAGCAAGACAGCGTAAGAGTAAACCATCATAAGTCCGCCGGTAAAGAGTTTTGGTGGCCTGATTGTAGTAGAATCGCAGAGACCGTCGACGAATACTCGTAGCCTCCTTAGGATCTTCAGGGAGTATATCGTGAACTACGAAGTCGATGAAAGGAGCTCTCCAATCTTCATCGATAACATTGGCTTCAGTAAGATTACTGAACTCAATATTACGATTGTTTTCGATGCAAAACAATTCCCGGTTAGAGATAACCACCACCTGCTGTCTTTTGATAGGGATGGCTAGGACTGCTGCGAGATTAGCCAGAGCATCTGCTTCAGTATTGCAAGCTCGACGGACATATTCGATAAAGAAGACTTTGAATGATGTAGCCGTTTTGATTGCCGCTTCATAGTAAGACACTAGATCTTGATGGCGAACTTCATAAGTTCCTCTAACCTGGTTAACAACCAGCTTGGAGTCACCATAAACTTTAAGATATTTGACGTCCAGTTGTTTAGCTAACTGAAGACCAATGAGTAGAGTATTGTATTCTGCCACATTGTTGGAGCAAGGTTCATCTAAGGAGTAGGCTCTTTGAATGGTTGACCCGTCTGGAGAAACAAGGACAACACCAACTCCTGCAACAATGGCATCATTGGGTCCAATCCTGGATGCACCGTCAAAGAATAGACGCCAAGTAGAAAATTCTTCAGAGATCATGTTTGATTCCAATGTCTCGTCTGGAATTTCATCATAGAGTTTGGATGTCTCTGGAATAGGATGAGCTGCTAAGAAATTAGCTAGTGCTTAACCTTTGACAGACTTTTGTAGAACATATACTGTCATATTGGGCTAGCAGAATGGCCCATGTAGCCAGCTGAGAATTGAGTGTGCTAGGCTTCTTCATTAGTACCCAAAGATGATTCACTCGGGATATGACATGAATAGTTTGGCTAATGATGTAATGCCGAGTCTTTTGGACAGCGAACATAAGAGCTAAGCATTCTTTTTCGACCGGACTATAACGGTGTTCGGCACCAATCATAGTACGACTAAGATAGTAGATGGCCTGTTCGTGACCTTCTTTATTCTTCTGGGCAAGTAAAGCACCCAATGAATGATCCAAAGCACAGACATACATTAAGAATGATATGCCTGAGATTGGTGGCACCAAGACTGGTGGGTTCATAAGATATCGCTTTATGTCATCAAATGCTCGTTGACATTCTTCGGTCCAAATGAAAGATACACCCTTCTTCATTAGCTGAGTAAATGGTCTACAACATCCAGACAGATTCGAAATGAACCTCCTGATGTACGCAAGTCGACCTTAGAATCCTCGTAGCTCTTTTAGGTTGCGTGGAGGACGCATCTCTTGAATGGCTTTGATCTTCTCGGGATCCACGTGTATACCCTTAGAGGTAATGACGAAGCCGAGAAATTTACCACTAGAGACACCCAAGAATGACTTGGTGGGATTCATTTTGAGTTGATGTTGGCGCATCAGATTGAAGATTGTTCTCAAGTCTTGGATGTGATCTTCCTTTAGACGACTCTTGACGGCAATATCGTCAACGTAGCATTCGACAGTCTTGCGCAGATGATCTCAAAAGATGGTACTCATAGCTCGTTGGTAAGTTGCACCAGCATTATTGAGACCAAATGGCATCACGGTATAGAAATAGACTCCGCGAGGAGTACGAAAAGAAGTGTGTTTTTCATCTTCAGGATTCATCCGAATCTGATTGTATCCAGAGAATCCATCCATGAAAGATATTCGCTCGAACCCACAGGTGTTGTCAATCATGACGTCCGTGATAGGGAGAGGAAATTCATCTTTTGGACAGGCTTTATTAAGATCCCGAAAGTCGATGCAAACTTGAACTTTGCCGGTTTTCTTCAGGACTGGGACGACATTGGCTACCCAATCAGGATGTTGTTCTTCTCGGATAAAGCCACAAGCGATGAGCTTCTTGACTTCATCGTCGATTGCGTCCATCATTTCTGGCTTGAAGCGTCGTTGTTGCTGTTTGACTAGTTTTGTATTAGGCAAGATATTCAGTTTGTGAGTAGCAACTTTAGGATCTAGACCTGGCATGTCTTCATAACTCCAAGCAAAGACATCAATGTATTCTCGAATAAGAAGAATTAATTCTTGCTTATCTGCATCTGGAAGGTTCTTGCTGATGAATATTGGACGAGGTGACCCACTTTCTCCTACGTCAATTTGAACCAATTGATCTTCGGTAGGAGGTTCTCGTTGTTCGAATCGAAGTTCCCATTGGGTATCCATTCATTGAGCCCAAGGATCTATTTCGTGATTTTCTTTAATATCCTCGTCATAGCCTTCTGGAAGTTCGACAGAGACCATGTTAGAAGATACGATTAGCCGATGAACTTGACCAATGCTGGTATCAGAATCCCATGATCTGGAATCAGAAGAGTTAGAGCGCTCTTCAATATCGGATTCGAAGACTGCTGGGGATAAGACAGGAGGAGAAGCATATCTGAGACCTCTTTTGGTCCTGCTGTAATACATCTCTGACTTTCCTTTCGGAACAGCCGTACGGATAGAAGTTCGTCTACCCTTACCGTAGTTGAGGCCATTCTTGAAGTCCTAACCCATCTTCTGGATGATATCTTTTGATTGTTGACTGTAACGACGAAATTGGAGATGTCCTGTATCGTTACTTTTGCTATCATTCGTATAACTGAATTTTTGTTCTGGTCCTTTACTAAAAAGTATTGGACTCTCGCCTCTCTTTAGAGCGGGAACAACACGATATGAGTCATTTGGATGTTCGAGTGAAACTTCTGTTTGAAGAGACTGTACAACTCCCAATGTAAATGACTGAAAGCTATCTAACATATCCAAATAGCACTTAGCATGATAAATGACATCAGTATACTGGAAAGGAGATACTTTTTCATTGATTTGTACATCTGTATTTACAACAAGACCTGTAGCCTTAGCAGACTTGGTCAGATTGATTACAAGAGGGGGAGAAGAAGAACATGGAGGAGGATTGGACTTGTTACGACGAAGGTCGATAACAAGCGGCTCAGAGGAGATGAGCTCCCTTTTATCCTTGTTACGAGATAAATCAATAACAAGTGGCTCAGAAGAGGTGAGCTGCTTTTATCCTTGTTACGACGTAAGTCAATAACAAGTGGCTCAGAAGAGATGAGCTCCCTTTAATCTTGACCATCATTAGTTGGTTGTTTCTGGACTGGCAAGTGAATAGCCAGTGGTTTAGAGGACTGAAGATGAGAGACACGCCCTTTGACAGGTATGATGAGGGTGTCATTAGGCACTGCTTCTTGTTCTTCTTCAGTGTCTAGAGACAGCACTACCTTCATGAATTCATCTTTATACATGCGAGCGTCGTTACAGTATGCCTCGATACCTTTAAAAGGATAGAGATCTGCAACCTCCTTTTGAACTTCTCCCTTGTCATCAACGTATTTGAAACATTGATGGAGAGTCGAAGGAACAATGTTGTGTTCATGCTAGAATGGTCTCCCCAACGGAGCATTATAAGAACAACCATGGTTGTCAATGATGTAGAAGGTCACCTTTGTGCGGAGATTGCCTATTTGGAGTTTTAGGCGAATCTTGCCCAGAGGTTTACTTCTTCCTTGGTTGAACCCCAAGATGGTGATGATTGTGCCAGAAAGACTATGTACTGGGATCTTCAGTGCATTTAGCATTGTCTTTGGCATGATGCTGAGTGCTGACCCTGGATCTATCAGAATACGATCAACTTTCATCGAGTCGACATATCCTGTATAGTATAGAGGACGGTCATGCCTATTGTCTTCCATCAGCATATCATCCTGTGTGAAGGTAATGTTTGGAATTAACTCCAACACACTATGACAATAGAGGCAAGAGACATGCTCTGCTTTCGGCTTCTTTAGAAGGGTTAGACAAGTTTCTGCCTGCATTAGAGCTTCACTCAGAGTTTTTCGAGGCTCTTTGGAGAGGCGCAAGAGCTCGAAGATTGACAGCCTGGCCGGTGTATTGGCTAGTTGAGCCAAGACATCAAAGTTGTAAGGCTTCTCAAGTCTAGAAGGAGATGACTTCTTCAAAGGTTTGTCGAAGCGGACTTGTTGTTTGCCTTTGTCGGCTGTCATCGGTTTGGAGGGAATGGGTACTACAACCGGTGAGGATGCAGAAGGGATGTCCTCTGTGGAAACAGGTTGCACTGGAGCGGACTCAGAAGAAGAAACAGGGTTTTCTTGATTTTCAGGAACTTTCCGTAAGTAGGCTTTCCCTGACATGGTACCCAATAGGATTTTTTCTTCAACTATGGGGTTAAAAGACACCATATTGCAAGTCTTTGTCTTGCCCTTGGAGCGTTCTTTCTTCTTGGAGGAAAAGGGAACTTCGAACTCTGAAGCAAGATCAGGGTGAATCCACATAATCTCACCATTATCAAGAGATAAGGGGATGAGACCTTCACTTCATGGAGGAGGGAGATTCTCGATCTCGAGAGTGGCCTTGGGGATAGGAATGACACCATACTGTACCATCTGTGGAGAAAAGTTATCGAACTGTACTGAGACCATGTTCGCGGTAACAGTCTTCTCGTCTTGCTGCAGAGTGACAACACCAGCGTTGACGAGCTCTTGAATCTTTCCTTTGAGCACATAACATGCTCGAGTGGGATGCCCAATGAACCTGTGATAGACACAATATTTGGGATGATCAGTCTTACCGACCTCATTAGGCTTCTTTGGGTCTCGGAGTTGGAGCTTATTGCTTTTGATCAAGCAATCAAAGATGCTCACGGTGTCGTTCTCGTCAAAGGAGTACTCCACTTTAGGACGAGGTTTCCTTGGTGGAGGTACAGAAGGAGTAGAAGTAGACGTAGGTGGAGCTACGTTGACCGCCAGAGATTCTTTGTTCTTCAAGTTGATGTTCAAAGTCTCTTTTCCCTTACGGTTGTTTTGGCGATTACCACCACCCGATGTCTGATGTTCATCCCGATCGGGGTTAGACATGTGTACCCCCAGCTGCTTGAACTTGTCAGCGCTAACTTCAGCTACTTTAACATTGACAATGAAGGATGGCCAGTCTTGGAACTGAGTTGACCCTGTCCATATGCTGATAATAGGCAAAAGATTTGCCTTGTAGGTGTCTATAGTGACTGCGGCCAGAGTCCCAGGAGGCATTTTTAAAGCTTCTAGGTGGAACCTTTCAATGAAACTCTCAGCGGTCTCATTATGTCTTTGTTTGATTTTATTAAGGGCTGACATGGTCATGTCGTTGATCCCCTCATAGAATCGTTCCAAGAAGATCTGTTTGAAGCCCGAGAAAGAGGTGATACAGCCATCAGGCAAGCTTCTGTACCAATCGTATGCCACACCGGCTAAACAGCCGACGAATACCCTGGTAAGAAGAGCATCATTTGGTTGAAGTTGGACAGTCATTACCTCAAAGTGGTTAATGAATTGACTAGGAGAAGTACTGCCATCAAACAGGGAGATTGTTGGAATCTTGTACTTAGGAGGAAACAGAACTTCCTTCTATTCAATAGGATAGGGTTGCTTGATTCCCAATCTCTGCAAATTGTCCTTCTCTTTGAAAGCCTCGATCGAATTGAGTGCACAAGAGTTTAACGGCTTCATTAGCATCCTCCGATGATGAAGAAGGAGCAGGCTGAATCAGAGTATTAGGGGGAGGAACAGCATGATAAGCACTACCCCCAGCACCTGACTGATTGGGTGTGGGTTAAATTTGTACAGGGAGTACTTGAGGAGATCCTACCCCCAGCCCTGCATTGACAAGCACCGACGATGCTATGATCTCAGGATTTACAGCAGATACAGTCGGTGGTACTGTATGTTGGGCTACGATGATAGAATGTATACTTGCAACCATTTCAGCCATGGTCTTCAGCTTGTCTTCTAGTGCAGCTATTCGTTGTTCTTGACTAGCCGAACTAGAAGCATCTGGGTCTTCAGTGACAACATAAGCTGTCACTTCTCTAGGTACAGTGGAAGACACTGTCTGTTCAGAACTTTCGCTGTATGAATCATAATCAGAGAAAGAATCATCTCCTGAGTGAGAAAGAGGAAGATGACCAGAAGAATCTTGAAGAAGATTCCTTTGACCGATTGTGTCTCAGCTTCGGGATCTGGTATGTTGGAATACTCTTTCAGAAGATTCTTGGAGTAGATCCAGATATTTTTGACTGGGTCTACGAGGCTTGCCGTGCTTGGAGCACTTTCTACCCCTAGTGTCTCGGGAAGCCATGTTAACAGAAGCATACAACACTTCGTCTTCATCTTCTGACATTGGTTCAGACGTTGCAAAATTCAAACGATCGAAGACAGATCGTTTTGTTGTCTGACAACAACACTTGATGACAACCTTGTGATTACAATGGTGTCCAAGTGGTTGAACTGGAGGTGTTGAAATGTTATCCCATTTTTGTTTGAGGTGTTCTCGGAGATCAGGAACAATGACGGGACGAGAAGAAGTCTGAGGGATATGTTCTTTGACAACATTCGGAACATGGTTCCGGTTCTTCAAATGTTTTATCCCTTGAGTGTACAGGGAAGTACTCACTTCATTAGCATATGTGTCAAGATTTTTGATCCTAGAAGTTTGCCTTTGATACAGATTCGTCTTCGGCATTGGCTGCTTGCGTTTTGCCGAAGTTGACATAGACCGAGGTCTATTGAGATAACTTCGTAGATCAGCAAACTCACCCCCAGGGGTTTCTGTCTGTGACACCAGTAATTTGCCCTACTTTGATCGGGATATTTGGAGAGTTGGGAGATCTTGGAATTCCGCTACCGGAGTAGGCAGAATACCTCTTTGATCAGTACACTTCCCTTTGGCAAGGAGAGAAGAAGAACTCTTGTTTGAAAGAGTCTTTGTACTGATTGGTACCGAGGCACGTTCAGATTGATCTTCTACGGTAAAAACCGAAGAAGACTGAGAAAAGACCAAAGGACCTTTTCTCTTGTTTTGTGACGAAGGGTTGGCTAAAGTGCGTTTCCCTCTGTTGTCTTCCAAGTCGTGGAACGAGGAAGTTTGAGAAAAGACCAACGGGCCTTTTCCTTTGTTCTGAGGCGGAGGAGGAACAGTCAACAGACTACCCCCAGTGGATTGCACTGGAGCAACAGGGTGCTTGGGAAGAGGAGCAGAGTTTTTCCCCTTGCTGTGAGAAGAAGAGAGATTAGCCAAAGGGCTGTCCCTCTTAGACTGCGCTAGCACAGTTTGCGCAGGGGTTGAAGTGGCAGTAGGCGCATTGGCTGATTGCGCATGAGAAGCTTTGACAGATGGCCTTTTGACCATAGGCACTGTAGCTTGCGCGGCAGGAGTCTTGATTCCAGAGTGCTTGAGTTGCACTCTGGTTGATGGAGTGGTAGACTGCGCAAAAAGAGTTGCAGCCAACTGCGCCAGAGGAAGTGGGGTCTTGCACTTTGCCAGGACAGCATAGAAAGTGGTTTGTGCACTGATAAGAGGAGGATTATACTGCGCACGGGCAATAGGAGCAGCAGACTGCGCAGCAGTTTTGGGAGCAGAGACAGCAGACTGTACAACAGTCTTAGCAGCAGAGGCAGTAGACTGCGCAGCAGTCTTGGGGACCCACACTGGGTGAACTTTGCTCGTGGCAGAAGTTGTTGCAGTACAAAGGGTGGCCCTGGAGTTGATCATTGTCTCGTAGGCCGTCTGGTTGACCTTTACAACCAGCGTCTTTTGCGTCTTTCCGATAGACGCAACGTCACATTGAGTTGTCACTTCCTCGTCGGAGGAGAAAGTCGTCCCCAGCAGAGTCGCCATTTTGTTTGCAAAAACAAAAGTTGATCTTTATTTCAAAAACTTTGTAAGAAGATTACAATAGAATTCTGGAAAAGTACAACTATAGGAATCCGATCTGAAGACGATCGCTTTATCCCCTGGACGATGTGAACTTTGAAGACGATAACCTCTGAAGTTAAAGGCAGTAGCCTCTGAAGAATGCAGCAGCACTTTGGCAAGAACTCCTGATCTCTGATCTTGATTCTGATTTTCTGATTTTTTTCTGATCCCCCTATGAAGGACTTGAAACTCTATTTATAGAGTTCTGGAAATAACTAATTTTTAGTTATTCTGGATTGCGCAGGATGGATTGCGCAGACATTGGACTGCGCAAGCAGCGAACTGCGCTGGCAGTTACTTGATCGTGGGCCAACTGTATAGGACACATGGCATTGTTTGATTGAAATGCGCATGATCGTGTACAGACGGTTACCACGTGATGAGCAATTGATGGCATGAATGCCACGTACAAATGTCAGTTGTCTTGATGGACTGCGCCACATGAACTGCGCTGGCTTTAGACTACGCTGGGCTTGAATTGCGCTGCAGGAAATTTGGCAGACTGCGCTTCGATTAGGCTGGTAGCTTGCGCTGTATGTACAGCTGTCCTCGAACGCTGTGCTGTACAAGAAACGAACAGTTTTCTCGTTCTTCGGGCTGTCAGCTGTCAGAAGATCTGATTCTCTGTCAGATAATGATGACGCGGCCACGTCAGCTAGCGCGCTTGGATGAGTGCGCAGTTCAGATTGTGCAATTGAGTTGTTGTGCAATCTATTTCCTGTGCAGTTCATTTGAAGGGTGCACCAATTGATTTTTATTGTTTTTTTGATAGGTGCAACTTGATTTTTAGGACCTACACCTATGACTACAAATTACAAGAAAAAGCTCCAAATGGGGGGTGTTCCTCTTGATGGCCAAATGCTCCAAATTGATCCCAAACTGAAATAGCTCACCACCAACAGTCCATAAACTTCAATTAGAACCCAATTCAAAAGACTAGGATGAAAAAGAAGATCAAATGAATAAAATGGAAATTTTTGGAAGGGAAAAAAATACCTTTCTTTTCTTCAAGTGTTGGAATGATAAAAAAAAGGCAAGCCCTAATGAATAAGTGTTTAAATAGGGTGGGGATCCCTATGGCTGGTCACTTAGGGTTTGTTTAGGATTAGGGTGTCAAATCATGGGCTATGGGCCAAGTCACAAGTCATTAATTCCTTAATTCACATGTCATTTCATTAAACCACAAACCATGAAATAAATTCACTTAAACTAATCCTCCTGATCCAAAATTAGTTTCTAATGACTAAAAGTAGGTTAACCTAAGTTAGACTAGGGTCACCATGGCTAGGGTTAACTTCTAGGCTAGTTCACTAGGTCTCAACAAGTCAAGTTCAACTAGAATTCACCAATTCAACAAATCACCAAATAATTCAAATAAGTCAAAATGACCAAATTATCCCTAGGCTAAAAATGATAATTAAATCATCCTAATGACACAGTTAGGCTCTAGGTCATGCAGTTTCTAGGGTTTCACTGGCAGCACATCAAAATCACTAGTCATAACTTAAAGCAGTTTTTAAATAGTTTAAAAATTATTAAAAATCACCAAAAATTATAATGTGAAACAAATATCAATAAATAATAATTATAATTACAAAATTTTAAAATTACCATCATATGGAAAACTGGGTGTTACAAGTTGTTAGAAATCTTTTCATATGATGTGCCTTAGAGTTGGTTACCATAACTCTTGTATACTATGGATGAGTAGGTCATTCTATTTTATCGACCAAGTGCCATTGTACACACTCGTTTTTCATTTATTAAGAAACGATCCTTGACTTGACTATATCTACTGTCACGACCCGATCCCAATTTCTTGGGTCGAACCGGATCATGCCCAGCCTGCACCGTTGTTGAGACGGCGGCAGTAAGCTGTATCCCATATGCAGGTACAATCAACAACATTTGAAACTATAATTGCCACAACTTTTATTCGAATAATAAAAACTTTTACAATAGAAGAATTTCTTACAATTGAAAATTTATACAATTATCATGAAGAACAACTCAAACAACTAGCTCCTCAGCTTCGGATTCATCGTGAAACAGCAATCCTCAACACAACCTAAAAATGTTGGGTCTCCAGTCAGGAGGGAGCAAAGTACAATCACGAATATCCAATAATTCAAGTAATAATTTGAAATTTGCAATGTTAAACAATTTGAAATACTTTGAACAATATTTTCCAACAATTCTACAATTGAAAACAATGTGATTTGAGTAAGTAACGACTATGACCGGCTTGGGATGATTCACTGATATGATCCGGCCTATCCCCGTGTGTGAGAGGGGTAAGCTCGTACAATCCTATTACTAAAAGTTTTAGGGTATTGGTCATAGACGCTACACTACTCCCCCAATATCCCGAGTCAATTAGATTCAATGAGGCAATAACAATCAATACTCTAGAAGAGAGTTCCGTGTAACAATGTGGTTTAAAATTGCAATAAAACAATTACTAGTTAAATTACCGAACAAACATAACTGTACTTGCCTTGATTTGACTGGATACAATGTGAATTCCGAAAAGACGCTAGCACTGCCTCAAACCCTACAATTGAGAATTCCTGACTTAGAATCAATGTTCAAACCATGTCTAGGTGTGCTAGTTACAATCTCTAGTATTTGCCCTAGTCAAATTTTTAGGTTATTTATTTAAGTTACGACTAACAGTTACGTCGCAATCTACATGCGTTGACTAAATTGATTAATTTGATTTAATTGGAAAAGTAGTAGGAACGGGTTAATTTTGATCATTTGGAAAATGTTCATTTTTGGAAAACTTTGCGTTTGTAATAATAAACATATAAAATAGTTTTTTCTTGGTGCCAACACGTAAGCTAGTTAACCTACCATATTTTATCCATTTTAACTAATTTGTACTAAAGTTACGTACTTGTTACGAGCTACGCATCCAATACGCAAACCACCCAAAACAGTCCACATCAACTACCCAAAACAGAGTAAAACTGATTACACGCACACACACACAGGCACAGCTGACAAGAAAGGAAATATGGGCTTATGCCCTTACAATTGTTTACATAAAATAAGAAGAAAGGTTAGCTTCCAAATTAACTTGCTGTAATTAACAATCTAATAATTATTTAGTAACTATTAATAATAAATATTAAATTAGAAAAATTAAACAAAGGTGGAGCCTCGGACTTGGTCCAATCATCGCATCTAGCTAATGCCTCAACGTCCGGTCGAACCGGTGCGTTTGCATTTCGCAGGGGCCCATTGACCATTAAGGTCGTCGCCCAAAAATATTATTAAAATAATATTTAATCCGAAAATCATTTTTTTTAAAAATTATTTTATTAAACTTCCCGAAAATTTTGGCAGCATTCCCTCTGTTTTTGGTCAACCCAAAACTGGGAAACGCTCCGTTTTTATCCTGCAAAAATAACCCAAACCCTATACACCAATATATATGGATAAAACCATCACAGATGTATGCATTCTGCAACAAATTTCGGAATCCCGAAAATAGAACGGAATTCCCGAAATATCAGAAAACCTGAAAGTAACGGAAAATCCGCAAAATCGGAAACCCGAATTCATTGGAAAACCCACAGAATAATCCACAGCATTATTTTTCCTAAAAGGGAAAAAAATCCACATAATGAAATTCCGAAACCGTCGGAAAAATCCGAAACCGAAAACGGAACGAAACCGTAATCCCGAATTCCCACAGGAATTGGGCTGGACCAATTCATCATCGACGTAAAAATAGGAGTTCCAGAAATTACCCAAACCGAAGGTTAGCTTCGGGGCTCGGAACGGGACCGGAGATGACGGGCACGGGAATGGTGCACACTGGAAAATCGGCCACGGGGCACGCGGTCAGCGCCAGGGACAGATCGGGCTGTGAAGGGAGCGGCGCCGGCGGGATCGGGTCAGGCGCCAGCGGTCGGACGGCCGGGGAAGGGGCCGCGAGGTCGGGTCGGTGGCGGGCGGCCACGGGGAGCGGCGCCGGAGTGGTTGGCGTCGGGGAGGTGCGCCGGAGTAGGGGCGGCCCGAGATGGCCTCGGCCTAGGGGGTGGTTCGCCGGAATGGTTGGGGAAGGCTAGGGCACGGGATATTTGGGGATGGAGAAGAAGACTTGGATGAATGGAATTGTGAGATGGGAAGGAGTATATATATATAGGGGATTGGAGAAGTAGAAGTTACCAAAGGGGGAGAGCAATGGCCACCCCAGCCTTGATGGCCGGCGGCCACGGGAGGCGATGGGTTGACGGGTCGGAGAAGAAAGAACCGAAAGGGCTTCGGTTCTCAGCAAAGGCTTTATAGTAAAAACTCCCCAGCCTAAAGAATGAACCCCTTTATAAATAATGAGCATTCATTATCATTCAGAGCTAATGAAAGCCAACAGAAAGAATGAGCAAAAGCTATTAAATGAAACATCCTAATGAATAAACCAATGGGTTTAACTAAATGAAATGGGCCTTTGTTTTAAACTAAATAGTTGGGCTTTGGTAACTAAATGGCTTAACAATTAGGCTTTGGCCTAAGGCCTATAAAACTTTGATAAAATGGCTAAAATAATAATAATTATCTTCTAGGAAATTTATTTTTTTGTACAAAATTATTTAGAATTTCTAAAATTTAATAAAATATTTTTAGTTCAAAAAGGTCTCAATTCGGGTTCGGGTCTAGGTCTGACATACAATAAATCAAGTAAATTATTTTGGAAAATAATTTCATAAATTCATAATATTAATTATAATATCAATTTAGCATAAAACAACTAAAAATTAAATTAAATTAAAAAAATGTAGTCTAAATTTGCGGGTTTCACAACCTTCCCTCCTTAGAAAATTTCGTCCTCGAAATTTAAAGAGTTGGGTATGACAGGATTTCCACAATTCAAGCAGGCACGAGTATGGTGCTCATAACTCAGGTTCAAACAATAAGAATTTCCAAAGTAGTCGTGAATGAGACAACTTAGGGACAAATTTATGATATGCAGAAAGATACATAAGCGAACCAAAGTACACGAGGTTGATCAGACCATCATGCACCGGCTCTGATTAGACAATATATTAGTGGGTGCACCCAATAAAATACTGTCGTGATCAAGCTTGAAAAAGAAATAGCTTACAAAACTAGGCTAACTAGCAGCGTATGTCAAGTGCAAAATGAAAAGATAAAGATTTGAAGAAAATAGGAATTAAGATGGCTCAAATTTTCTGATCTTCTTCTCACCTCTGACTGCGCTTGCTACTGGTTTCTCTGGCACTGTAAGGCTTGATCTACTCTCCAGCTCTGAATTGTCCAAAATATTACTTCAGATTCAAGATGCAATTTCTGAACTGTGGATGACGTTGTGCACACCCTCAATGATTAGCTGGTAAAGCTAACCGGTATACTACTTCTCCAACTTGTCTCAAAACTTCAAATGGCCCGATGTACCTGACTTAACTTTCCTGCTCTGCCAAAATTGATCGTTCCTCTGGTAGGAGAAATCTTCACAAAGATGCTATCTCCTTCTTCAAACTCCAGTAGTCGACGATGCTAACTTGATAGTTGTTGTAAGGAAACTCCAATTGTAAATGGTCTTCTCCAAAGCTCTACAAATTCCAAGACGCAAGATCCTCGGCATGTCTTCAAGCGTCTGGATTGACCTCACTGATTGTCCGTTGGTTTGTATTCCATAATTCCAGCAAGTGTGCCTCTCGTACCATGCTGCCAACTTCTCAGTGAATAAACCATACTTAAAAATGAGTTGATCCACAATAATTCAATTGGTATCCTTCCCTCCTTGGGAACAAAGTAATCCTGACACAAAGTCCATCGTTATGCTCCTACTTCCTTAGTCGACTTGTCCAGCAGCTGGTAATGTCCTTCTCCATTCAATAACACCAATTAATGGTACGCATATCCCGATACATGAAATATTGCGACTGGTGCACTTCTTTCATCAGCTCGTTCCTCCATTAGCTAGATAGTACGCAGAGCCTCGTACCATTCTTCAGAGCTCCATCGCTGGTGACTGAGAAACCCTCAAGTGTTCCCACCAACACTTGATCCTTCAGTTTGCAAAGTACCTCGTCTTGAAACTGAGTCTCCTCGACTTTGTCCATCGGAGTCGAACTCACTTGCAACTTCGTCAGTACTGAATCAGCATCCAGCTCCATTCTTCTATCTCCAGGCAGTATGATCTCCAGTCCAAGCTTTTTGATGTCTTTTAGCTGGTGCCGCTTCTTGATTTAAGAACTTCGCCATCGATATCAACTAATACATCAGCAACCTCAAATTTTTTTTTTTTTTTACCTAATCGGTATTCAGATCGATGTTGAAATCCTTCATCAGCTTCAATCATCTTCGTTACCTAATGTTCAGCTCTTTCTGAGTAAAGACATATTTCAGACTTTTTGTAGTCCGTATATATTTTCACTCCCTTTCCATAAAAATAATACTTCCATATCTTCAAAACAAAGATAAATGCAATAAGTTCCAAATTATACGTGGGATAGTTCTTCTCATGAGTCTGTAATTGCCTAGATATGTAAGCAATTGTTTTCCCATGTTGTTGAAGAACGTAACCCAGTCCTTTTTCCAGAGGCATTACTGTAAATTAGAAAGTCACCGATTCCTGCGGGTAGCGCAAGGATTGGTGCATTGGTGAGTCTCTTCTTCAACTCCTCGAATGCTGCTTGGCAGTCCTCCGTCCAGATGAACTCTTCATTCTTCCGAGTCAGCTTCGTCGTAGGTTCAGCAATTCTAGCAAAATCCTTCACGAACTTCCGGTGGTAGTCAGCCAATCCAACGTAACTTCAGCTACTGAATCTTGGGTATATCATTTCTCCACAGTGGCTATCATCTTGTGATTCTTCGAAATTTCTTCTCTTGTGACAATATGGGCAAAATCACTTTGTCTTAAGAAAATTTACTTTTAGTTAGCTTTCCTTCTTTCCAAAACTTTTCTCATGTGCTCTTAATGCTCTTCTTCAGTCTTCGAATATATCGGAATATCATCTATGGAGAAGACAATAAACTGTTTCAAATACTCATGAAAAAGACTCTGTTCATGAGATTCATGAACACAGCAGGAGCATTCGTCAGTCCAAACGACATGACCCAAAATCTCAACTACCCATACTTGGTGTTTGAATGCTGTCTGGGAATGTCCTCTTTTCTGACCTTGATCTGATGGTAGTCAGATCTTAAGTCAAACTTCGAAATCCACTCAAATTTGATCAAACAGATCATCAATCCGAAAAATTACTTATTCTTCTACGCCCAATATCCGTATTGTTCCATCCTTCAAACAAGACTAGGGTGAAGCTCTGTCTCGAATGAATTCCTGCTTCTTCATCTCTTTGGCCTCCTTCGGGTAGTCTCTATAACATCCCTTAGAGATTAGGGGAGAGCCGGGGACTAAGTCAAAAGTGAATTTCCAAGTTTTCGATCTAGGGTAATCCAGAAAGACTATTAGAAAGCATCTATCATAAAGATGTAACTAAGAATTTTATTCATAAAAGAGAATTACAGCAAGATTCTCATGATTGTTCTAAGGATATTTTTTTTTTTACAAACTTCTTAATAGATATTGCTACTTAGTAGCCTTAGGTACTATTCTTCCTAGCTCTGGCTCTTGTATGAGCAATCTCCAACTGCTTCTTCTTCTATGATCCTTGAATCCGCTTCATGCCTTCCTACGGTCAGTTGGATAGAGTCCTGAGGTTGTGGCATAACAGTTGTTGCTGGAATAGGTGCTCTAGTTTGATGGAAGGGTAAGGGGCAATTCTTTACCCGATGTTCAGCAGATCCACATGCCAAACATTGTCCCAATCTCTTGCGACAAAATTTGGTTAAGTGACCAGGCCTTTTGCAGAAGTTGCAAACCAATAGCTTCTTACGACATGACTGCCGGGTAGTAGAGTACTTGATAGGGCCCAAATATCTTCTATATTCAGGGTTATCCTTCCTTGGACGAGATTCCGCTCCAACTTGGTTTAGGATAGCTAAAGTTACATCGTTGACATTCTTCATGACTTCTCTCGTGATATCCATCTGTTCTTGCTGGGCTTCAGCTTGAGTTTTCTGGTACTCCAGGATTTCTTGAAATAGAGCAACCATTTGGGAGGTGTTTGCTGGTATTGGTGGAGCAGCAGGAATGGGTACTTCCCCAAGGAAATGTAACCCATTTTGAGAAGAGGTAGGATTTGCCAGTGTAGTGAGAACTTCACTAGATGAATTATGGGGATGATCAAACAGCTGGTGGGGTGTAAAGCTTGGATTTGGTTGAGGAGGCGGGGTTCGATCCGGAGAGGACACCTCATTGCCAGCAGGATTGGTTTTGTCAGTGGTCATTCTCTGGAAGGTTTAGGATGCAAACATAAGCAAGGTATCCTACCAGTCTATAATCAAAATATTTATCATATACATATATATATATACCGGTCCTATGTTGCAGCAATTTGATATTCTAGTGTTCTAATTGTTTCTAAGTTGATTTTCCTATATTCTCCTAAGTTGTTGATTCTGGACCGGCATGGGCCACCACTAAAAACATGTCACGACCCGATCCCAATTTCTTGGGTCGAACCGGATCATGCCCAGCCTGCACCGTTGTTGAGACGGCGGCAGTAAGCTGTATCCCATATGCAGGTACAATCAACAACATTTGAAACTATAATTGCCACAACTTTTATTCGAATAATAAAAACTTTTACAATAGAAGAATTTCTTACAATTGAAAATTTATACAATTATCATGAAGAACAACTCAAACAACTAGCTCCTCAGCTTCGGATTCATCGTGAAACAGCAATCCTCAACACAACCTAAAAATGTTGGGTCTCCAGTCAGGAGGGAGCAAAGTACAATCACGAATATCCAATAATTCAAGTAATAATTTGAAATTTGCAATGTTAAACAATTTGAAATACTTTGAACAATATTTTCCAACAATTCTACAATTGAAAACAATGTGATTTGAGTAAGTAACGACTATGACCGGCTTGGGATGATTCACTGATATGATCCGGCCTATCCCCGTGTGTGAGAGGGGTAAGCTCGTACAATCCTATTACTAAAAGTTTTAGGGTATTGGTCATAGACGCTACACTACTCCCCCAATATCCCGAGTCAATTAGATTCAATGAGGCAATAACAATCAATACTCTAGAAGAGAGTTCCGTGTAACAATGTGGTTTAAAATTGCAATAAAACAATTACTAGTTAAATTACCGAACAAACATAACTGTACTTGCCTTGATTTGACTGGATACAATGTGAATTCCGAAAAGACGCTAGCACTGCCTCAAACCCTACAATTGAGAATTCCTGACTTAGAATCAATGTTCAAACCATGTCTAGGTGTGCTAGTTACAATCTCTAGTATTTGCCCTAGTCAAATTTTTAGGTTATTTATTTAAGTTACGACTAACAGTTACGTCGCAATCTACATGCGTTGACTAAATTGATTAATTTGATTTAATTGGAAAAGTAGTAGGAACGGGTTAATTTTGATCATTTGGAAAATGTTCATTTTTGGAAAACTTTGCGTTTGTAATAATAAACATATAAAATAGTTTTTTCTTGGTGCCAACACGTAAGCTAGTTAACCTACCATATTTTATCCATTTTAACTAATTTGTACTAAAGTTACGTACTTGTTACGAGCTACGCATCCAATACGCAAACCACCCAAAACAGTCCACATCAACTACCCAAAACAGAGTAAAACTGATTACACGCACACACACACAGGCACAGCTGACAAGAAAGGAAATATGGGCTTATGCCCTTACAATTGTTTACATAAAATAAGAAGAAAGGTTAGCTTCCAAATTAACTTGCTTTAATTAACAATCTAATAATTATTTAGTAACTATTAATAATAAATATTAAATTAGAAAAATTAAACAAAGGTGGAGCCTCGGACTTGGTCCAATCATCGCATCTAGCTAATGCCTCAACGTCCGGTCGAACCGGTGCGTTTGCATTTCGCTGGGGCCCATTGACCATTAAGGTCGTCGCCCAAAAATATTATTAAAATAATATTTAATCCGAAAATCATTTTTTTAAAAAATTATTTTATTAAACTTCCCGAAAATTTCGGCAGCATTCCCTCTGTTTTTGGTCAACCCAAAACTGGGAAACGCTCCGTTTTTATCCTGCAAAAATAACCCAAACCCTATACACCAATATATATGGATAAAACCATCACAGATGTATGCATTCTGCAACAAATTTCGGAATCCCGAAAATAGAACGGAATTCCCGAAATATCAGAAAACCCGAAAGTAACGGAAAATCCGCAAAATCGGAAACCCGAATTCATTGGAAAACCCACAGAATAATCCACAGCATTATTTTTCCTAAAAGGGAAAAAAATCCACATAATGAAATTCGGAAACCGTCGGAAAAATCCGAAACCGAAAACGGAACGAAACCGTAATCCCGAATTCCCACAGGAATTGGGCTGGACCAATTCATCATCGACGTAAAAATAGGAGTTCCAGAAATTACCCAAACCGAAGGTTAGCTTCGGGGCTCGGAACGGGACCGGAGATGACGGGCACGGGAATGGTGCACACTGGAAAATCGGCCACGGGGCACGCGGTCAGCGCCAGGGACAGATCGGGCAGTGAAGGGAGCGGCGCCGGCGGGATCGGGTCAGGCGCCAGCGGTCGGACGGCCGGGGAAGGGGCCGCGAGGTCGGGTCGGTGGCGGGCGGCCACGGGGAGCGGCGCCGGAGTGGTTGGCGCCGGGGAGGTGCGCCGGAGTAGGGGCGGCCCGAGATGGCCTCGGCCTAGGGGGTGGTTCGCCGGAATGGTTGGGGAAGGCTAGGGCACGGGATATTTGGGGATGGAGAAGAAGACTTGGATGAATGGAATTGTGAGATGGGAAGGAGTATATATATATAGGGGATTGGAGAAGTAGAAGTTACCAAAGGGGGAGAGCAATGGCCACCCCAGCCTTGATGGCCGGCGGCCACGGGAGGCGATGGGTTGACGGGTCGGAGAAGAAAGAACCGAAAGGGCTTCGGTTCTCAGCAAAGGCTTTATAGTAAAAACTCCCCAGCCTAAAGAATGAACCCCTTTATAAATAATGAGCATTCATTATCATTCAGAGCTAATGAAAGCCAACAGAAAGAATGAGCAAAAGCTATTAAATGAAACATCCTAATGAATAAACCAATGGGTTTAACTAAATGAAATGGGCCTTTGTTTTAAACTAAATAGTTGGGCTTTGGTAACTAAATGGCTTAACAATTAGGCTTTGGCCTAAGGCCTATAAAACTTTGATAAAATGGCTAAAATAATAATAATTATCTTCTAGGAAATTTATTTTTTTGTACAAAATTATTTAGAATTTCTAAAATTTAATAAAATATTTTTAGTTCAAAAAGGTCTCAATTCGGGTTCGGGTCTAGGTCTGACATACAATAAATCAAGTAAATTATTTTGGAAAATAATTTCATAAATTCATAATATTAATTATAATATCAATTTAGCATAAAACAACTAAAAATTAAATTAAATTAAAAAAATGTAGTCTAAATTTGCGGGTTTCACATCTACTGTATCCCGTAGTGCCTTATTCTTTATTAACTAGAGTCGGGGTACAGTATCCTGACTTTGGAAATTCTTCTAACCTCATCATTCCTAAGACCATATCCTAACTTCTACGACGGGTAGACTGTAAGCCTTCTAAAAATTTGGGATGTACGAGGGTTATCGATTGATTAGAATAATTTCCATTAGGGTGATAATTAGTGCCCCGTGGTGTCACGCCCCAGTACCGAAATACTGGGACGGACTAGGCCAGCTACTCCGTATGAGGTATAAAACGTCATACGGCGATCGTGGCTGTCAATCTTGCTGGGTATCCTAGCATGCAAGCAGTCTATGGCCTAAATCTGATCTCATATCCACAGGCAATAATCAATAAAATAACGACAAGAGAGATAATCATATGGAAAGCAGGAAATACTCATATGATAATCAGTGAGTCTACAATAAGAAATAATGTAGATAAGAATACCTTCCCACTCAGTTCCCTCATGGTCAGGAACTGAAGCACGTCCTCCAAGTCAAGTCTGGAAGATCCACAGGGTCGGTCACAGGCAATCTGGGAACAATCCAGGGTTGGTCAGGCCAACCGTAGCAAGTACCAGAAAGGAAGGCTCAAGGACGGGCGAAGAAAACCTGCAGGATATAATATAACAGAAATAGCATCTAAAAACAGTAAATAAGGTAAGGGATCGTGCGGTACCAACGCACGATAACAATCCAACAACTAAAAGTATTCTGGTCGTAACCTCGGTCGATAGCCTATCGTAGCACAATAACCAACCCAACAATCAAACAAGAACATGGGTTGGATCATGCACCACGATAGTCCATGTTCCTCAGTTATTCCCAAAAGTAACTCAACAATCATCACAATCATCCTAACATACACTAATGCCTGCATCGCTAACTGGAGATCGTAGTCTGTCATCGGGACAGTAATCCACCCCTACATCAAACAAGAATAAGAGAATGAAATACTGAGCCGAGACAGCGTTACGCACCAGCCAGCTTAGCAAACAGCAAGCCATACAATTTTTAGGTGAATAAGCGGCCACTCAAATGCCTACGGCTGTCTATGTGGAGGTTGGGTTACCCCAACAATGCAATATAGGAATCCTCAGATCGTGCCATATTCCGCAAGGGCTAGTGAGGCCAAATAACGCATAGCAGGTAGGTATGCACGGTCCCTCGGAAGGCCACCGTGCTAAGCAGGAGTACATATAGTAGTCGGATACTGCCATATCCGTGGCGGCCAACCCCGACGCGCCAGGACGAGCCTGTGGCGGCCGGTAATGCACGATCTCGGGATTCCGTTCCCTCCCAATGCTTCTACCATTTTAGTTGCCTAGATTAACCCTACATTTATCCGGAATCACATGCCGTGGTCACATGCTCATCCTCCTAGATGTCGTACCTCAGTACGAGAACGCTAAGTAAGAATCAGCATCGGCACCTATAGTCCCAGTTGTGATCCATCCTTAGTGTTATGCAACAAGCAAGCAAGCAATCCTAACCACGCTAAGACTATAGGCCAACTACCAGATACCCTGCAGGTAATCATATAATATAGCCAGAATATCAAGATGGCATCGCAATGCCATATAATCATGGAAGTAGCACCTCAAAGTGCCAATAGACAAAGGACACCGCAGTGCAATGTCAGGGCCAGTACCTCACAGGATAAGCTGGACTTATAGCACGGATACAGGTAGTCAGTTCTGGGACAAGGACAACTCTGTCAGTCACAAGAAGTCATCTGTCCACATCGTGGCATGGATATCAGGTCAAGTACAAGACCAGAACCTCTACTATAATAACATCTCAAGCATATATGGGAGCCTACAGCTCCAATCATCAAGTCGGTCTATCCACCTAATCGATCTATCAAGTGCCTCCCATCCATGAGGGAGTGAATATCACGTCAATAAAGACAACCACCAAATACCAATCTCATTCCCCCTAACAATGCTAGCCCTCAGACTCACAAGAATCCTCCTAGTCAATGATCACAAGCCACTAGAAAACAAGCCCCTCAACTACCAAGACACAGCAATCAACCAGGTTCTCTAACTACCGGAATACACAAAGGTACCGGATTTGGGCGTTTGGGAAGTCGAGTAAAAATCATATAATAATACCCTCGATATTCTCCTCGTTCCGCGAGACACTCGCACCAGTATCAAAATCCAAGAGTCCTCAAGACATATCTGATCAAATTAGAACATCACCAAAGAACTAGTAATACTATCTAAGAATCCACTTAGTCTACCATAACCACTATCTCAATATCATATCTTCTCATAGTCAATCCTCGAATAAGATCATAATCCCAACACACGGGTCAACACTAATCAATGTCGTCGAAAAATGGCAAGGATTGCGTGAACCACTCTGGATCAGATCCACAACCCTTAAACCAAACAAGGACCAGGGTTGCAGACCTTCACCCGAGTAGAACCGCTCTCCTTACACAATCCGGCGGACAGGACAGATAATGGGATAACAACTAAACTAGAACACCATCTAAAAAGAAGGGTCACAGGTCAAGAGTCCAATGGGTGATACCGTCGAAAAGGCAAGGATTGTGTGAACCACTCTGGATCAGATCCACAACCCTTAAACCAAACAAGGACCAGGGTTGCAGACCTTCACCCGAGTAGAACCGCTGTCCTTACACAATCCGGCAGACAGGACAGGCAAGACGCTAGGTGACTAATCTGGTCGGGAGTCTACCTAGCAGGCAATGAGATCAGGGATGCTATACCAAGAAGAACATGCATAAGTTCAGTCCCGCAAACCAAAGGAATGGTTCTGCCTAATCCTTCGAACCAAATTCCCAACTGGGAATTCTGGAAAAATTCGGCAGAGTCTCCTTTGTAATCTGGATGGGAGCACCCTACGAATAGGGGCTAAAACCACTCGGCGCAACCCGCCGCAGAATCGCAGAATCGCGGAATCGCGGACTCGCAGGCTGAGAACACTAAGTCTCAGCTACCAGTAGCACTACGATACGTACTGGGAACAAATCGATAGCCGAGAACACTAAGTCTCGGCCTCCAGTAGCACTACAATGCGTACTGGGCGCCAAGCCAACATGCATAATAATAAACTAACCGCCTCGCAGGGCGCACCACAACACATGCTCATAAATCCCTATCCCATGCACAATCACCGCCACAAGTAAAGTTAGCCAAAGCCGTTACCCGACTGCGAGTCGGACACGGAGCATATGGGGACAATCCGTACAAGTGAGTCGTGCTCGTGTCCTCGGAGGTGTGGATGACACATCTGAGTCGTCCGATACGGTCTATCCCAGTATCGGACCAAGCTAATCTAGGTTATCATGGCAGTTCTACTGCTAAGCTACACTACTCATGGTTATACAATTTACAATAAATTAAATACAATAAAAAATATCCAGAAGAGATGGCAAGAGCCGCCGATGAGCAAGGGATACTTGCCTAGAGGGCTCGGCTAGGTAAGCAAGTCTTCGGCAGTCGCGATCCAAGCTAGCACGCCAATCGAGATCCTCAGAACACACAATAAACAATCATTAGAATTAAATAATAAAATAATAGAATAATCACAAGAGATGGCAGAAGGCTATACCATGTGGGTCCCGCAAGCAGTACAGGGATCTCGTACGAAAATCGAGGCACGCGAACCGATACGGACACGCAAACCGAGACGTACACGTATATCAAAACGCATACGAGAATCGAGATGAACAGGAGACAACGTGTACGTAAATCGAGACGTGCACGTAGGATCGAGGAATCACAAATATCAAAATGGTGCACGAATCATGCAACACGCAAATCGAGACGTGCATGCAAATCGAGACGGCACAAGGACCAATGTGGCACGCAAATCGGAGCGAGCACGCAAATCGAGGCGGTACGTAAATCAGCACGTGCGCACAAATTGAAGCGATACTAAAACCGAGATGGCACAAAGGCCGAGACACGGGAATCGAGACAACATGCAAACTGAGATAGCACGGTGCCCGAGACAGCGCGGGACTCGAGGCGTCCCGCTGCCCAAGGCAGCGCGTGGATCGAGGTGTACGGAAAACAGGAAGACACACAAATCAAGGTGCACGTCCCAAGAAACACGGGAAACAAGGGAACGTGCGAACCGAGTGCACGTGACCCAAGGCACGTGGCCCGGGGAACACACTGCCCGAGCAGCGCGGGGCCCAAGGGCGTCCCGCTGCCCAAGGTGGCACCGCTCCCGAGGCGACGGTCGCCGAGAAGAAAGAAGGGGAGAGGCGGAGGAGCTGTCGGGGGTTCGGCCAGGCGGGGTCGGGATCCGGCGGAGGATGGTTGCGCCGGGGAACAACGGAGAGGGGGAAGAGACGCATGGAGGCGAGGGTGCTGCCGAGGTGGACGGCGGCCATGGGGCTCGGCCAGGCGGAGAAAATAGGAAGAGAGGGGAGGCCGGAGGAGAGACTCACCGGCGGGAGGAGGATGGAGACGGCGGCGTCGGCGGAGGGGGCCGGAGGCCGCGGAGGAGATGGTCGTGAGGGCGGTGCTGCGGTGGAGATGGCGACGATGATGGTGGTGGCGCGGGTGGCTGAAGATGGGGGCGACCACGGCGAGGGAAGCGACGACGACGATGGGGGCGGTCGCCATGGCGGTGGTGGCGGCGGCTGCAGTGGAGGAGATGGTGGCGACGATGGTGGTGGGAGCTCGGGGCGACCGGAGGTCGACGGAGGCCGGGAGAAGAGAGGGAGACAGCAAGCGAGAGAGGGATGAGAGGCCGAGTAAGCGGGAGAGAGGAGAGTTGAGGGAGGAGAGAGAGGGCCGGGGGGTGAGTGAGGGAGGAGAGAGAGGGAGCTCTCCAGCGAGGGAGAGAGAGAGAGTGAAGTGAGGGGGGGGGGGGCTGAGAGAGAGCGGAGTGAGAGAGGGTTAGGTTTGGGTTAGGGTTTTCTTTTGGGGTAGGTATAGGAATCAAGGAATTTAATTAATAACAAATAATTATGAGGGCAAATCACTCCCAATAAAATAATAAAAATTTCAAATATACCCCAAAATTAAAATTCTCCAAAATACGAAATACAGTCGTAATACAGTCATATACCTATTTCTAAAATAGGGATATGACATCCTACCCACCTTACAAAAATTTCGTCCTCGAAATTTCAAAATCATGTAATATAGGATTTTCAAAACTAGTACATATAGGTACCATGAAAACTCTACCTACCTTACAGAAATTACGTAATACAATAAGAAACGAACAAAATCTCAATATGAAAACATCAAAGAGAAAATGTCTAGCTACACAAATCAACTCATGAAGTAAATCCAAAACACCAAATAGGGCCTCGAAAATCAAAGCCCCATAAATCAAAACAAGTACGAAATATCGAAAACAATATCAAAAACCTGAAATCCCCACTGCATGAAAATCAACAAAATCATAAAATAAAGGATACATGTCTCAAACCGGCGACCGAAGTTCCTAATATCCGAAAATGTGTCATGATCTTTCCTTGCCACGCCATCCGGAATGGCTGCAAAAGATGTATCAGGACACTATAATCGAGCGGCTGCAACTTTCGTTACCACGCCGTCAAGGTATACTAGGGTCACCTGGTATTCTTGACAAATACCCAAAACAAATCAAATCCATAACCCAAACATCCGAATCACTAAAATCACAAAATCTCCAACAATATATCAAGTCCTAAAAAACCATCAAAATCCAAAATCCAGGTGAATCGTAACACACATCCAAAAATATTTTCAATAATAACCACAAGATAGCTTTTCTAGGAAAATACTCCATATCCGTAGAAAAATACTCCAAATCAAGAATCCATATCAAAATATAATGTATAGCAAGTATATCTATAAACAAAATAATATCTGAAATAGATAATCATGAGTCCGAAAATATCCCGAATCAAAGGAGCTGAATTCATACAAGAACATCCACTGGATACTCAACAAATGTTAAAATATCCAATCTCAGAGTCCAGATGGAATCTTCATTCCGCAGCAATCCAGCCAACGCTCGAAGAGGGCGATAATGATACTAAGTCAACATGAAGTCAACGCACGAAAGGGATAACAAGAAATCAACCAATGTGAAACACCGGTAGAAAGTATAGAACCCAAGACAGATAATCAAGTAACCCAATGATGGAGATAAGATAACATCTCATCGGATAAAACGATCGACATGACCAACTATAGGATCACATCTATCAAACAAAGATCAGGGGTAGATAACAACAAATGAGACAGGGCAAAGCAAAATAGGTCCAGGTAGAGATGAGGACCAATTCACAAGTTCAAGGGAGCGAAGGGCAAGTGTAGCAAGTTAGAATCCCAAGGAATAGTGGACTGAGATCAACAATCATGTGATACCCAACAATATCTCAAAACGAGACCTGCATGGGCCACCACTAAAACCTTGTCATGCCCCAGTACCGAAATACTGGGACGGACTAGGCCAGCTACTCCGTATGAGGTATAAAACGTCATACGGCGATCGTGGCTGTCAATCTTGCTGGGTATCCTAGCATGCAAGCAGTCTATGGCCTAAATCTGATCTTATATCCACAGGCAATAATCAATGAAATAACGACAAGAGAGATAATCATATGGAAAGCAGGAAATACTCATATGATAATCAGTGAGTCTACAATAAGAAATAATGTAGATAAGAATACCTTCCCACTCAGTTCCCTCATGGTCAGGAACTGAAGCACGTCCTCCAAGTCAAGTCTGGAAGATCCACAGGGTCGGTCACAGGCAATCTGGGAACAATCTAGGGTTGGTCAGGCCAACCGTAGCAAGTACCAGAAAGGAAGGCTCAAGGACGGGCGAAGAAAACCAGCAGGATATAATATAACAGAAATAGCATCTAAAAACAGTAAATAAGGTAAAGGATCGTGCGGTACCAACGCACGATAACAATCCAACAACTAAAAGTATTCTGGTCGTAACCTCGGTCGATAGCCTATCGTAGCACAATAACCAACCCAACAATCAAACAAGAACATGGGTTGGATCATGCACCACGATAGTCCATGTTCCTCAGTTATTCCCAAAAGTAACTCAACAATCATCACAATCATCCTAACATATACTAATGCCTGCATCGCTAACTGGAGATCGTAGTCTGTCATCAGGACAGTAATCTACCCCTACATCAAACAAGAACAAGGGAATGAAATACTGAGCCGAGACAGCGTTACGTACCAGCCAGCTTAGCAAACAGCAAGCCATACAATTTTTAGGTGAATAAGCGGCCACTCAAATGCCTACGGCTGTCTATGTGGAGGTTGGGTTACCCCAACAATGCAATATAGGAATCCTCAGATCGTGCCATATCCCGCAAGGGCTAGCGAGGCCAAATAACGCATAGCAGGTAGGTATGCACGGTCCCTCGGAAGGCCACCGTGCTAAGCAGGAGTACATATAGTAGTCGGATACTGCCATATCCGTGGCGGCCAACCCCGACGTGCCAGGACGAGCCTGTGGCGGCCGATAATGCACGATCTCGGGATTCCGTTCCCTCCCAATGCTTCTACCATTTTAGTTGCCTAGATTAACCCTATATTTATCCGAAATCACATGCCGTGGTCACATGCTCATCCTCCTAGATGTCGTACCTCAGTACGAGAACGCTAAGTAAGAATCAGCCTCGGCACCTATAGTCCCAGTTGTGATCCATCCTTAGTGTTATGCAACAAGCAAGCAAGCAATCCTAACCACGCTAAGACTATAGGCCAACTACCAGATACCCGTGCAGGTAATCATATAATATAGCCAGAATATCAAGATGGCATCGCAATGCCATATAATCATGGAAGTAGCACCTCAAAGTTCCAATAGACAAAGGGCACCGCAGTGCAATGTCAGGGCCAGTACCTCACAGGGTAAGCTGGACTTATAGCACGGATACAGGTAGTCAGGTCTGGGACAAGGACAACTCTATCAGTCACAAGAAGTCATCTGCCCATATCGTGGCATGGATATCAGGTCAAGTACAAGACCAGAACCTCTACTATAATAACATCTCAAGCATATATGGGAGCCTACAGCTCCAATCATCAAGTCGGTCTATCCACCTAATCGATCTATCAAGTGCCTCCCATCCATGAGGGAGTAAATATCACGTCAATAAAGACAACCACCAAATACCAATCTTATTCCCCCTAACAATGCTAGGCCCTCAGACTCACAAGAATCCTCCTAGTCAATGATCACAAGCCACTAGAAAATAAGCCCCTCAACTACCAAGATACAGCAATCAACCAGGTTCTCAAACTACCGGAATACACAAAGGTACCGGATTTGGGCGTTTGGGAAGTCGAGTAAAGATCATATAATAATACCTTCGATATTCTTCTCGTTCCGCGAGACACTCGCACCAGTATCAAAATCCAAGAGTCCTCAAGACATATCTGATCAAATTAGAACATCACCAAAGAACTAGTAATACTATCTAAGAATCCACTTAGTCTACCGTAACCACTATCTCAATATCATATCTTCTCATAGTCAATCCTCGAATAAGATCATAATCCCAACACACGGGTCAACACTAATCAACGCCGTCGGAAAATGGCAACGATTACGTGAACCACTCTGGATCAGATCCACAACCCTTAAACCAAACAAGGACCAGGGTTGCAGACCTTCACCCGAGTAGAACCGCTATCCTTACACAATCCGGCGGACAGGACAGATAATGGGATAACAACTAAACTAGAACACCATCTAAAAAGAAGGGTCACAGGTCAAGAGTCCAATGGGTGATACCGTCGAAAAGGCAAGGATTGCATGAACCACTCTGGATCAGATCCACAACCCTTAAACCAAACAAGGACCAGGGTTGCAGACCTTCACCCGAGTAGAACCGCTCTCCTTACACAATCCGACGGACAGGACAGGCAAGACGCTAGGCGACTAATCTGGTCGGGAGTCTACCTAGCAGGCAATGAGATCAGGGATGCTATACCAAAAAGAACATGTATAAGTTCAATCCCGCAAACCAAAGGAATGGTTCTGCCTAATCCTTCGAACCAAATTCCCAACTGGGAATTCTGGAAAAATCCGGCAGAGTCTCCTTTGTAATCTGGATGGGAGCACCATACAAATAGGGGCTAAAACCACTTGGCGCAACCCGCCGCAGAATCGCAGAATCGCGGACTCGCGGGCTGAGAACACTAAGTCTCAGCTACCAGTAGCACTACGATGCGTACTGGAAACAAATCGATAGCCGAGAACACTAAGTCTCGGCCTCCAGTAGCACTACAATGCGTACTGGGCGCCAAGCCAACATGCATAATAATAAACTAACCGCCTCGCAGGGCACACCACAACACATGCTCATAAATCCCTAACCCAAGCACAATCACCGCCATAAGTAAAGTTAGCCAAAGCCGTTACCCGACTGCGAGTCGGACATGGGGCATATGGGGACAATCCGTACAAGTGAGTCGTGCTCGTGTCCTCGGAGGTGTGGATGACCCATCCGAGTCGTCCGATACGGTCTATCCCAGTATCGGACCAAGCTAATCTAGGTTATCATGGCAATTCTACTGCTAAGCTACACTACTCATGGTTATACAATTTATAATAAATTAAATACAATAAAAAATATCCAGGAGAGATGGCAAGAGCCGCCGATGAGCAAGGGATACTTGCCTAGAGGGCTCGGCTAGGTAAGCAAGTCTTCGACAGTCGCGATCCAAGCTAGCACGCCAATCGAGATCCTCAGAACACACAATAAATAATTATTAGAATTAAATAATAAAATAATAAAATAATCACAAGAGATGGCAGAAGGCTATATCGTGTGGGTCCCGCAAGCAGTGTAGGGATCTCGCACAGAAACCGAGGCACGCGGACCGACGCGGACACGCAAACCGAGACGTGCACGTATATCGAGACGCGCACGAGAATCGAGATGAACAGGAGACAACGTGCACGTAAATCGAGACGTACACGTAGGATCGAGAAATCACGAATATCAAGATGGTGCACGAATCACGCAACACGTAAATCGAGACGTACATGCGAATCGAGACGACACAAGGACCAATGCGGCACACAAATCGAAGCGAGCACGCAAATCGAGGCGGTGCACAAATCAGCACGCGCGCACAAATCGAAGCGATACTAAAACCGAGATGGCACAAAGGCCGAGACACAGGAATCGAGACAACATGCAAACCGAGATAGCACGGTACCCGAGACAGCATGGGACTCGAGGCGTCCCGCTGCCCAAGACAGCGCGTGGATCGAGGTGCACGGAAAACAGGACGACACACAAATCAAGGTGCACATCCCGAAAAACAGAGGAAATAAGGGAACGTGCGAACCGAGTGCACGTGACCCAAGGCACGTGGCCCGGGGAACACACTGCCCGAGCAGCGCGAGGCCCAAGGGCGTCCCGCTGCCCAAGGTGGCACCGCTTCCGAGGCGACGGTCGTCGAGAAGAAAGAAGGGGAGAGGCGGAGGAGCTGTCGGGGGTTCGGCCAGGCGGGGTCGGGATCCGGCGGAGGATGGCTGCGCCGGGGAACAACGGAGAGGAGGAGGAGACGCATGGAGGCGAGGGTGCTGCCGAGGTGGACGGCGGCCATGGGGCTCGGCCAGACGGAGGAAATAGGAAGAGAGGGGAGGCCGGAGGAGAGACTCACCGGCGGAAGGAGGATGGAGACGGCGGCGTCGGCGGAGGGGGCAGAAGGCCGCGGAGGAGATGGTGGTGAGGGCGGTGCTGCGGTAGAGATAACGACGATGATGGTGGTGGTGCGGGTGGCTGAAGACGGGGGCGACCACGGCGAGGGAAGCGACGACGACGATAGGGGCGGTCGCCATGGCGGTGGTGGCGGCGGTTGCAGTGGAGGAGATGGTGGCGACGATGGTGGTAGGAGCTCGGGGCGACCGGAGGTCGGCGGAGGCCAGGAGAAGAGAGGGAGACAGCGAGCGAGAGAGGGATGAGAGGCCGAGTAAGCGGGAGAGAGGAGAGTTGAGGAAGGAGAGAGAGGGCCGGGGGGTGAGTGAGGGAGGAGAGAGAGGAAGCTCTCCAGCGAGGGGGAGAGAGAGAGTGAAGTGAGGGGGGGCGGCTGAGAGAGAGTGGAGTGAGAGAGGGTTAGGTTTGGGTTAGGGTTTTCTTTTGGGGTAGGTATAGGAATCAAGGAATTTAATTAATAACAAATAATTATGAGGGCAAATCACTCCCAATAAAATAATAAAAATTTCAAATATACCCCAAAATTAAAATCCTCTAAAATACGAAATACAGTCGTAATACAGTCATATACCTATTTCTAAAATAGGGATATGACACGTGGACTCCCACCTTCCCTTTAGATCATTTGGTGTCCCCGTCCGTGACATTAATATTCGGAGCACAAGACCAGCCGATACCTTCCAACAAATTTTATATGTAAGATCTAGACGAGTCCACCTCCATCTAGGTATATCATGTTCCACTTGAACATGTCCCCTTGTACTCTATTTTTATGGTACGACTTTCAGGTCAAAAGGACTAGCTATAACCCTTACCATAATATCAGTATGCTTCCCGACATCCATTTAGAGAATCAACCTTGACTCAAACCGTACGACCCAATATAGGGTTGTGATCTGCTCAAAGCCCACTACGCACATGTCACTAGTGTGCCACTCAATTGTGTTTTCTCGTGCTACTTAAACACAAAAGTAACGGAAGACGCATTTTTGGGCTTTAGGTACCTAACTAACCAACTGGACTGGCAACTAGCTCAACCATTTGGGTGGAAACTTATTCCAAGTTACCCTAGCCTAGTAAGAAATAGTTTTACCATTGGGATCTTGTCCAGTCAATATAGATTGAAGTCCAAGGTTCATCCAACCGACGACTGATGTCCAATTGGGGATCCCATTAAGACCCAGTAATACCTATTCATGCATACCACTATATTTGGACTACAAAGCCGAACCATTTGAAATAGGTCCCCATACCTATTATGTAGTCTTCCTCTTTTTGAATGAGAAGTCATTCGTAACCCTTGTTCCATCTACCTGGAAGTCGCAATACGATCTTGTATTGCATTTATATCCCTTATTTGTGTATTTAAATAACCACGGAAAGGATCGTATTTTTGATTTCTCAAATTCGTTCTAATAGGGAACCTATTCAGAATTTTGAAAACAGGACTTCTGTATTGCACGAATTGCAGGCCCCTCTAAGAAACGAAGGATTCTTCGATTTCATAAGTGACTAGACTAGAGTAGCCCAATCTAGCAAATAAGGCAATGGTTTATAAATTTTTTTTCTATCAGCATCATTGGATACTCTCTACCGCTCTGAAAACTTTAAATTGCTCCCGATTATTCTTCCTTATCATTCTGTCCTTCCTATTGTAGAGCGATGAAGGTCATGCTTATTAGAATTTACCAATATTTCTTTGCTACTTGTATAATTTGTTGCTTGTTAGATATTGGATTACTTGGTAGATAGGAGAGGATTATGGATGCCCTAAGCAGTAGATATCTATCGATAGCAAATTTAGCAAATAGTTGGATGATTATAAAGTTTTAGTGCAATAGCTTGAGGGGGTAATGTGACCAAAGGTGGGTAGAAGTCCTCGAGGTTTTGTAGTTGCCAAAATGGCTAGGAGGAGGATATAAACTATTTTGAGGAATTAAAATTTAAGGAATAGTTATGAGTTAGAATTTCGAGGACAAAATTATTTTAAGGTGGGTAAATTTGTAGCTGCTCTTCCCAGAAAATTCAAAATATTTTCTATTAATATTTATTTTTGGAATGGTGATTCTTAGATTTTATAGATAATTATTTAGTTAATTATTACGGTAGATGATTTTAGCCATGGTTGAGTTTTGGAGTACAAGGTGACTAGAAATCGTGGCACGGATAGTGCAATGGCGTGCTTCGACTAGTGTATTAACCCTGGTAGGGAAGGCCGAGCCATAGTGATGTCCTAACTAGAAAAACCAGGCTAAGTTGCGACTCAATCCTTACCGAAGATTAATTAATTTATTAATTATATTATTGAGTTTTAGGGAAACCGGTTATACCATTTTAGCCGGACTGGACCCGAACTGAGCCCAAGCCCATGTAAGCATCCAGTGTACACAAAGATTCCATGTAGACATATTTTAAGTAGATGCAATGCCGATTATTGGATATTGTATTTCCTTATTGTTATTATTATTATTATTTTTATCAATACTATTGAGGTTATTATTATACAATATTATTTTAATATTACTAGTTAAACTATTTTTTGTCAAATAATATTATTATATATATAGTCATTAGGAATAGATCATATTGAGGTTTATTTAGATTTTATGGAGAATATTATATTAGTATATATATAAATATATAGATATATGGATGCCTATTAAATAATTGTAAATATATATATACTCTCATTATTAATTATGAAATAAAGTATGTATATGTATAGGGTTATATAAGTATATACATATAAATGTGTATATACAAATATATTACATATGTGTGTATATATAGATAAATATAAAGGTACATATGATAGTATATATATGTATATATATATATATATATATATATATATATATATATATATATATATATATATATATATATATATATAAAATATATATATATATATATATATATATATATATATATATATATATACATATATATATATATATATATATATATATATATATATATATATATATATATATATATATATATATATATATGTTTAAAAAAATATAGATATATATGTATAAATGTATGTATACACATATATACATATAATAATTAAAAAAAAGAGGGAAAACACACTGGACCGTAGCAGCTGCTACAGGGGATTAACCCATCTCAGCCGAAGCAACACAGCCTGCGCCTGGCCTACATTCCCTAGACCCAGCTCGAGCATCAAATTCCCTTAAAATCGAGCAGGAGTTGTAGAACGGGAAGCCCCCTGTTCGTATAAACAGAGGAAACAACAAAAAAAACCCTAGCCTTGATCCTAGTACAGCACACAGCCGCCATGGGCGACCCCCAGGTCTGTGCGCACCGCCTCGATACGGCCAGACCGCCGGAGAGCCGCCGGAAGGCTGCACGCGCACGGTAAAAAAACCAATCAGCAGCAGTACTTGCAAGCGCAAGGTACGTCTTCGTCATCGTATTTTTTACCAAATATTCAACGGAATTCGATCCCGTGAAATCCTATAGAATGCCTATATAACCATCTAGGAACCCCTCCAATTAGTTTGTAGTGAATCAACC
This sequence comes from Iris pallida, assembly GCA_029216955.1. NCBI lineage: Eukaryota > Viridiplantae > Streptophyta > Magnoliopsida > Asparagales > Iridaceae > Iris > Iris pallida. The sequence continues at coordinate 1,206,606 of JANAVB010004599.1, read as the reverse complement.
CAGATTCGAAGGGAAATCGAGACGAAATCGAGAGAAAAACTCGATTCTCTCGAAAAACAGGGCAGGAAAGAAACAGTCCAATACCCTGTTTGGAAGCCAATTTTCGGACATGAGATCGTCGAACATAAAAATCTATGTAAACACCTCTATTGACAACATATACGAGAATAAGACGCTTCTTGTAGAATTATTTTTCATCTATTGTACGAGAAGTGAGGCGATGTCGAAAATCATGAAAAACTTGTTTCCAAAAAACTAAAAATTTAGAAAAATCGGTCGACACGACATGCGTTCTGCCAATCTGGGCGACGTGGTCGCGCACCGTAAATATCGAAAGATGCGTACAAATATTGTGGACGTGTGGGCTTTGACGGAATTCAAATTGGTTGCGTGTGCGCGACGAATTTGATACGTATCCGTCGAAATTCACCGTATCGGCCCATGTGCAAACTTTCCAATTACTTTGTACACGCTTGTCAGATCGAGACAAACTTGCGCTAACAGGACTGTATCATTTTTCTAGTCCTGTACGCCAAGTTTGGTCCGATTCTGAGATAGTTGATTGTATCACCGTTTTGCGGGCCCCACGGTCCAACACAACGGGCAATTTTTTGTACGGCCTGTCGGAATCCAACTTAGGACATACGGTTGGGTTCGTATCGAAAAACTGGATCCGTAGACATATAGTTTGACGACTTTAGAGACCGTTGACTCTGGCACGCTTTTCGGTGCAAAGCGGATCCAACGACGGATACCATTTTGACCCAAAATTACCGTTTTGCCCCTGTTTCCAGAATTGGACTTAAGGACAGGCAATCCTAGCTATTTTAACTATTCTAAGAACATTGGTAATGTCTATTTCAGCATTTGGAGACTGTTGTACGGGTTTTGACTATTATGGCACACTGAGTGGTTTGAATTATCAGGTTCACCAGCAAAGGACCATATGCGAGTACAGTTTATTGTTTGTTTTCAGTATTGATCTTTACTATGCATCAGTATTTAGTCGATAGATATGTGATTTCAGTTTTATGTTGATTTTATTTCTTGTTGTGTCGGGAGGTTGAAGTACCAACGATGTGTGATCTGACCTTAGACAGTGTAGACAGTGATTTATTATTGTAAAGTAGACAGTGTAGACAGTAATTTATTATTGCAAAGTAGACAGTGTAAACAGTGATTTATCATTGTAACGTAGACATTGTAAACAGTGATTTCTTTATTGCAGTATTCAATGTAGACAGTGTAACTTTATACAATGTAGACAGTGTAACTTTAGACAGTATAACTTTATACAATGTAGACAGTGTAACGTTAGACAGTGTAACTTTAGACAGTGTAGACAGTGTCGTGTAATCGTCCCGAGACCGATCACATATCAAAGGTATTTCAGTTAGTCGGTGAGTATTGTCTTTATTTACTGTTTTTCTTTATTTAGTTTTATTTGTCTTTTGTTTTATTTTATGAATCATATGTATAAAGGCTAATCTCTGTAGTATAGTCATTTTTATATATTGGAACTGCATTCAGTGAATTGTACTCGTTCCATTCCTGACTGAAAACTAATATTTTTCAGGTTAGCCGTGGATTCACTTAGCATGGAAGATACGGGGGTACTTGCAGACAAAAGCCTAGAGACTAGCTAGATAATGGACTTGTAGTCATTCAAATATTTGTACAAGTTTATATTTTTCTGCAAATATAAAACTTGTGAATATTGTAAATTAAATTAGTTTTTGTGAATGAGCACTATTTGTGATTTTGAACTTCATGGCCGTGACAGCGTTCTACCGTCGATACTGCGGCGTAGGCTGGCTTGGACACGTCTCGTATCCGTTTAAAAAAAACGGGTGTGGGTCGTGACATATGGACTTCCACATATTAAACACTGTCCGTTCAATGTCCGACACACACCTCTAGTGTACCATGCCTTCCCATAATAGGTACAGCCCGCTGGGGGTTGCTGGTTCTTCCTCTGCTGCTGCTGCCTTGTTGGTGGTGCTGGCCCCCGTATCGCCACATCATGAATGCGAATGCCAGAAGATTATGCTGTTATTCGGGGCGCCATTCCCCCTCCTCCTTCAATCTGATTGTGCGATCTCTTCTGACCTCCAGTCCTTGATGTGATCCTCTGGATTATGATCTCATGCCTCCGGGTTGCCGTCAATACATCATCGAAAGTCTGGTAGTTATGCCCCTCTATCAATTGCAAGAGTTCAAGATGGAATCCTTGTTGAAATCTCATAGCTCTCTGGCTCTCCATTGCTACCATCTCCGGGGAAAACCTACTCAGTCTGCAGAACTCTGCTACATAAGCATCCACTGTCTTGCCAGCCTGCTTGAGGTTGATAAACTTCTGTTGTAGCTCAAACTGTGCCACAACTCCATAGTACTTTGTCTTGAATTTCGCAGTAAAATCATCCCAAGTAACAGGACGTATGATGCCCACTTCTTCTGATTCCCACCAATCACGTGCGAGGTCCTGAAGCAACAGCTTCACTTGATCCACACGTTCTTCCGTCGGCACCTTAGCTGCTGTTAGAATAGCCTTGATGTCCTTAAGCCATGCATCTGCTGAAATGGCATCTTCCGTGCCCTCGAAACGACGGGGGTTGTACTTGCAGAACCTGGTTGACGCCCCTGAATCAGTCCTCACTCCCCTTTTTAAAGTCGTCTGCAATCTTTGGTTGAGTAATATATTCTGCTCTTGCTGCTGAGTGTGCATGCGTTGCTGGGCCAACATCTGATGTTGCTGAGTAGCCATCATCCCTCTTATGATTTCTAGAAGGGCTGGTGTGTCTACTGCCATAGGGGTAGGCAGAACCGCTGGTAGTGTTGGAACCTCCGGATACTGCGGTCCAGCGGTTGGTTCCACTATCACCTCTTCTCGGATGGTCTCTTGAGATAGTACCGGCCTTTGTTGTTGACCAAAATGGTTATGTTGTTCATGTTGCCCTTGTTGTTGCTGTCCAGCTCTGACAGATGCAGACGAAGTGTCCCTAAGAAAAGGGACAAGAGAACAATCAAACGATCGGACAGAAAAGATCAATGAAGTCAAAGGATACTGGAATGTCAAGCTAGGGTGGAGAATAACGAATCATGGGATCAAGGGGGAAACATGTGTGATTGAGACATCCTATAAATTAAAACAACCTACAAGTCTGAAATCAGACCTGCATGAGCCACCACTAAAACCTTGTCACGCTCTAGATTCGGAATACCTGAGAGCGGGGGAATGACTCAGCCAGCTACGTATTACGGGTAGATGAATACCGTATAATACGATCAATGCTGTCTAACATACGAGGGGGTACATACTACATGAAAGTCTCACTAGGGTTACTCGACATCTATTGTCTCAATCATTCAATCAAGAAGCAGTAATAGAGAACATGTAAGATAAAGCAGTAAGGCATCCCAAATGCTCAGTCAAAATGTTCTTGAGGTCTGGCTTTACAAAATATAGCCAGATGATATAATAAGGTATACACAATCGTTATCAGCTGCAGTCTGACTTAGTTACAATTATGTAAAAGTAAGTGCAAGACTATCCGACTAACATGTCGGTGCCAAGCGACAAAATATAAAGTAAGTAGCAAAACGAGCAGGAAAGCAAGGAACCCACTCGTGTCCTCCTGCGATCATCCCTCTAGTATTGACCATATTGGAGGTGGAAATAAGTTGAGTCCTCGAAAACTGGCTCTAAATCTGGCCATGCAAAACCAGAGAGGTTAGACTTCTAATAGCAAGTACCACAAGGAAGCACGACATGAGAATTAAAACCAGTGGTAAGAGTTAAGAATATGATAAATAAGTCTCCGCTTGCTACTGGGACTCACACAACATCACGACACTTCGAACCAACTTTCCAACCAAACAAGGACAGAAGTTGACCCGTCGTGTCCTGACATTCTGATCATCTCAGTAGTTAATAAAGCAGGTACAGTACACAAACAAATCAATTTAAATGACAATACAACTACTACGGCTTGCTAATTTGTAAGTTCCAAGTTGTCCTGAAAATATGCAATAAGGGGTTCCTCAGTTCTTACAATGTACAAGCAAGGCTAGTCTACCCAATAATCAATTGCGCCAATCATGAATTAGACGAGTCCCAGCGGGACACCCGTCATCAATATATGTAAAAATATAAGCAGATACCACTCCCTGCCCGTGTGGCAGATTTGTAGTATCTGTAAAAACTAGCCGGCATGTCGGGGTACTAATTGTCCCGAGATGGCTGCCATATAAAAACTTGGGAATCCATTCTCTCCATACAATCGTTATTTTATTTAACTTAACAGTCCCTATGTTAATTGAAATCGCATATCGTAGATCATGGTCATTCAGAATGAGTACTTTCGTACAGAGTACGATATACATAACTCTACAATGATGCTCGTGTGGTTAGGTTGTAGGTCTTACATAGCGTAATGCAACAATAAAACCTAGCCACAGAATAATCATACCTTGACTGTAAGGTACACATGCTGCTTTTATAGAAACCAGATGAAGTCTGCACGTGTCCATATGCCCATATTCGGGATCGGCTAGTCGATTGCAATGGTTCATGTTTAATATGAACGTGTCTCATTCAATTCCAATAAGACGACTAGCCAATCTTTTAGTTCCAACTAGGAACACATGATCAATCATTAGTCGAGGTAACAATCAATGTTAATTCGTGATGAGGCACGAAAGTCAACTAGCATTTGGTTTGGTCGAGTCTATAACTCTCAGGGTTAAGTTCCAGTCATTCTGGGTATCCGTAAACTAATCGAGACACATGGCCCATTCTGTACAACAATATGTAAAAATATTAACGTATCATAATTATATCGAGTTCAGGTCAAAAGGCGTAAGGATATAATGAGGGGTGCCAAGCGCCCAAGGAAGTAGAGTTACGCGTAAAGGAATAGCATCACGCGTAAAGGAATAGCATCACGCGTAAAGGCGTGTGAACTTGTTCGTGTAAAGGGAATAGCATTACGCGTAAAGTTGTACGCGTAAAGGGATAGCATTACGCATAAACTTGTACGCGTAAAAGAATAAAGGAAGTCATGTTACGCGTGAAATTGTACGCGTGAAGAAAATCATGTTACGCGTAAATTTGTACGCATAAAGGAAGTACCATTACGTGTAAATGAATACACGTAAAGGAAGAACATTACGCGTGAAAGAATAACATCAATCCAGGGGAGTACGCATAAGAAATAGAGTTACGCGTAAAATTTGTATGCGTAAAGGGTCGAGTTATGCGTAAAAGCTTGTACGCGTAAAGAGTTAAAGATTACGCATGAATGAATACGCGTAAAGGAATACTGTTACGCGTAAATGAGTACGCGTAAAGAAAATACGTTAAGCCAGAGTAGACTTGCGTAATCTAGATTCACGCTGACATGAATGATCGTGGGCGTAGAACTTGATATTACGCGGGCACGTAAAATGTGGGCGTAGAGAACCTCTCGAACTCCAATTCCATGAAACCTTCAATCGAAGCCAAAAATGGGACTTCCATGGATCAAAATGGGGTATAACACAAATCTCAACAACCTGGAATGCTCAAAATTTAGAAATAAAGAAGTTTGAGAGATCAAAACCATTAAAATCCGAAAATGGCAAATTTCTAGATCTACAAAAATAAAACTTTCAAAATGGAAAATGTCAAGTTCTAACTATCTTAGAATCATGAGAGGAAGATAAATGAACCATAAAAATGGGTTCTCATGTGGAAGCAAGATGCACTTGCCTATGCTCTTGGTAGGTGGAAAGAGTTATGAGGAAGAAGAAGAGTAAATGAGAATAAATAAAGAGAGAGAAGGGTTGGGCTTTAAATGGAGATGGTGGTAGGTAGGAGGTTGGTTGGGTTCATGATGAACCACCAAAACAAACCAACCCAAGCCGAACCCAAGAGCAAAAACAAAAGCAAAAAATAAAATACAGAAAAATAATTAGCGTAAAATTAAAAGAATTAAATACAGAATAAATGCATGATAAATATTAAATAAATACATTCAAGCAGTACACGTATTAAAATACGCATTCTGGGAACGGGAAGTGACAGTGCATTGGAACCATACGATGCAAAACGTGCATCAAACCATACGATGCAAAACGTGCATCAAACCATACGATACAAAACGTGCATCCTTGGAGACTCCCAAAACGTGGGACCGCCTCAACGACAAACGGTCACATAAACTTTTCTTTCTTTGGAACTTAGAGAGTGACTGATGCATAGCCTTCCTACTTAACTTGAACAAAACGTGTTCCTTAAGTACCATAGATCGTGGCTAACTTTACATAGTGTTGACCGTGGCTCGTGCCTTAAACCAACTTGTGTTCTATGCGACGCTATCGTCCAAGTCATACTTATATGACGAGCCTTAAGATCGTGGGACTCTGTGACTTAACCACCGCAGAAAGAGCGGGACAGTGCTTACTATGACTTCGAGAGTCCAGCATAACTCTTACCTAACTTAATCGTGTAACAACTTAATCCGTGGGACAGCAAAAGGCTATGCCAGGCCTTAGACGATGGGACCGTACATGCTTTATCAAGTATTTATATGTGCGACACCTATGACTTAGGCTAAGTTAACAGTTTTGTGGCAACTTAAACCAACTTCCTTCTTCCAAGCCACGGAACGAAGAACCGAGTATCATTTTGAAAGCACAATGTGCAACACTTCTAAGCCGACCGTAGGACCTTTTCATATTCTTAACTCAATCGATCCGACTTGGGATTATTCCCTTAGCTATGTGGATTCGTCTCTTTTATTATCAAGCCTACTTGTGTATTTGAAAACATTCATTTTATTAGTGCGAAGGCCAAGCTAAGGCAAGTTGTCACGCCCCAGAACCAGAATACTGGAGAGCGGGGGCGTACATAGCCAGCTACGTATATTGAAGTGTAACCCACCATGCTATACGGTCATGGCTGTCTAGATACATGAGGGTTTAACTACAAGCCAACAGTCTCCAATGGTCATGAACAAGCCTATTGTCTCAATCTCAAGCAAGCAATAATAGTTACAAGATGTCAGAGCACCAAATATATAATAGCAAGATGTCCCATACATTACATATTCGGATGATCATGAAGCAAGTCGTACAAAATGTCAGGACTAGCAAGAGTTTCAGTCATACATGATCAACCCTAGGATTTGCCAATCATGTTACAGCCCGTAGGCAGACAGTAAATAAAGGTGCAATACGAGCTAACACGTGCTCGCCGGCTAAATGCCTCAAAAGAATAATTTTATAAATAAGTGGGAGGACAAAAGGAAACCCACTCGTTGCCAGGGTTATGCCTGGTGGTCACCATCTGGCTGGAAGACAGGTAGATCCTCTGGTGCTGCTCCGATATCTGGCCACACAAAACCAGCTGGGTCAGACCCCAAAAAGAGCAAGTGCCACAAAGGAGGCTTCACTTAGGAACTAAAACCAGCATATCACAATAGAATATTAAAGATAATAAACAAAGAACTGATAATAATAGAGATAACAACAGTAAACTGAGTACGAGAAAACCATTCAAGTAGCCAGGTCACAACCCTTAAAACAAACAAGGACCGAGGTTGTAACCCTTCACCTGAATAGAAGTCCGTCTCAAATACTATTGGTACAATGAAGACAATAAACAAAGAGAGGACGCAGAACTGCTCTGGGAGCCAGGTTATAACTCTTAAACCAAACAAGGATCGGGATTGTAACCCTTCACCTGAACAGAACTGGACCCCTGATCTTTATTGCTAAGGCCAGTATAAATAATCATGGTATTAAGGTAAGGTAAAACATGACGAACATGACATAGGGTTACAATAAGACAATAAACGAAGAGAGGACACAGAACTGCTCCGGGAGCCAGGTTACAACCCTTAAACCAAACAAGGACCGGGGTTATAACCCTTCGCCTGAACAGAACTGGACCCCCGATCGTTATTGTTAAGACAAGCATCAATAATCATGTCATGTCACAATCTTGCACATGATCAGGATAAGACTAAGCTGGAATAAAATCCATCCAATCAATCACGGCCAATCAACAGTATGACTTGATAATTTTAACTAACTAGAGTTATCACAGGCCTAGTTACTAGTAAGATACAATGAGATTATCCCAACAGCCACAAGCCCTGCAGACCATCCGGTTATCTAGGTCGAATTTCCGTTTATGAAGGTTGTAACACATGATTGTGTGCCGAAAATGTGCCCTACTCGTCGGTAGGCTACAAGTCCACTTAATACGTCCAGATAACGTGATTGCCTGTAGCTGGGAATCTCTTCATGTCTACTGAATTATTCTAGTTTATTAGCCTTAGTCAATTACTGTAGGTATCCCTGACCGTGGTACTCAGGGATCCCCATCCCAGACATGAAGCAAGACAGTACCAATTTATTTGTACAAACACAATCGCCTACGGTGTCCAGGTCATTCATACTTGTCAAGTCAAGCTAGCTGTCGTGACAGCATGTTAAGGTTATCATGTAGGTTACTTATCAAGAGTGCGCCACGATGGGCCACTATCATGTTCTATTCCTACATTATCATATCGTATTCCAAAATATAACCCTGCCATAAGGGTTGCCGTAAAAGACTGGCCGCATGAGTTGCCGCAAAAAGCTGGCTGCATGAGTTGCCGCATAAAGCTGGCCGCATGAGTTGCCGCAAAAACCTGGCCGCATGAGTTGCCGCAAAAAGCTGGCCGCATGAGTTGTCGCAAACAGCTGGCCGCATGAGTTGCCGCATAAAGCTGGCCGCATGAGTTGCCGCAAAAAGCTGGTCGCATGAGTTGCCGTAAAAAGCTGGCCGCATGAGTTGCCGCAAAAAGCTGGCCGTATGAGTTGCCGTATAAAGCTGGCCGCATGAGTTGCCGCAAAAGCTGCCGCATGAGTTGCAGCAAAAAAACTGGCCGCATGAGTTGCCGTAAAAAAGCTGGCCGCATGAGTTGCCGCATAAAGCTGGCCGCATGAGTTGCCGCAAAAGCTGTTCTTCTTCTCCAAGATCCGAAAGAAAGAACCATGGCTTCAAAGCTCCATTAATCCTTCATTTACAGTCAAAATCAGGACTTCCATAGGTCAAAATGGGGTAGAACGAAATTCTCTACAACATGGAACCATCAAAACTTGGAAATAACAATATTAAGTAGATCAAAACTCAAGAAATCCAAAAATACTATAAAATTAGATCTACACAAATTGAGCCATGGAAATTAGAAACGCTAAGTACTAAAGTGTGTTAGAATCTCGAGAGGAAGAGAATAGAACAATAAAAATGAAGTTCCTCCATGAAGCAAGCTACACTTGCCTAAGCTCTCTCTTTCTCTCTCTTCTGGTGGTTGAAGAAGTAATGGTGGAGAAGAAGAAGTAATGAAGAGAGAGGGAATGAGGGAATGGGTTAATAAAGGATGATGGTGGTGGTAGGTAGGGGTTCTCCCCCTTGGTTCATGATGAACCAAGGCAACCCAAGCCTAGCCGAACCAACCCAAAATAAATCAAGCCAGGAAATGCCAAGATAAGCCAAGCAAGGAATCATGCAATACAAAAAAATACGTACACGTATTCCAAAATACGTAATACGAACTATAGGCATTACACAAGTTCACCGAAGCCACCCACCTGAACGAGGAGTCGCCTCGACCGTACGGGTCTTCGAGCAAGCCGTTGCATGGCTAAGTTTGAACGCTATTAGTGTTTCAATTCCTTCGATTGACTGAGCGGGACGGGGCACTACAGCTAAGCCCCGTAGGGACTTAGCGACTCGACTCGACTCGGGCTCATAGGTTCATGAGGCGTAATGTGGAATTTTGTTAGTGTACTTTGCACTTAGCACGCCAGCATCGTCGCCAGGCGCATAGTATGCTTAAGTTACGCTCGTTGCGTGAGCTTCTTGTACAGCCGTTTATGCGCGAGTTTGCGCTGCCCGATGGCGCGTCAGTTGGCAGCCAGATGGTGCAGCAGTTTGCGCTGCAGTTGGCACGGCGGTTGGCGCGGGGTACGTGCAGTGTACGCGGAAGCAAGTAGCGTACGACGGTTGGTGCGGGGTACGCGCAGTGCACGTATTGCGCATGTGCGCACGGGGGCAAGTGACGCCATTGGCACGCGCTGTGGGCCAGTTGGCTCAGATCGTGTCTGTGCACGATTGAGCAATTACAGAATGTTTGGGGCAGTTTTTTTACGTCCCGAATATTTTGCTAACTGGGTAGTTATAGTATGGCCTATATAAGCTTCTCTGCTATCTCTCTCTCAAAAATACAAGGGTTCAGAACATGATTCCTTACGAATTTTCAGAGAGTTCAAGAGAGAAGAGAAGTGCACCGACGCCACTTAGCGCAGGAGTCCGCACCATCCGAGGAGTCAGAAGAGCAGAGTGTTCTGAAAGTTCTCCGTCGAACTTGCTGGTTCCTGGAAGCTGTTCGTGTGGATTGAATCAAGCTTTGACCACCGGAGATCATTCACCCCAACAGGCCATTCTCTCCTTCTATCCACTGCTACTCGTTCTGAACGAGAACAGTTCTGATCTAATCAGAAACTATTAGTGGACAATCGCTGCTACTGCTAACAATTCATTTGTACCTTATTTTTAGAAGTACTACATTTTAATTCATTTTCTAGAATCCTCTAAGGATCTCTGTCATGCACCTTCTTTGAAGTGTTGCTACGAAATATTGTTTTTACAATCGTTTCATTTTTTAGTTTTCCATCGAAAAATCGCGCCCTGAGACTAACAGAAATTAGATGAAGGAAGTAGAACTGAAGAGTATAAGTTAAACAATTTTCAAGTAGGATTATTGCTACCCAAATAATAACTCATCTTTTTTTATAGTAGAAATAGGAATAGGCCCACGTATCAGTGGTGTGGGTGAGCGTTATTCGGTTTTGGATCGAAAATCTAACTATAGCATTGGTTTATAATTTTTTTTTTGTTATGAATCTATTTTAAAAATCATAAAAATTTTATTCGGTTTTGATTTAGATTTTGGATTCCGATTTCGATCCAAAATCAAAAATTGAATAAGACTTACACAAATATATAATTGCCTTCTATTTTATGCATATTCGATGATTAAAAATGTGTATATTTTGAAAATAATAATTACATGAACTAGTACGTGCACACGTATGTAAAAAAAATTATTAAATTTTTTAATATAATTTATTATAAATACTATCGTCCATATCAATTGAACTCAGACAACTCAGGCAACCGATTTTGAGACGTTTTCAAGCTGTTTCCAAATTAGGTAGTTAAAGTAAATTATATTAATTAGTTAAATAATTGGTTATTTTAAAATAATTAATAAACATTTTACAAACGGTTTAGACGATTCAATTTTGAGCCATTTTCAAGCCATCTTATATTAGTCGCGATGTATTTTTTTAAAGTCTAACTTTAATAATTTAATAATAAGTCCAACTTTGAACCAAACTTCAAAATACAACAAATATATTTATAAAAATTATATTTTTAACACAATTTTAATTTTAGGTTTGATCTATTAAACAATAAAAATAATATAATTCCAACGAAGAATCAATTATCAACTAGATTCAATTTCGGTTATGACTAATTCCGATCCCGTTAGGTTTTGATTTTTTTTTGAGGTGTCATTTTCTCATGGACGACAAGCAACATCTATGAGAGATTCGAACCGAACCGAGTTTATCTCCACGGGTCCTCCGATGTACCTAACATACTACACTCCCACGGACAGATTTTGATTTTATAAAAGGCTTAATTATAACTTGATACCCTCAACTATTCCAGTTTTTCAACTTGATACCCTAAACTTTTTTTTGTAACAACTTGATACCCTGAATTTTTTTGGACGAAAATATCCTTAATCTAAACTTAAAACTATGTTCATCCTGCATCCCCCCTCCCCCACCCTCGCCACCCCCCTCCGGCCACCCCCCCGACCCCTCTTCGGCCATCTGTCCACCTGTAACCCCTATTTTCAAAAATTTTAAAAAATGAAAAACAATTCCAAATTTGCCCCAAATTGATTCCATTAGGTTCTAAATATTTTTCTATTAATTTTAGAATTTTTTTGCGATTTGTTTGGAGTCGTTTGGACGTCATTTGAATTTTTTGTAATTAAATAACTGCTACCGTAAAAACTGTATTTCTCCCCGTTTTGGTAAAACGGTAAAAATCTAACCCTAGGGTCAAGTTAGTAATTAACCATAGTTAGTTTGCCCTAATTATATTTTTCTATAAATAGGCACACACCCCAATGTAAAAAATCCTAATTTCTATCAAATTTAATTATTGATATTAAATCCTCAAAATTAATATTTTAAAAATAATCCCCTGATACTCTGTCTGATACGAGCTCGCCGCCGGCGATCAACTCCGGCGACCCCCCTATCTCGGCAACCAGAGCACGAGGAGACCCGCAACCAGTGCCAAATCGAAGAGGAGAGCAAGCTCCACTGTTTCCCGACGATCGACGGCGACCACAACTACCGTACCGCCGCCGCCATAGCCCGTCCGACCGACGAGGTAGGTCGGACTTCGGTTCGTACATTTTTTCTTCACTTGGTTAGCACGGATGTGTTCGTCTCGACAAGACGAATCGATTGCCCCCACTCTCGACCCACCCCGATACACGGACACCTAGAAATCACTAACCCTAGCTCAGACAAGGCACAAAATTATGTCATGGTGACACGTAGTTGTGACCGACGTGTCGAGAATCTTGTGACGAGCACATTGTTATGCTTCGACACAAGTTTTCGTGTCTTAATAGCCCGACACGAGCTCTGGACACGTTTCAGAGTGTCCAAACACGCGTGGAAACGAAGGTGATGACTTATAGCGGGTCTAGGGTATTCGGCATAAGTTAAACGAGCACCCCCCATTCTAACTAGCGCCCAAGTCGGGCCTACTGGTCTGCACGCGCGAGTTAAGCCCCTTTGGGCTGTCCCGAGTTCGAGTCCCCCCATGCTCTCTGATAGTTGACGAATAGGGCCTGCGCGCTCCATGTGAGCATATGCTGCGGTTTGTGTACCTACCCGGTGTTGACACGTTCTCGGTCGTCCGATGGTTCGGGTATTATCTAATAGATTTACAGTTTTATTGTGGGGATGATTCCGGGGGACCAAAGTGCTTGAGGAGCTTGTCATTTTTCGCGGGCAGCCGCAGGCCGCGCCCGTGCTCGCCGATGCAGCCTGTCAGGCCCACGCCGTGGGCAAAAATCTGCCGCGGGGCAAACGAAGTACCGCAAGGCACACAAACCGCAGTATATACTCGCCCGGTCGATCCCGCACGGCCGATAGGGCATGTCAGGCCCACGCCGTGCACAGAAAATCTTCGTGCGCACAGAAACTGCTGCAACGCATGCGTTTCTGTGTCCCGTGCGGCCGATAGGGCCTGTCAGGCCCACGCTGTGCACGGAAATTCTTTGCATGCGCAGAAACTGCTGCAATGCTTGCATTTTCGTCTCCCGTGCGACCGATAGGCCATGTCAGGCCCACGCCGTGCACGGACACTAGTTGCGTGTGCAGTAACTGCTACAACTTGTGGGTTCCTCGATCCCATGCGGCCGATAGGGCCTGTCAGGCCCACGCCGTGCACATAAAATATTCGTGTGCATATAAACTGCTGCAACGCTTGCATTCCTCTGTCCCGTGCGGCCGATAGGGACTGTCAGGCCTACGTCGTGCACAGAAATTCTTCATGTGCACAGAAACTGCAACAATGCTCATATTCCTCAATCCCGTACGGCCTATAGGCCCTGTCAAGTCCACGCCGTGGGCGGAAACGCGACAGAAAACGTCGCGAATCGTCGCGCAAGCAAAATTTGTACACGCGCGCTTGCTAAATGGCCGCGAGAAAGCAGCTGTTCGACGCGCCGTGCGCCCCCCGTGCGCGCGTACGACGAACATCCCCCCCACCACCTACTCCCCTATAATAGATTTGCAGTTTTATTGTAGGGATGATTCCGGGGGACCAAAGTGCTTGAGGAGCTTGTCATTTTTTGCACACCGCCGCAGGCTGCGCCCGTGCTCGCCGATGCAGCCTGTCAGGCCCACGCCGTGGGCAGGAATCTGCCGCGGGGCAAACGAAGTGCAGCAGTTTCACAGTTTGAACTTGTTCATACTTACACATGCATGGCTTAATCTTTGAGACAAGCATATAACTACTGGCAGGATCAACCAGGTAGCACGTCCTCGTCGACGCCGGCTCTGCCCGACCGCTCGCGGGGCGAGGGACGTTGGCGGCGCCGGCCGTCGTGTCGTCGAGAGCGGCTTAGAGTAACCGTTCGGGTCCGGGGCCGGGGGCGGATCGTCCCCGAGCCCCTCCGCGTCCACCGTATCCGCAAGCCCTACACACGCGCGCACCGAGTGCCCAGCCGGTCCAGACGAGCCGACGTAGGGCCGTGACTCGGGGGCATCGAGTGGCGCAAGTTCGGGTACCCTTCCGTTACCGCACGAGGTGGAAGGGACGGCTCAGAACATACTCAACGGGGTATTTCCCGAATGCGATCGGGTTTGCTGTACAGGCAACTCGGGTATCGCCGGCGAGGCCGGGAACCGACTGAAGGGGCCGTCGCATCAGCAGTTGGCTGCACGGAAGCAGGGAGCCTGTCGAGGCTAGCAGGTCCAAAACCACTCATGTGCCGACACGGTCGCACCCGGGGTTGCCGTACGCTGCCCGAATCGTACCCCCGCGGGGAGCCGTATGGCTCAACCCGTGGGAGCACGAATCGGGTCAGCTTCGCAGCTGTCCCGGGCGCTCCGCCGAGCACGACGAGGAAATTTGCTCGTTTCCAGCATTTCTTGGTGAGGCGACGGGTCGCGCTGCACCATTGAAGGCGACATCGGTAAGCTCGCTGCACGAGGGTCTACGGTCGCGGGGCGGGTCAAGCTGCATCGGGTGAGGCGACGATAAGCTCATTCGGACGATATCGCATTCCTGCTGCGATGCAATTTTTTTCGTATCGCACGGGCAGTTTCTGCCGCGCACCCGCGTCCCGTGGCCTCGCACGGGAGCTTCGCATAAGGGTCCGTGGTGCAGCAGCGGGCCTTGCTGCACCGGGCGCATCAACGATAGGGTCGTGGGGGATTTCGTTCGCACAGGATCCCATTTTACCCGCAAAGCCCCACCTACTCAAAATTTGTTGCGCCGCCCAAATTTTAGCTCAACTCGCTTCCCCCTATAACAGATTTGCAGTTTTATTGTTGGGCTGACTCCGGGGTACCAAAGTACTTGAGGAGCTTGTCATTTTTGGAGAAAATGTGCCCAACCTCCCGCTCGGTCAGGAGGGGTTTGAAACTGGCATGAGTTGGCGTCCGAACGAGCCCCCATGCGATACTTAGTGTGTCAGACTCCTTGGTATGTGTTTCAAGACGGGTCGGATGGGGAGCCCGCAGGCCGGTGCCAGGAGCGCGCTAGTGCCCCGCGAGGGGCACGCTGAGACGGCGTGCTCTGCGTCCCCGGTCGCGCCGATGGCATGTCCGCGGACGGGATTGTCCGCCCGGGCTTGGGCCACTGGCGCAGCCCACAACGGTCCGCGCACCGAGCCGAGCAGCGGACCAGCCTTTGAGGGCCGTTCCTTATCCGGCCGGTGCGCATCGCCGGCCCCCATCCGCTTCCCTTTCGACAATTTCAAGCACTCTTTGACTCTCTTTTCAAAGTCCTTTTCATCTTTCCCTCGCGGTACTTGTTCTCTATCGGTCTCTCGCCGCTATTTAGCCTTGGACGAAATTTACCGCCCGATTGGGGCTGCATTCCCAAACAACCCGACTCGTCGACAGCGCCTTGTGGTGCGGCAGGGTCCGGGCCGGACGGGGCTCTCACCCTCTGTGGCGCCCCTTTCCAAAGGACTTGGGCCCGGTCCGTCGCTGAGGACGCTTCTCCAGACTACAATTCGATCGGCAGGGCCGCCCGATTCTCAAGCTGGGCTGTTTCCGGTTCGCTCGCCGTTACTAGAGGAATCCTTGTAAGTTTCTTCTCCTCCGCTTATTGATATGCTTAAACTCAGCGCATAGCCATACAACACGCATCATACCATATCGACTCGTTGCACTGATGCAACGAACGATTCACGACTTGCTGCACTCCGTACAACCCACAATACATAACCATTTACGTAGCCACATAACACGCATCGCCTCACATATCGACTCATTGCACCTTGTGCAACCAACAACACATATCTCTCGTATTT
This sequence comes from Iris pallida, assembly GCA_029216955.1. Taxonomy (NCBI): domain Eukaryota; kingdom Viridiplantae; phylum Streptophyta; class Magnoliopsida; order Asparagales; family Iridaceae; genus Iris; species Iris pallida. The sequence continues at coordinate 1,190,428 of JANAVB010004599.1, read as the reverse complement.
CGTGCGATCAACAATACGCATATCATTGCACTTCGTGCAACCAACATCACCATATTCGTTGCACTTCGTGCGACCAACGACTTACTACTTTCTTGCACTTCGGGAAACCATAATCTCATAACCCGTTGCACTTCGTACAACCAACACTCTCCGATGGCACCCGGAGATAGCGTGATAGTCACGACATACTTGTGGCAGACGTACGCACTTAATATAGACTTATTGTATGGAACATCCAATGTAGCGTCGAACAGATCCATGAGCCATGCGGTTGCGGAAACAACTTAGAGTCAACTGAATTCGATAGCGAAGCAACTGAGGGTCAAAGAGATTCGTGTACGGTCCAGAGGATGGAACCGCTCTGATACCAACTTGTCATGCCCCGATCCGGGAAATCGCTCGTCCTCGCTAGATTTCACCCGAATCATCGTCCTCGCTGGGGCGTAATGTCGTGCGAGCCTGGAGTTTGCGCTCGTGCAAGGCAAGATAACGATTCACATAGTGTTTATCTCAATTTGATAACATAAGCAGTGGAAGGGAAACAAAGTATAACATAAGAATATCTTTTATTCATAATAAACTGAAGGTCACAAGGCTTTGAATCGCCTAACATATATGCCAATTGGCTACAACGCTCATGATCTCTCTAGCTCACAAAGGATTATATTGTTCCATACATTATGCCTCTTTATAGCCACCAAGTAGTCTTCGGCCGAACATCTCCATGTCGCAAGTCCGAACGCCTATGCGGTAGCTCCTCTTGAACGCCAAGGACTCCATGCCTCAGCACGTCCAAGCCAAGCTCCGTCCCGAGCTGATCATAACCTGAACCTGCACATAAACTAGTGGAGGATTAGTGCTTTCGTCCTCGCTTCGCACTGATCAAAACCCGCTTGTACCCAAACCAAACACTAAATCATTTAGTAGAACATGCATCTTAATTTGGTGATCTTTCTATTTAGCCTTAGGATCAGTTTCATGGCAATATTCAATGCATAACACTTAATGTAAATGTGACCAAGCTCGTGTTCCTGCAGCAGATGCAGTTAGACATAATCTGAACATAATCATAGTGTTCGTGCTCATCTCCGTCCCATTTTCCTTAGCCTGCACTAGTTAGAACTTACGTAAGAAATCATAATTCACGCAACATTCCAATCATAAACTTAGACAATGCATAAGGGTCGCAGGCCCTGCACCTGCACCCAACTCTCATCTCAGCCCACCGGCCCTATCTATATGAAGGTCACGGTGTTTCGTACCGTAATGGACTTGTCATCTCTTATGTGTAATCCTACGATCACTTCGATACGGGTTGCTAGCCCAGTATCCGAAGGATCCCAAACTTACAGATATTATAGCTTACCACAGCACTGGACAGTCGTAATCCGTCCGAATGATGTGCACCATAAATACCACACATAATTTTCTCCTAAGCCGAACGGTCCCGGTGCCCCGGCGTAACCGTCCGAGGGAAGCCGCACCCTTGCACGGGCTATCCGAGTCCATTGACCATGTAATACGCACCATAGCATACAAATCATATCGTACCAACCAATCCTCCGTTCCATAAACATAGTCTCGCACCATAAGCATATTCGCGTCTCATAAACATAATCCACCATCCATATGGGGAGCTCCGTCGGCGTTATGCCCCAACACATCCATATTGATGCACAACGCCCAACGGCTTAGTCATCTCATACTCATATTCAACGCGTACCATTCGTAAGTCATTCTCATAGCCTAGTTTCATAGTTACTTAGTCCTTTCGTAGCATAAGTGCCCGAGGGCACGCTCAGCACCGTAATCAATGTTCTACGCCTAGTGTTCAATGTTCTCGGAGCCTTGCACATGATGCACATCTCAATATCGTCTTTCAATGTTCTACCATCATTGCCCTACCGCGACTCGTACACTTGATGCACGTCGCTTCAATTTTTTGATTGTTCAATGTTCTATCTTAGTGTTCGACACATATTGAGACCTTTACTCGCCGAGCCACGCTCGCTAACTCGATAACATCTTACGCATACAATGACATATTTTATTAGATGTAAAGGAGTAGGGAGAGAGAGTCAAGAACCCGTCCACCTTAAGCCGATACGCCTTGTCGTTTTGCCGGTTGAAGTGTCTCGCTTCCATCACTTGGTCTCATAGCTAACTCTCGGACTTAGCCATTCCTTTGAACTACTCGGTTGATTTGGCCTATCGTACCCATGCCACAATCCGTTGTAAGGCCACGATTTGGTTTTACGGATACTTCATTGCATAAGGCAAAATGCCGACCTCTTATCGTCCAGCGTAAAAGCATAGCCTGTACACCAGATCAACTAGAATCAGCACTTACTCGAATAGGACTTATCCTTTGCATCGATTCGATCGATAGATTCCAATTGACTTAAAGCTTACCTTTGGCCAACGTAATACTTGCATCGATTCGCATCGATACCTCATCGGGTCAACGTAACTCTTCGAGTCAATGACTCATCGTAATGCATCGTGCAGAGCGGGGCATTACATAATATACCACTCAAAATCAGGTTCGTCCTCGAACCGAAACCAACACTTAATCCAAGTGCCTCGCTAGATCGTTTTACGATCTCGTGCTACTATCGTTGGAATCATACAACTTAGTTTGGATCATACACATATTTTAGGCGTTCCACCAATACATGTATTTCAGCCAAGCTTAGTTGTAGGATATCGGGACAAAGCTAACATGCTCAACTTAAATCCTCAAACACCAATCATTCCGTATTCGACTTAGTCAGATCTTAGCGCATATTCTTAGAATCCTGCGTGCAAACATCCTCGCACATAACTTGATTCAAAACCGTTACTTCAATCTCATAAGTCTCTTGCTGACCACATAACACTCGTATTATATCGAGTCATTGCGCATCCGATCGCAACAATTCTCTACAATGCCTATTCGTCCAACCGTTCTCTATCTCTCACATAACTTAAGTCTTTCATCCAATCATTCATAACATTTTTTTTGCCTTAATGACATGGACTAAGTCCAACATGTCACAAATTCCTTTGCCTACAATTCGCACTAAGTCTCGCACACAACTATCCATATATGATTCACATTCTCTCGCTCAATCCATACATTGCGTCTGGGGCTACCCCCACTAGGTAACTTATCCAGACATCATGCTCGCACTCTCCCGACACAAGAGGTCAACTTGAGTCTACGATGCTCAAAGGCAACAATCTTTCTGACCCAAGATCTCTTACGATACGTTTATCTCGTATTCTCGACCGAGTACGAATCCTTTTACTCAATTCCCGAATCAATCTGGACTAGTTCGTTTCGTAACATAGATAGCACGCTCAACATATATAGCCTAATCGTTACTCAAACCGATCTACGACAGAACTCTTAGGGTCGTTCTACTATCCGTCGCTCTCGTGCATTGTAGAATTCTTGCCATCGCCTTACCGCGTCACTACGCTAAGCACGTTCCTCAACATCTATTCGATCCAACATAACTTTTCTGACCATATCGATTCTAGTACTCGCTACTTTCGAATCATGATACTCACTCGCTTAGACTTATCCTCAAAATGCACTACATCATTCCTTATCCTCGACAAAATTTCTTATACGACTTCTTCAGGGTCATCCTATGGGACTCCAACATTCACTTGATTTGGCGGTCAAGTCTTCTAGGGTCATCTGCCCCGAAACTACGCTCGATAATTGAAGATCATCAACGAGGGACAGTTACAACGAACCATGCTACATCCTATCGTGAAGCCAAATCAATTTTCAACAATTCCTATGAGACTTATCCAATCCGACGGAACTTACTAATCCATAATTTATCTACCCCCGCGCCACTGATACGCCGATAACTACTCGAATCACTTATGCACATTGCACGTCGTTACTACTCAAATCACTCATGTATTACCGTCAACTATCCTTGCTAGTCGCATGACATCTACTCGCCTCAAATTCGAGTTTTCCTATTCGTGATCATAGTCCAACACATTCCATACTCATCAAACCATCCTCGAACAACTTTCGCATCAAACCACAAGTCTAAATCCAATTTGCCATGCCTTGTAAGTTTGATCATCCCCGCTGTATGAATCACCATACCAGCGCTCACGCGAAATGATCGCCCTAATTTGGCGTGACGTATGTGCGGTGCTGGAGTTGCACTCGTATAAGACAAGAATGTCAACAATGTGGTTCTCCTTGAAACAATCAAGCACTTTCGTTTTCTTCCGAGTAACATCCATCGACTCTCAAATTTTCCGTAGCATTCCTACCGTTATCATCCAACTCGACGTCAACTTAACTTGCATCTTATTCATCCAACAACAATGTTCAACATAATTTTCCTTCATTCGATCAGAGTATCCCCGAGTTATTGTATATCATCTTTGATACGCCCCAATACCATCGTTGACATGCATAACTTGAACATCTTCCTTTCTCATAAGCTTGAATTCGTTGAAATCATTGCCGTTGTCTAAACTCGAATACGAATCAAGTCTCACGTACCAAGATCCATTCCGTTGTAACTAACCACCATAATCGCGACACAATTTTCAACTCACATATCCATTCTCATATCCCTACTCGCACTTCCAAAATCGTGCTACCGATTCACCGCGCTAACCCAAATTCGTTCGTACGATTTCTCTGCACCTACTCAACATATTCCGAACAAGCTTCCGTACTGACTTAACTCAACGCAAATTCAACTGAATCGACTATTTCCTCAACGTAACATTCTTTCGCTACGCTCTGCCTATCGTTCGACTTACACTTAACGAGTCTTCGTCCGACGTTTCGTCCATAGGTACGACTTCACGCATAATCGTTCAACTCAATTCATTGAAGCATACTTGCATCGACTTCTATCAAGTCATTCCCACTCGAGTCTCGGTACTACTTCGTCCGTTGCGGACAAACCTATCATAACAACATAATCGTCTCGACGAAATCCATCGCAAGTCACCAAACGACTTAACATAGGTATCGCTAAGTGGTATTCCATATACCACTCAGAAATCGAGCCTATCATTATCAATACAATACTTCACCATATTATTCGCACGAGTGGTATCGTATATACCACTCAAAATCGAGTCATTACTCGACATCACACTCCGCATAGGTCCGACGTCTATCTCCAATCAACTATCTCGTATGGCGATCCTTTCCGATCCCAGCTCTAGCGTTAGCTCAAGTTTGACACACATTCAATCTAACCGTATCTTAGCAATCATATCGATTACACCCGCAACATTCGGCTAACATATACGTTCGCCTACTTCGAAACTCGATTCAATACGGCCAACTTACAAGTTCGCCTACTCAACTCGACTCGTTGTTATCGCATCCACGATTTTCCAATCTCGCTCGTTGCAACTCGTGCAACAACTAATTCTCGATACTTAAGGTCTTTACTCAATCTCGTGCAACATATCGCTATCTATCCGCATAGCCATACAACACGCATCATACCATATTGACTCGTTGCACTGATGCAACGAACGATTCACGACTGTCACGCCCCAGAACTAGAATACTGGAGAGTGGGGGCATACATAGCCAGCTACGTATAATGAAATGAAATCCATCCCACTATACGGTCACGACTGTCTAGATACATGAGGGTTTAACTACAATCCATCAGTCTCTTATGGTCAATAACAAGCCTAATTGTCTCAATCTCAAGCAAGCGAGTAAAGTTACAAGATGTAAGATCACCAAATATACAATAGTAAGGCGTCACAAACATTACACATCTAGCTGATCATGAAGCTAGTCGTTACAAAATGTGAGGACTAGCAAGAGTTTAGTCATACATGATCAACCCTAGGATCTGTCAATCATGTTACAGCCCGTAGGCAGACAATAATAAGGTATGCAATACGAGCTAACAGGTGCTCGCCGGCTAAACGCCTCAAAATAAAAATTTTACAATAGAGTGGAAGAGCAAAAATAAATCCACTCGTTGCCCTGGTCATGCCTGATGTTCACCATCGGGCTGGAAGGTCGGTAGATCCTCTGGTGCTGCTCCGGTATCTGGCCATACAAAACCAGCTGGGTCAGACCCCAGAAAGAGCAAGTGCCACAAAGAAGGCTTCACTTACGAACTAAAACCAGCAAATTAGCACAAGAGTATAGTTACAAATAAAAGACAGTAATGAAAAAGGCTTGATAACAACAGCAAATTGAGTACGAAGAAACCATTCAAGTAGCCAGGTCACAACCCTTAAACCAAACAAGGACCGGAGTTGTAACCCTTTGCCTGAATAGAACTCCGTCTCCCAAATCTTGTTGGTAAAGTAAAACGTAACAAGCATGACGGTTGATATACGATGAGATAACCATGGGACTATTCAGATAACCAGGTTACAACCCGTAAACCAAATAAGGACCGGGGTTGTAACCCTTCGTCTGAACAGAACTTGGTTTCTCCCACCATTTATCGGCAAGGTAAATATAAGAAATCAGGACATGTAGCAATCTCGTACAGAATCAAGACAAGAATAGACTGGTAAACTCCATCCAACATTTCATGGCCAAGCAATAAGTATGGCTTGATACTTTAACTAACTAGGGTTATCACAGGTCTAGTTACTAGCAATATGCAATGAGATGTTCCTCCAGCCACAAGCCCTGCAGCTAATCCAGGTTATCCAGGCGACTTGGATTCATTAAGCAATTATCAAGAATTATTAGGTGTGCCCCACATGACAGTGGGCTGGAAATGTGCCCTACTCGACGGCAGGCTACAAGTCCAACAATTGTGGCCGGGATAACGGGATCGCCTGTAACTGGGGAAATCTCTCATGACTACTGAATTATTCTAGTTATTAGCCTTAGCCATTTGTAGTGGGCACCCCTGACCGTGGTACCTAGGAGTCCCAGTCCTAGACATGATGCAAGACAAGACAGGTTCATTTGTACAAGCACAATCGCCCACGGTGTCCGGGTTATTCAATCTTATCGTGTCATGCTAGCCGTCGCAACAGCATTTCGAGAAATATCATGTCAGGTTTATCGTGTCAAGAGTGCGCCACGGCGGGCCACTATCAAAAATTATCATGTCAAGTTATCATGTTAAAATTGTCAGGTCAAGTTATCTTGTCAGGAGTGCACCACGGCGGGTCACTGTCGTGTCAGAAAACAATTTAATATAGCACAAGCATTCATGTGGTAATTAAATAATAATATAATATATATATTCTTGAAGCCAAGGAGAAACTCTACAACTTTCATGTTGGGAGTGGGAAGAAATTCTGACCACAATTCAGGCAAATAAAATATTTAAACAATCAAAGTGGACCCCATGCGGCCCAAAAGTGGGAGAACAACCATGCGGCCAAGGAGAGTGGGAGGCCACCCATGCGGCCAGCCAAAGCTTATGCGGCCAGAAAATAATTGAAGGGGGCCATGCGGTCAGCAAGAAATATTCACGCAACCAGAAAAGACAAGGAGAGAGGAACCCGTAATTAAATGCAAGCTTCCACTCAAGCAAAAGAAAAGGGACACGTGGCCGCTCAAGTACAGAGGCCATGGGACCTAAAATTACATGTATACTAACCGTGTGGGGCCCAACCATAATTAATGCTGTAAGAAAAGGTTCACGTGAACCATTTAATTTAATGGTTCACGTGGCCAAGCAATGATTACATTATTTTATAATATGCCATCCAAGTACCTAAGGCCATGCGGCTCAACAGGTTGCATGTAAATATATGCAATTATTTAAAGAAAAGGCCATGCGGCCAACATTGAAGTGCCATACGGCTCATATATTTCTATGCACAAGCTAATGCTAGCAAAGCAATTACATGCGGCTACTTATAAATTTTCCATGCGGCCAACGTAGACATCTCATGCGGCCAAATAAATATTCCCTGCGGCTCACTAACTAATAATACATGCAAATGCTTAAGCCATGCAATGCTTAAGTCAACATTAATGCATGCTGGACATGCATTACTTAATGCATTCAAAATGCTTATGCGGCTGGCTCTCCAAGGAAGGGCATTAAAGCATAAAATATAAATCTTAAGGCCTTTAAAGCATAAAATATAAAATATAAAATGTTAAGGCTTTAAATGCATAAAAGCATTAATATAAAATGCTGAGGCTTTAACTGCATAAAAGCATTAATACAAATGCTAAGGCTTTAAATACATAAAAGCATTAATACAAATGCTAAGGCTTTAAATGTATAAAAGCATTAATGCAAATGCTAAGGCTTTAAATGCATAAAAGCATTAATATATTAGGAACATAATGCCTCCAGAGCCTATGCGGCTCAGCTTTATGGATTTATAATGCATTGTTAATACATTAATGCATGAAGTATTATTGTGGTGCATTAAATGCATTGAAGGCATGCGGCTTGCATTGCATTGCATAAGCATGCAGCTCACTTGCTTCTCCATGCGGCTGAAGGTATTTGGAAAATGCAAAAGAGGCATGCGGCTGAATGCCTTAGTAAATGTATTTGGAATATGCATTAAAATATTGTATGCATTAAATTATTGATTAAAATATTGCATGCATTGATATAATACTTTGATATGCATGCGGCTGAAGACTAAGGCCATGCATTATTTCAAGCTTATGCGGCTACAACCAAGTGTCACATGCGGCTGACTGTTAGTATTGCATTAAATAATGCATGTAAACTAAATGCTTGCTATTGCATTCATAGGCCATGCGGCCAAGTGCTAAAAATTCCCATACGGCTCCGCAAAATCCCATAGGTCAAATTGGACCTAACGAACTTCTCTGCAATTATGGGATCATCAACTTAGCAAATATGCAAGTTTGATGGATCAAAAATCCTGGAAACTAGAAATACCACCAAGCTAGATCTACAAAAATTTAACCATGGAAATGAAAAATGCCAAGTACTAAAATGATTTAGAAACACATGAGGAAGACAATAGAACGATAAAAATGGACTTCCTCCATGAAGCAAGGTGCACTTGCCTAAGCTCTCCCCTCTCTCTTTCCTAGTAGGTGAAGAGTAAAGATGGAGAAGAAAAAATGAGTAATGAGTAATAATGGAAGAGAGAGAGTGGGATTGATATTTATGGTAGGAGTGGTGGTAGGTGGGGTGGGTTGGTTCTCCAACCAAAATCGAACCAAGCCTAACCACATCAAGCCGAACCGAACTAAGATAAACTTAATGAAATGCCAAAATAAATTAAGCAGGGAGACATGCAATACGGGTCAAAATACGTACATGTATTCCAAATACGTAATACGAAATCTAGGCATTACAACGACTTGCTGCACTCCGTGCAACCCACAACACATAACCATTTGCGTAGCCACATAACATGCATCGCCTCACATATTGACTCATTGCACCTTGTGCAACCAACAACACATATCTCTCACATTTCGTGCGATCAACAATACGCATATCATTGCACTTCATGCAACCAACATCACCATATTCATTACACTTCGTGCGACCAATGACTCACAACTTTTTTGTACTTCGGGAAACCATAATCTCATAACCCGTTGCACTTCGTACAACCAACACTCTCCGATGGCACCCGGTGATAGCGTGATAGTCACGACATACTTGTGGCAGACGTACGCACTTAATATAGACTTATTGTATGGAACATCCAATGTAGCGTCGAGCAGATCCATGAGCCATGCGGTTGCGGAAATAACTTAGAGTCAACTGAATTCGATAGCGAAGCAATTGAGGGTCAAAGAGATTCGTGCACGGTCCAGAGGATGGAACCGCTCTGATACCAACTTGTCACGCCCCGATCCGGGAAATTGCTCGTCCTCGCTAGATTTCACCTGAATCATCATCCTCGCAGGGGCGTGATGCCGTACGAGTCTGGAGTTTGCGTTCGTGCAAGGCAAGATAACGATTCACATAGTGTTTATCTCAATTTGATAACATAAGCAGCGGAAGGAAAACAAAGTATAACATAAGAATCTCTTTTATTCATAATAAACTGAAGGTTACAAGGCTTTGAATCGCCCAACATATATGCCAATTGGCTACAACACTCATGATCTCTCTAGCTCACAAAGGATTACATTGTTCCATACATTATGCCTCTTTATAGCCACCAAGTAGTCTTCGGCCGAACATCTCCATGTCGTAAGTCTGAACGCCTATGCGGTAGCTCCTCTTGAACGCCAAGGACTCCATGCCTCGGCACGTCCAAGCCAAGCTCCGCCCCGAGCTGATCATAAGCTGAACCTGCACATAAACTAGTGGAGGATTAGTGCTTTTGTCCTCGCTTCGCACTGATCAAAACCCGCCCGCACCCAAACCAAACACTAAATCATTCAGTGGAACATGCATGTTAATTTGGTGATCTTTCTATTTAGCCTTAGGATCAGTTTCATGGCAATATTCAATGCATAACACTTAATGTAAATGTGACCAAGCTCGTGTTCCTGCAGCAGATGCAGTTAGACATAATCTGAACATAATCATAGTGTTCGTGCTCATCTCCGTCCCATTTTCTTTAGCCTGCACTGGTTAGAACTTACGTAAGAAATCATAATTCACGCAACATTCCAATCATAAACTTAGACAATGCATAAGGGTCACAGGCCCTGCGCCTGCACCCAACTCTCATCTCAGCCCACCGGCCCAATCTATATGAAAGTTACGGTGTTTCGCACCGTAATGGACTTGGCATCTCTTATGTGTAAGCCTACGATCACTTCGATACGGGTTGCTAGCCCAGTATTCGAAGGATCCTAAACTTACGGATATCATAGCTTATCACAGCACTGGACGATCGTAATCCGTCCGAATGATGTGCACCATAAATACCATAAATAATTTCCTCCTAGGCCGAACGGTCCCGGTGCCCCGGCGTAACCGTCCGAGGGAAGCCGCACCCGTACACGGGCCATCCGAGTCCATTGACCATACAATATGCATTATAGCATACAAATCATATCGTACCAACCAATCCTCCGTTTCATAAATATAGTCTCGCACCATAAGCATATTCGCGTCTCATAAACATAATCCACCATCCATATGGGGAGCTCCGTCGGCGTTATGCCCCAACACATCCATATTGATGCACGACGTCCAACGGCTTAGACATCTCATACTCATATTCAACGCGTACCATTCGTAAGTCATTCTCATAGCCTAGTTCCGTAGTTACTTAGTCCTTTCGTAGCATAAGTGTCCGAGGGCACGCTCAGCGCCGTAATCAATGTTCTACGCCTAGTGTTCAATGATCTCGGAGCCGTGCACATGATGCACATCTCAATATCGTCTTTCAATGTTCTACCATCCTTGCCCTACCGTGACTCGTACACTTGATGCACGTCGCTTCAATTATCCGATTGTTCAATGTTCTATCTTAGTGTTCGACACATACTGAGACCTTTACTCGCCGAGCCACGCTCGCTAACTCGATAACATCTTACGCATACAATGACATATTTTATTAGACGTGAAGGAGTAGGGAGAGAGAGTCAAGAACCCGCCCACCTTAAGCCGATACGCCTTGTCGTTTTGCCGGTTGAAGCGTCTCGCTTCCATCACTTGGTCTCATAGCAAACTCTCGGACTTAGCCATTCCTTTGAGCTACTCGGTTGATTTGGCCTATCGCGCCCATGCCACAATCCGTTGCAAGGCCATGATTTGGTTTTGCGGACACTTTATTGCATAAGACAAAATACCGATGTAAAATCCCTAAATTTCTACTATATTTTAGTACTGATTTTTTTTTGTATTTATACATCGCATAGTCGTATTGTACGTCATGCGAAAATTTACATTTTTTTTCGTATTTACTCGTTGAGTGCGAATATGTGCGAGGTACATATTTTTAGAAAAATGGTTTTTGATTTTAATATCGGTAATGGTTTCAAAATTATATATATAATAACTATTTTTATTAAAAGTTGTGAAAAGTATCTATCGAGGTTGCCAAAACTTATTATTTTAGTTATTTATAAAAGGCTATCTTATTTTAATAAGTGGTAATTTAGAAAAACTAGATTATGTGAATATTCTACTCGTGTAAAACACATGAAAATTATTTCATGTATATTTTCGAAATTTATTTTTATTATTTATAATAATTTATTTAGCAAGAAGGTATTTTAAATATGTAAATATTTATGTTTATTTTCGAAATTATTTTTACCTAAATTATTTAAAGGGTATTTTGAAGATATTTCCTACTAATATTTAAAATATATATTGGAATTTTTGAAATTAATTATTATATAAATTTTATAAAAAGATATTTTGGATATATTTGTGATAAATTAAATTATGATTTAATTTATTGATTTAAATTAAATAGTTTAATTTAAATGTGTAATTTATCTATATTTGAATAGGATTTGGATTTAGATATGAATATATTGGTTTAAATTTAATAATAGAATTATCTATTTGGGTTTAAATAAATCCTAGTCTCTATCTACATTGGATTATATTTGATTGAGTTACTTTTAATTCAATTTGAATTAAATAGTAAAAAATCTAAGGGAAATTAAAACTCTTCTTAATCCTTATCTAGATAAGACTTTTGTAAACCCCTTGATTTTTCAAAATAAATATTTGTAGAATTTCTGGATTTTTAATTAACTATTATTGACTTATTATATAATTTGTATTATTTTACATATATTTAGTATAGTGCTCATTGGTGAATTTAGTATAAAAAATATATATAAAGCTATTTTTATAGTACCTTAAGGATCTAAACTATATTATACAATTTCTTTTCCTCAAAATTTTAGAATTTATTTCATAACTTTTATTACTTTTTACATGTTACTTATATTGTACATTATTTACATAATATAGAATAAATGTCAAATTAGTATTAGATATTTCAGCTTGTATAAATGAGATTAGATGAAGGTTGTTTAAATAAATATTAACTATAGTTATTATCTATAGTAATTTTAAATAATGTTATAGATAATTTAGATAAATATAAACTATATTTTAAATTAATACTAATCCTACTTCTACTTGGAAAACATCTCTATCTATATCCTATCCTAACAAAGCAAACACCAATTTATTTAAATCAAATCCTATCTAATTTAGGAGATAAATCTGAAATAAATACCTATATAAACCCAATACATCCCCTTCTATCATCCATAATTCGAAATTATTTTTAGTCCAATAGAAACTCTAAAATTCGTCATTAGAATTCAGCCCCGCTTTTTAGTAGCAAGAGCAACTTGGAACGACGATATCTCCTAGCTCTGAACTCCGTTTCACCTCCAGTTTTTTTTAAAAGAAGAATATCGAGGTAAGGTTTCCAAAAACATATTTTAATAGACAAAATTCGTTCTGTAGATTTCTGTAAAACTATTTGAGTATTAGATGTCCGAAAAATAAACGTGTTTAAGTATTTTTGCGATTTTGGGAGTTTTCGGAAACGAAAATACGATCCGTTTAATTTTTCGGAAAGCTAATACGAAAACCTATGCCATATCCTAATTATAGAATTTATTAAATAAATCTAATAGGTATAGTATTAATTATAATTAGATAATAGACTATTTTCAGCATCCGGAGATGTTTGTTTGGATCTTAGTTCCTCAGCAGCCGTTGTTCCATCTACTTTCATGTCTCATCTTCGCCACCACAGTGCTCAGGACCCAGGCAAGTATACCTTGCTAATTAACTGTCAATTATTTATTTTCTGTATTATTTATTTTATTTTATATTGTTAGTTTTCTTTGATATAAACTGTCGTCCAAGCCATACTTGGTTGCAAGCGACTCTATTAGTCATTACTTTACTATATGCATGTCAACTTAGTTTTAGTAGACTACCTTCTTGTTGGAGGATATTCTTATATCTCCTTTGGCCATGACACTCGCACTACACGATATGAGATATTTTGCTAGGGGCATGACTTAGGATTGGCCATCTCTAAAGTCGTGTGACGGATAGATGATCGTAACTGCTATGACTAGAGTTTTAGAGACTCAAGCAGTTGCAAAGCTGGACGAGACATGGACATGACTTAAACAGTGTGGGAAATATTGGGGGAGGACAGTCGCTAGTGCGTATGGGAATCCAAACAGGTAAACCACAGTCTCCGGATAGAACTGTGGCAATATATTTACAGATACCCTCTGACGTTTTGGACGTTACGGACGGATACAGATGACTGGATGCCAGTTACGTACACATGGCCTAAAATCCCACCTATGCGCATGAAAGTTGTCCTCTAAATTGCACATTAGGCGGTTAGAATCTCCTTTGCATATTTGTGTCTAGAATAGTCTTTTATATATTATTTTATTATTCTGACATTTCATATTAGCATGTTCTTCCTGTATCTTGCTACGTCCATCTGAGGACCTGGTTTTTCTCCAGGTATGTTCATGTCTTTCGCAGGTATTCTAGGCAAGGCCGTGGTCTTCCCCATTCCTTCGAAGACAATTGCGCTTGGTTTGTCTTGCCATTTTATGGATCGATTCTTGTACATTTCTTTCATTAAGATAGTTGGTAGTGGACTTTGTCTCCGCCCAACGATTGTACCATAAATATTCAAGTTGATTTCATATTATTATTCTTTTTATTGTGGATGAGATTTAGTTTGTCTTGGATTACTGCATTTACAGCTTATGTATACATACAAGGCCCTTGTACTTCGTATGTATACAGCTGGCATGTCTACGTACTTAGTCCTACGTATTTTGGGACTGGGACGTTACATATTTTTGTGGTGGCCCATGCAGGTCAAGATAAATTGTTTGGTTACTTTACCGTACCAAGCAAGCTTGCAGATAGGATTAGAGTCTAGGATCTCATCCACATACTTGACCTTCTCGATTCTATTTTGAATCCCTTGATTTGCATCTTGCTTGATTCCCTCTACCGTTAATTCTTATCCTTCTTTCGTGCTTGATGTTGGTTAGAAAGGTAATCCATACTAGGTAGACTTGTCCCATTGTTCTATCATACCACTAGTTTAACTCTTGTAAGTTGGGTAGACACCTCACGACCCAACATTTATTTTCCTTGTGACCCATATTAACATGATTACTTAGACTATAGCCTTTATAGGACCCTAACTTATCTAGCCCACCAAGCCTTAGATAAAAGACAGTAGGATGAATGTATAGGAACAATCACATGACAAGACTTAGATTCTTAAGGAGCTGAACTAATTCTACCTTCTTTCACTCTTACGCTCTCGTGCCTATGTTTTTACCATCGTGACTAATGCTGCTAAATAGCCTAATTTTTGCAAGCTTACTTTTTATTCAAGCTTGTTCAAGGACATATATTTTATTGGCGGCCCCCACTAACATATTGTCTACTAAGAACCGGTGCATGATGGTCTGATCAACCTAGTGCACTTTGGTTCGCCTTTCACACTATATCCTACGTGGTTGAGATATAGTTAAACTTACCCCTTAGAATCTCATCCACTATTGCCTTGACAATTCTTTTTGAATTATTCGGCCGCCTTTGAACCACGTATTCGTATTCGATAATATCGTCTTTGAACTCTATATTGCTTTCGCCTTCACTTATTTTAGAAGGACGAAAGCGCTGTACTTGAATTTCCTCTAGCTATCCTATCTCTTGTGACCATTAACACTCGATGTGACTATATCTTTGTCTTAACTACTCGTTCCTTCCTCGACCTTCTATCACGACTTCCTAATCACTTCAATTAGGAGTGAATCTAATCGTTCTCCTAATCGTGCCATCAACCTATTCCCAAGAAACCATATCTTAAGTCTCTAAATTATTTATATGGATCCATTTAAAACTTTTAATCTTTTCCTTTTACGTTTATTAGCCATGTCCGTGATTTATTATCTAAATCACGATTTTCTAATGCTTGTTTATGTTGTTTCTTGCCTCGCCCAAGGACTCGTCGAATTGTCATTACCAATATACCCCTTGTGCCTTCTTATCCCCTACTTATTCTTAATTTTGAGGACGAAATTCTTGTAAGTTGGGTAGGATGTAAAATTCCTAAATTTCTACTAAATTTTAGTACTGATTTTTTTTTGTATTTATACATCGCATAGTCGTATTGTACGTCGTGCGAAAATTTGCGTTTTTTTTTCGTATTTACTCGTTGAGTGCGAATATGTGCGAGGTACATATTTTTAGAAAAATGGTTTTTGATTTTATTATCGGTAATGGTTTCAAAATTATATATATAATAATTATTTTTATTAAAAGTTGTGAAAAGTATCTATCGAGGTTGCCAAAACTTATTATTTTAGTTATTTATAAAAGGCTATCTTATTTTAATAAGTGGTAATTTAGAAAAACTAGATTATGAGAATATTCTACTCGTGTAAAGCGCATGAAAATTATTTTATGTATAGTTTTGAAATTTATTTTTATTATTTATAATAATTTATTTAGCAAGAAGGTATTTTAAATATGTAAATATTTATGTTTATTTTCGAAATTATTTTTACTTAAATTATTTAAAGGGTATTTTGAAGATATTTCCTACTAATATTTAAAATATATATTAAAATTTTCGAAATTAATTATTATATAAATTTTATAAAAAGATATTTTGGATATATTTGTGATAAATTAAATTGTGATTTGATTTATTAATTTAAATTAAATAGTTTAATTTAAATGTGTAATTTATCTATATTTAAATAGGATTTGGATTTAGATATGAATATATTGGTTTAAATTTAATAATAGAATTATCTATTTGGGTTTAAATAAATCCTAGTCTCTATCTACATTGGATTATATTTGATTGAGTTACTTTTAAATCAATTTGAATTAAATAGTAAAAAATCTAAGGGGAATTAAAACTCTTCTTAATCCTTATCTAGATAAGACTTTTGTAAACCCCTTGATTTTTCAAAATAAATATTTGTAGAATTTCTGGATTTTTAAATAACTATTATTGATTTATTATATAATTTGTATTATTTTACATATATTTAGTATAGTGCTCATTGGTGAATTTAGTATAAAAAATATATATAAAGCTATTTTTCTAGTACCTTAAGGATCTAAACTATATTATACAATTTCTTTTCCTCAAAATTTTAGGATTTATTTCATAACTTTTATTACTTTTTACATGTTACTTATATTGTACATTATTTACATAATATAGAATAAATGTCAAATTAGTATTAGATATTTCAGCTTGTATAAATGAGATTAGATGAAGGTTGTTTAAATAAATATTAACTATAGTTATTATCTATAGTAATTTTAAATAATGTTATAGATAATTTAGATAAATATAAACTATATTTTAAATTAATACTAATCCTACTTCTACTTGGAAAACATCTCTATCTATATCCTATCCTAACAAAGCAAACACCAATTTATTTAAATCAAATCCTATCTAATTTAGGAGATAAATCTGAAATAAATACCTATATAAACCCAATACATCCCCTTCTATCATCCATAATTCGAAATTATTTTTAGTCCAATAGAAACTCTAAAATTCGTCATTAGAATTCAGCCCCGCTTTTTAGTAGCAAGAGCAACTTGGAACGACGATATCTCCTAGCTCCAAACTCCGTTTCACCTCCAGTTTTTTTTTAAAAGAAGCATATCGAGGTAAGGTTTCCAAAAACATATTTTAATAGATAAAATTCGTTCTATAGATTTCTGTAAAACTATTTGAGTATTAGATGTCCGAAAAATAAACGTGTTTAAGTATTTTTGCGATTTCGGGAGTTTCCGGAAACGAAAATACGATCCGTTTAATTTTTCGGAAAGCTAATACGAAAACCTATGCCATATCCTAATTATAGAATTTATTAAATAAATCTAATAGGTATAGTATTAATTATAATTAGATAATAGACTATTTTCAGCATCCAGAGATGTTTGTTTGGATCTTAGTTCCTCAGCAGCCGTTGTTCCATCTACTTTCCTGTCTCATCTTCGCCACCACAGTGCTCAGGACCCAGACAAGTATACCTTGCTAATTAACTGTCAATTATTTATTTTCTGTATTATTTATTTTGTTTTATATTATTAGTTTTCTTTGATATAAACTGCACGTCCAAGCCATACTTGGTTGCAAGCGACTCTATTAGTCGTTACTTTACTATATGCATGTCAACTTAGTTTAAGTGGACTACCTTCTTGTTGGAGGATATTCTTATATCTCCTTTAGCCATGATACTCACACTACACGATATGAGATATTTTGCTAGGGGCATGACTTATGGATTGGCCATCTCTAAAGTCGTGTGACGGATAGATGATCGTAACTGCTATGACTAGGGTTTTAGAGACTCAAGCTGTTACAAAACTGGACGAGACATGGACATGACTTGAACAGTGTGGGAAATATTGGGGGAGGACAGTCGCTAGTGCGTATGGGAATCCAAACAGGTAAACCAAAGTCTCCGGATGGAACTGTGGCGATATATTTGCAGATACCTGTAGAAGCATGGAATTTTAGGACCAGAAATCCTATGCGCCAGACACTACATGCGCCAGAGCTCGGACAGAGTACTTCACAGCAAAAACATCGAATATAGACATTGAAAATGGACTTTTTATTACATATAAAAGTCTATTACATGTCTAAGAAAAGATTGTACAAAGGAGAATTTCTACAAAGAAAAGATCCTAAAGTCTACAGCCAACAGCCATCATGCGCCCTCAAATAGGCGCAGCGATCACCATGCGCCCCCAGTTAGGCGCATCTCACCATGCGCCCTCAGCAAGGCGCATCCTTTCAGCAGCTCAGTTATATGTATCCCTTTGGCAGCTCAGTTATGTGCATCCCTTCAGCAGCCCAGTTATGTGCCGCTCTTCCAGCCAGGCTCACCGCCGTCTAAATGCTTCGACTAATGAAGCATTTATTGAGCAGAACGAGGTTGGCAATCAACCCTCTAGCCGAGGAAGAGAAAAGAACCATAAGCCAACCTGTGGCCAGGAGAGGCTTCGAAAGAGCCTCCAAAGGCCAAGGAAGATCGTGATCGAAACCGCGGCTAAAGGAGCAGCTTTCAACACAACCAGAATGGGCTACACCCATTTTGAAGGAAGAAAGAGCCACCAAAGCCGCAACACTGCCATTCCGATCTACGGCTCTTCCTGCACAACGAAGACGAGGCCCGAGCATCCCTATCTTTGGATGCAACATGCACCTTCCGTCTGCCTCGGAAGCCCTCGACTCCGACTTTTAGATGTAACAGTCACCTTCAAGTACATCAATGAAGACATTGTGTCGCATCTTCACCCTCGGGAGCATCTCATCAACAGAATGCATCCGAGTAAACGAATTCATGTCGGAAGGACGTGAGAGAACGAGAAGCAAACTCTCTCCATGCCACTATTTATAGGTCGGGAAAATCAAACCCATGCGCCAAGTGGATGGCTCTCCGAATTCCGTGCAATGAATTTGCATTAAATGGATGAACCGGACGCTTCGAATTCAGCTAAGTCAAGACAGCTATTTAAAGCACTCGAATATCGTAACAGTCGCACCATTAAAGACGTGTCACGAAGCAGATGCGCCGGTCAGACCGCGCATCACACAGACGCGCCCTTCAACATCAAGCGCATCACACAGACACGCCCTTCAGTACCAAGCACATCATAGGGATGCGCCCCCATGCGTCCCCATACACCTAGTGGAACGCCAACCGACGCACCCACTCAGCTGTCCATCGAATGTCACACACATTAAATGCTGAACTGACAGAGTTGGCAGCACTCCTCCCGAAGTCTGAACAGTTCAGAAGACGAAGCGTCGCCAACATCAGCATCATCATTACTTTCCTCCGACGGCTACTGCCACGTGGCCACCCAACTGCTTGCATGCGCCTCTGCAGCCATGTGGCCAAATCTGCATACGCCTCAAAAGCCATGCGTCTCAGACTTTTCACTGATCCCTAAAGACAGAAGGAAAGTCACCATTAAAGCTCTGCATGCGCCTCAAAAGCCATGCGTCTCAGACTGCTCTCTGATCCCGAAAGACAGGAGTAAAGTCACTTCTGAAGCCTCGCATGCGCCTCAAAAGCCATGCGCCCCGAATGGTTCGTGACTCCTAAAGGTTACGAGCCAAAGCCTCATCATGCGCTAAATCCTAGGCGCATCCTACCAGATCATTCCCCACCAAATCAGAGATCTCCGAGCCATGGGTCAATGACACGTGTCCTTTGACTCGACTCACCCAAGATCTCAGCAACAGAAAGATCTTCTCCTCTGCTACGTGCCGGTCCACAACAGCAGTATGAAGAATTCAACCCCTCGATCAGGGCGCATCGTTCATGCGCTCCATCAGCAATCAACACGTGGCATCCCCGCGTACAGGTGCATCCTATATGTGCACATGAGCAGCCAGCCTACAAAGCTATAAATAGAGGGATCATTTCCTTCTTTCGGACGTACACACCTGCCTACCTACACATGGACAGAACACACAACTACCAGAGAGGCAGATACAGACACTCAACGTCTTCTTTCTTTCAGCAAGCTCCAGCACCCAGAGCAATCCAAGTCTTTAGAGAACCGATAACCGTCGTCAGATCGTCAACGGAGTCAACGCATTACCACTCACTCCATCGGTACAAGGGACCCAGATAAACAAAAGTGTACTCCTAGGACTACGTCTAATTCCTATATTGTAACACTGTTCTGTTTGTATTGAAATTTGTAATAAAAGAATTTTAATGGCAAACAAGCTGGCGACTCTGCTGGGGACCTCTTTCTCCTCCACCGAGAAAGCTGTGTCACAATCCGACGACGTAAAGGTGGGCTCCTCCCACAAGACGCTGGTCGTACGCCTCAATCAATAGGCGTATGAGGAGTTCATCTCTGAAGGCAGTGCGAGTCCTTCGAAGCGGCTTCCGAAGCCGAAGAAGACCCGTCGAGTCTGGGTGCACAAGGTCGACGCCTCGGGCACCACCACCGAAGGGGATGTGCCGATCCAGCCTTTCCTTCCTGCTGACGTCCTCAGCAACCAAGATGCGCCCGCTGATATAGCGCATCTCTCGGGGAAACGTGCGGCTAACCATGTTCCTCAGCCATCTCCCTTCCAGGCAAGGAGGATGCGTCGACGGAGCAGGGGCGCAGCCAATGCCCCGTGCATTACCTCTGATACGCCACAGAAGGTCTCTGTCTTTGACAGACTCACTCGCTGTCGTGGCGAGGAGAATTTGGATTCTGAGTACTACGCGCCCCAGCGGCCTGGCACGAAGAAATCCAAGGCAACACGGGCCATGCGCCCCAAACGTGCTATGCCAGCAGCAAGCCAGAAGCATGCGCTCACAATCATGTGCGCTGCTAATGGTAAGTTGTACAAGGTCGACTCGAGTGCTGCGGTGCCAGAAACGAGCCGACCTTCAAAGTCCTTGTCTCGCTTGGGCGCATCTATTGCGTGCACAACCAAGTCGAGTAAGACAAATCTAGTGGTCTTGAACTCCCGCGCCTCCTCTGGTTGTGCGTCTGAGGTCCGTTCAAGTCACTTCAAATGCTGTAGTTCCCCCACTACTGATCGGGATGCCTGTTTGGTATTAGATCAGGGGGCGCAGCACTCACTTGACCACCCCGGTGCTTAGCCTTGCCATGCGTCTGAAGGGGGTGTGAAGGTGGCACTCTCCTCCAACGATCTACGTAACGTGATCACTCACAAGCGCCGATCAGGAGAGTCGACTGACAAGCACGATGCGCCTCTCACGGGGCATACTTGTGCTGTGGTCACCATCAACTGCTGTTGTAAAGCGGCAGTCCCACCCAGGCAGTCGGTGTTCCAGCGGCTACAATCATCGACACCCCTCCGACGTCGCCTCGGGAAGAAGGTGTCAACAGAAGAAGAGCCAAGGGTTGCTTCATGCAACGTGATCTCCAACTCCTCGTCCAAAAGCCAGCCGAAGAAAACCAAGACAGCTGTCGCGTCCTCCGGAGTGTTCGAAGGCACTCGGAGGAGGAAGAAAATCTTGGAAGAAGCTGTGGGTAGTCAGACCCTTGTCGAGTCCGAAGACGAGGGTATCCAAAGCACATCTGGGGAAGATCCTGTCAGCCTCCCAGAAGATAAAGATATCCCCCAGAACATTGTTGGGGGTAGTCTAGCATCTGTGGACCCGAGTTCCGGAGACGCAGAGGCCCTTCAAGACGGAGCTGAGGGTAATCAGGCCCTTGCAGATACGCCCGTGGTGAATATTCTCCCGAACATAGCCGGGGGTAGTCAAGACGAGGCTCCAGGAGAGGCAACTCCCCCACAAGAGAGTGAGGCCGAGAGTGAAGCCTCAACCCATCCATCCACTCCCGCCCGCGTTATGACAGTAAACGTGACTGAGGCTGATATCGAGTCTGATGCACCGCCAACAGACCTCGTCCAGCGTATGGATACCCTGGAGGAAGGACTCAAAATCCTTTCTGCCTCCATGCAAACACTGACTCAAGCAGTGTTTGAGATACGATCAGCATTGGCCAGGACACCTTCTGTCGGTCCCGACCCAGGGGCCAATGGAGAATCGAGTGTACCCCTTCAACGGGTATCCACGGACATAGATCGCCGTGAAGCACCTCGGACATCGGATCCCACAAGTGCTCAACTCCCGGTGATGCCACCTTCCCCGACTCCCAACTCCACAGAAGACGTGGTCGAGATGATCAGGGACTTGCGCGAACGCTTTGAGTCCAAGACAAGACAAGAGGAGCGCCAAAAGATGGGCATCCTCCAACCTTATCCCCTCGAATAGAATAAGGTGGTTTATCCTCCTAAGTATAAACCACAAACACTGACGCCATACGACGGGAAGGACTCTCCGCGTCGCTATCTGACGTATTTCCAGTCTCAGACGGGACATCTTCCGAAGGAGGACGCACTACTTACCAGCATATTTGTTGGGGTACTGAAAGGAGTGGCGTACGACTGGTACTGCATCCTCTCCGATAATTCAATATCTTCCTTCGACGACCTGACGCGTCTTTTTCTTGACCGTTTCTACGACGGCGGAAAGGACATGACAATGGCGTCCCTTATAGAGATACGCCAGAAGGAGAAGGAAACAGTCCAAGTGTTTATCGAACGCTTCCGACAGGCCTGCTTCAGACTGTCTTCGGGCATGCCAGAACATGCGCTTCTCTCCTCCTGCAGTATGAACATGCTGCCTGCAGTCAAACTCTGGCTTAACTCTACTCCTCCTCCCGACTGGAGCTCCTTGATCATTGAAGTAGAAGCCGCAGAGAAGAAGGCGGCCAATGCTCGTCTTCTGGGAGTCAGTTTTCCTGCCTTCGAGGATAAGGGGAAACGGCCTGCAGCCAACAACCCCGGACGAGAGACAAAGGGGAAACAGGCATTGACTGTCAATGCCTCAAAAGATGCGTCAGTACCTACTTAGAAACCTCCACTTGTACCAAGGCCGAAGGAGGTTTATTCGTTCAACGGCGAAGATACCCTGCAACTCTTTGGGATACTGAAGCAGGGTGACAAGATCAAGCTTTCGGACCCGAAGCGTCCCGATGAGGTTGGGAAAGTGGACAACCCGAGGTACTGTCACTACCATCGGTTTGTCGGACACCCAACCAAGGACTGCTATGTCCTCAAGAATTACATCCAGCGCATGATCAATGCGGATGTAATCTCCGTCGACTACGAAGAGAAGACGATGTCAGCCAACGTGGTGTCACTCCAGTTTGGCACCCTGCCGCCGACTACAACACAAGATGGCGTCATCCCCATCCCTAGGGCGACAATGGAGGTGGTTAACCTACCACGTACCCGTGACAACGTGAGTGGACTCATCCCACTCACCTCATCTCGGGGAGAGATCCTATGGGTTCACCCCGATCTCGTCTCCGAGGTGACTCAACCGGAGGTACGCCCTACCTCCAAATCCAAAGGCAGGAAGATCAAGTCTTGCCGCACGATCTCTTCTTCAGCAGAAGAGGCACTTCCTGTGCAGACGTATTCACAACAGAACGTCCAACCCGACGAAGCTGCCATCGAGGTGGTGCCTCATGGCACTGTCCCTGCTGTCCAGGACGAGGGCCCATCTAAGCCCCCAGCAGCCAATAAGCAGAAGCAGATAGAGGCCCGCTTCGACGGGCCTCTACGAAAGGAGAATGCTTTGGGGCTAGCCAAGCCCCACAACTTCGACATACTGGCACAACTGGCCAGTACTCCTGCCCGCCTATCTCTGTTCGAGCTCCTTCGTCTTTCCAAAGACTCCCGAGAAGCTCTCTGTGAAGCTCTGAAGGATGCTGAATCCTTTCTCAGTCAGGTCAAGCAGCCTGAAGATCTCCCGACTGTATGTACGTACTGTCATTGTGCGGATGAGGTTATCCCCAATATAACCTTCACCCAACAAGACATGCTGCTCAAACACAACCGACACAACAGGCCATTGTACTATACAGGGTATATCGGTTCATTCAAGGTGAAGCGGATTCAGATCGATCCGGGGTCTTCCTTCAGCATCATCCTGAAGATGCTGCTCTCAACACTGGGGATCCCATTGTACCGACTGGCGCCCTCCAACACAACAATCAGTGGCTTCAACGCCAGCAAAAGCGAACTACTGGGCAAAATACGACTAAAGTGCCACATCGATAACCTCAGAACCGAGGTCACTTGTTATGTCGTGGACGCTGAAGTCAACTACAACCTTCTGTTGGGTCGCCCATGGCTGCATGAATACATGGTGGTGCCGTCCACGCTCCACCAATGTATGAAGTACACGTCCACCAACAACGTCATCCGTACGGAGTTCGCGGACATCGACCCTTTCAAAGGGATTGAAGCCTACTTCACCGATGCTGACTTATACAAATTACTTGACGGGGAGGAAGCCAATGATGCTGACGACGAAGCAGAAATGACAGCAGGGCCGGACATGGAGCCTGAGGTCACCCCCGATGCTCCTTTGAAGATCCGACTCAAAGGCAAACCGCCTCAAAAGTTGCCTCCCATGAGAATTAAGCTACCCGGGAAAGCACCAGCTGCTCCTGAAGATACGGTTCAAGGGAAAGCTGCCTCAAACATCGGCTCCCCTCGTGGCAAAACTACAGGGGAAGGCGCCAATCACTGGAGCTACAGTGGAGGCACCTCTGAAGGTGCGTCTTAAGGGCAAGCCGCCGCCATCTCAGCCGCCAGAGAAGGCTCACGTAGTCCTCTCGGACTCCAAAGCCAACGCTATGGTGGACTCTCCCGATCCTACTCCAGTGCTTACAGATGAAGAGTTGGGGGAATATATCTCGACTGATGTCGATGCCCCTTCTCTAGACAATGTAATCCCGCAAGATAAAATCTCATATTTCATCAATAACAGAGTGTCTTTTAATTATTCTAGTCTTCCACATTGGAATGCCATGTATACATTAGATAACGCTCTACGGTCGTTGCAAACACAAATAACGACCGTCCATCATGTAAATCGAGTAGTCCCATCCCAAGGGGTCTGTTACATAGTCCCACCACGGAGTCGAGATGAAAAATCCATCATCTTCGACAAGGTTGAGCGTCATCAAGACCTTCCGCCACTCGAGCCAGAACCAGATGCCGGCAGAATGCAACTCTATCGGTACATGGACAAGGCAAAGTACCTCATCCAAAAGATGGGTTACGACCTAAAAAGCGACAAAGGCCTGAACTACGGCAAGGGTCGACGTCTCCCTCTCCGGCTTCCAACACCTAAAGGAAAGCCGCAGGACTATTACAATCGAACTCGACGGGGGTTAGGCTACGTCACGTCGCCGTCAACTCCAGAGACTTCAGATGCAGAAGAAGTAGAACATTCTCACTCGTCTGAAGCATCAACGTGGGACTCCGATACCAGTATCGGCTCAGTCTTCAAGAGGGTGCTGTCAGCCAACATGACGTCTGCACAATCTCAAGAAGAGGAAAACAAAGACCAAGCACCAGAATTCTTCGAAGAGGAACCCTAGGCTCAATGCCTAGGACAACAATGGGAGTCTCATTTTGAATTGCGTGAACCTCCCACCGAAGACGAAGTCGAGCAGATCGACCTTGGGGATGGATCTTCTTCCAAACCCATCTTCATCAGCAAAAGCCTAAAAAGGACAAGACCGAGAATCTTTAATCCAGCTGGCTAAAGATTATATCGACGTCTTCGCCTGGAGCTACGAAGATATGCCGGGACTTGATCCCCAGATCGCGATATATAGGCTGAACATCTTACCTGATGCCAAGCCTATCAAACAACAACAGCGGCACTTCCGTCCGGACATCATGAACGCTATCGATCAGGAGGTAGACAAACTCTTGACCAGCGGCTTCATCCGTGAAGAGCAACACCCAGATTGGGTAGCCAACATCGTCTCCGTCACCAAGAAGAATGGAAAGATACGAGTCTGTATCGACTTCAGGGACCTCAACTCGGCTTGTCCAAAGGACGAATTCCTGCTTTCAATCACCGACGTGATGATCGACAACACATGTGGCTTCGAGCGCATGTCTTTCATGGACGGGTATTCGGGCTACAACCAGATCAAGATGTTCCCTGATGACGCAAAACACACGTCATTCAGGACTCCAAAGGGCATTTTCTGCTATACAGTGATGCCCTTCGGCTTGAAGAACGCTGGTACGACATGATAACGAGCTATGAGCACCATTTTTCGTCAACACCTTTACAAGACAGTCGAATGCTATGATGACGACATCGCAGTCAAGAGCCGTCTCAAAGGAGATCACCTGCAAGACCTTAAGACAGTCTTCGATCTCATACGGGCGCATCAACTCAAGATGAACCCCGCTAAATCCTTCTTAGGGGTTTCTAATAGAAAGTTCTTGGGCTTCATCATCAGGCGAAATGCATTCATGTCGATCCCGAGAAGACCAAAGCTATCCTTGATATGGACCCTCCGAAGAATCTTCGAGAACTTCGAGGCCTACAGGGGCGTCTGGCATACATCTGGAGGTTTATAGCAAACCTTTTCGGCAAATGTCGACCCTTCACTCAGCTCATGAAGAAAGGAGTCTCTTACGTCTGGACAGAGAAATGCCAGAAAGCTTTCGATGACATCAAAGATTACTTGACAAGCCCGCCAGTCCTGGTGGCACCAGTCGCCAGCAAACCATTCCTCCTCTACGTCCGTGCCATGGATCATTTCCTCGGCGCCCTGCTAGCTCAGAACAGTGACACAGGCTATGAGCAAGCAATCTACTACCTCAGTCGAACTCTGATCGGGGCCGAACACCGGTACAACCCCGTTGAAAAGGAGTGCTTAGCTTTGGTATTTGCCATCCAAAAGACTCGATATTATGTCTCGGGACAGACAATTCATGTCGTTTCCCGAGTCAATCCGTTCAGGGTCCTCATGACGATGCCAGGATCATTGAACTCCCGGCTAGCCATATGGGCGATCTTGCTAACACCATACAACATGGTGTCCGTTCCACAAAAAGTTGTTTAGGGTCAAGCTCTGGCCGACTTTTTAGCTGCACACCCCATCCCAGAGTCCTCAAGACTCTATGAAGACATCCCGGATGAGGTCCAAGAATTAAACGTCACCGAAGAAGGCTTCGTCTGGCGGATGTTTTTCGATGGCGCTTCAAGAACAGGCCCCAAAGGCCAAATCATCGCTGGAGTGGGGGTGGTATTAGTCTCTCCCGATCAGCTGGTCATCCAGCGTGCTTACTCCCTTTCAAAGCCGTGCTCCAACAATGTTGCTGAGTACAACGCGCTCATTATGGGACTCCAACTGGCACAACAGCTGGGGGTGAATCATCTGGAAGCATACGGTGACTCAAAACTCGTCGTAAACTAGATTAGAGGGCAATACGAGGTTCGCCATGAAGATCTGATCCCCTACCATGAAGTTGCATTGAACATCATTTCAACCTTCACCGGGTTCTTCGTCGAACACGTACCTCGTCTACAAAATCTAGAGGCTGATGCTCTGGCCGGCCTCGCAGCCTCATTAGCGGCACCCTTTGGAACTCAACACTGCGTCACGGTAGTGGGTCGAGACCTGGTCTGCCCTAAAAATAACCTGTGCTCACAAGTGGCCCATGCCATGTCAACGAGTGCTGGTGTTAACGTCCGAGACTGGAGATTCCCATTCATCGACTTCGCTGTCTACAGAATTATTCCAGAGGACCTAAAAGAAGCCGTCTCAGTCAGGAGGTGCTCTCTTCGATTCTACTACGATACGGCTACTAAAATGCTGTACCGACGCTCCTACGATGGACTTCTCCTTCGATGTTTGTCCAACGAAGAAGCAGCCGAAGCCCTTCGAGAAGCTCACGATGGAACCTGCGGGGCCCATCAACCTGGTCCTAAGTTGCAGGACCGACTGCGACGCATGGGCTACTACTGGCCAACCATGGCCGCTGACGCTGTCGAATATGCTAAGAAGTGCCATACGTGCCAGCTTCATGCAGAATTCATTCATACACCGTCAGAACCACTACATCCTACAGTCGCCTCCTGGCCCTTCGAAGCTTGGGGCATGGACATTGTAGGACCGATCACCCCTCCTTCATCGAGAGGGCACCGCTTTATCCTAGCAATCACCGACTACTTCTCCAAATGGGCAGAAGCAGTTCCGCTGGCAGAAGTGAAAAGCTCCAGGGTGATCAGCTTCATCAAGCACCACGTCATCTACCGTTTCGGAGTACCCCGGAGGATCATCCACGACAATGGTCCTCAGTTCATTAGCCATATTTTCAGCAGATTCTGTGACAAGAATCGTATTCAAAACGTGGCATCAACCGCCTACAATCCGACAGCAAACGGATTGGCCGAGGCATTCAACAAAACTATCGTCAGGCTACTCAAAAAGGTCGTATCATCTAACAAACGCGACTGGGACGAAAATCTCGGCGAATGCCTTTGGGCCTACCGCACAATGGTACGGACCCCGACAGGCAACACACCATTCTCCTTGGTCTACGGGAGCGAAGCGGTACTGCCTCTCGAGATCCAGATATCCTCACTCTACGTAGCAATCACAAACCAACTCACAGAAGAGGACAATCAACGTCGTCATCTGCGGAAACTGGAGGCACTTGACGAAAAGCGTCTCCTAGCTCAACAACGCATCGAACTCTACCAAGCCCGTATATCACAGGCTTTCAACAAGAAGGTCAAGCAGAGGACTTTCCAAGTTGGCGACCTGGTTCTGGCAGTCAGGAGGCCGATAGTGTTGACTCACAAGACACCAGGAAAGTTCGAGCCCAAATGGGAAGGACCTTTCATCATAGAGACGGTATACTCAAACGGTGCTTACCGCCTCGCCAAATCCAATGGGGACTTGTTCATAATGCCCATCAACGGCAAGTTCCTAAAGAAGTACTACTCTTGACATCTCTCAGACATGTGCTTCCATCCGGGGATCTGTGGACCCAATCATCAGGACTCACAGACAATTCCCTTTCACAAAATCATACGCTTCCGGAACCCAGCTGTTCCGTAGCATCCTCCAGTAGAAGGACAACCACGTCCATATCACCTCTGAGTTGTCCCCTACACCCTACAAAGTAGAATCTTACATCCCATAAGACTACACTATCCACCATGTTTACCACGTCCACATTACCTCTGAGTAAACATCCCGTACAGACAACCCTTGCGTTGTCTTACATTGATCGCAGAACTTCCACGTCCACATTACCTCTGAGTAGTTCCGCGTATCCCCCAGGATCAATCCTACCACGTCCATAACATCTCTGAGTAGGGAGATTCCACCACTTGAATTCTATATTTGCCATGTCCACATCACCTCTGAGCAAACATGAGGGTTCTCTCAAACTTATTATCTGTACCTAAAAACCAAGGTGCGCAGAAGATAATAGTCCACACAAATTATCAAGTTCATGACAGCAAAAATGAACACACCACAAAAAAACTTTATATTCTTTATTTTTAAATAGAGAGTAAAAGTTTACATCCCCAGCAAGAGTTGCAAAAATACAAAAAAAAGAAGAGACCACAATCCCTAAACATCCCCAGGGTTGGCTGAAAGCTCTTCAATTTGACGCCTCAAGTCCGCCGCTCGAGTCTCCACAGTCGCCAGGACTCGACGTTCAGCTTCTTGACGCATCGCTTCAATAGCCTCAGGAGAAGTATCGTTCTCATGCTTCTCATCCAGCTGATGTCGCTGCTGAGCCAGGGTACGAGCCCGGTGAGTGAAAGCTGCTTCCTCCTTCTTGAATGCTACGTGTTCATCCTGGACACGTTCGGCGTCTAAAAGGAGTCGGGCCCGCTGGTCCTCAAGGCGGCGGATCTTGGCGTCAATCTCTGTGATATTAGCGTCCAACGCAGCTCGCGCCTCCACTGTCTCCCGCGTAGACTAAGACAACCGCTCCACTGCAGCTTCAGTCTCAGCTCCTTCACATTCTCAGCCACTCACGGTGGCCTGGTAGGAAGAATCAATCTCGGCAATTAGCTTCTCCTTCTCCGCATCTATCAGGACGGAGAGGTCGTTTCGCTGGATGCACTGTAATTCGAAAAGCCACTGGTCCAACTCAGCCACTGTGGCTTCCAGAATGACGGCCATATGATCGTGGCCCTGGTGAAGACGGATCAGGTTGATATGAGGCAGTGCCAGAGTTCTTGCCGTCGCAAAGCTTCCGTTGGCATCCATCACTGCCGATACCCCCCTCTGCAGCATTTTATACACTGCCTCGACGATGAATTTTATGTATTCATCTGCATCCGCCAGCACCTGCGGTGTCATGGCAGGAGTCGGAGGAGCTGCTCTAGTTAGCGGACCGGAAGAAGATCCGTCGACCTCAACCTGCGAGGCTGGAACCTCGACATCAATAGGCTCTTCACCAACAGGGGCTTGACTACTAGCCCGAGGAGCCACAGGAATAGAAGAAGCCGAAACAGGCGTCGAGATAGTACCCCAGGTGGAAGGAGCAATAGA
This sequence comes from Iris pallida, assembly GCA_029216955.1. Lineage (NCBI taxonomy): Eukaryota > Viridiplantae > Streptophyta > Magnoliopsida > Asparagales > Iridaceae > Iris > Iris pallida. Next base: position 1,159,607 of record JANAVB010004599.1, on the reverse strand, counting down.
GGGTTCCATCACACCCTTATTCTTCCCAAACTCGGAAGAACCACCGACGTCAGTGGCCACCTCTTCAGCCCCCAACGTCCTATCGGCAGCCAGTACCTCTCCTGGCAGAACGGAGAGATCAACACTTGCCTCCTGACTCGTCCCTGAAGTCAGGACCGCCAGACGAGTCTCCTCATCAAATCCCTCTACAGGGACAAGATTTGTCGCTACCTCCTGATCGGTAGCCACCTCAGCTTCTACTGCTGAGTCTGGGGTAGGGCTCGGCAATGATACAGCCGACCTTCCCTCATCGTGACAAGAAGGGGAATCAACCCTCTCCTCTGTTCCAACAACATCTGTTGCCCCCGCAACAGACTCTTGCAACTCTGGAGCAATGTCATCTGAAGACGACGAACTCCACTCCACTTTATCATCACGAGGCCCTGTTTCCGCTGGACCCTCAGCGTCCAAGGCTTCCACGGCAGCTGGCACCATCCCGGAAGTGGCTGCAACCTCCGTATCTCTTTTAACAAAGTCTGGAGATACTAAAACCTCCGCAGGAATATCTTTCGGATTCTCCTCCAGTGGAGACATTACCATCGGAGGAATGCGCTCGTCAGAAGAGCTTGCCACCTCCTTCGGTTTACTGATACCCGGTTTCGAAACACGGGTCCTCTTCTTCGGTGATCCCTACAAGAAGAAAAGCACAAGTCACCAAAATGACAAGATGAGCCAAAATTACGGAGGACTCTTTACCTCGGCAAGAGCTGATTCCACTGGCATTACAGACGGCATTCCCGTAGCCTTTAGAGTCGTGGCTTTTTTCGGCCTTTTTGGTACAGACAAACCAGCTTCTGCGTTGGCCCATCTCTTCCCAACAGAGGGATCTCTCACTGATGCTGCAGCAGCGGCCCAATATCCTGCCAATTCTGGTGGACGATATGACCGAGCCGCTATCAACATATTCGTTGTGGCCTCCAGCTGAGTTCCAATGATGAAACTAGTCTCTCTATCATAACCTGGAGACGCAGTATTCATTGTGCAATACAGCTTAGCTGCCGAATACAGGATCTGTGGCCGAGGGTTGCGAACGGGCGTAGTAAACTGAACACCAGTACACCCGGTATTGTAATATTGCCAGCCCCGGGCTCCATCCAGCAAACTTCCGACGAACCCCAGACTGTTACTAGGATTCCGTAGCATTAGCTGGATATAGCCAAACTGGCGAGCAAATCGGCTGGGCAGATACGGCTCCAGATAACACCTATTCTGGTTTCGGTAGACCAAGTGAGAAAGCCGAATACTTTACAACCAACGAAAACCCTATTTCGGCAGAGTAATCGCGTCTTCACCAGAGTCGACTAAATCTTGGTCAGCCTCAAAATCTTTGAATATGGGGCCAACCTTGACAATCTCCCACCCCTGAAGGTAGGACAAAACTCTCCTGCAAACGGGGACGCCAGTGTGTAACCACTTCCTCTTATGGAAGCGGCGGATAAAGGCATCTCCTTCAACATGATCCTCCTCCGGACCTGGACTCATCACGTTCGGATGATGCAGAATCAACCATCCCATAAGATAATGGAATGGTAGTTCGGCTCGGGGAAAGTTGTCATTTCTACCTCTCTCATGGATCACATCATCAGCAAAGGTCCTCAAACCCTGCAACAGGTTACACACCATCGCGGGGAGGAGAGCTAAAGGACGTCCAAAGACCAATTTCACGACGGGCAAAATGAGGTTCCGGTGTACCCTCTCCACTGCACCAGATCCGCCCACAAACACATAATCTCGGAGCCATATCATCTAGTATGCCGTCAGCACCGCCTTAGACGACATCCGGTACGCACAGTGCCAGAAGCAACTATACGCGTTCTCGCCGCTCTCATTGGAACGAGGGGTCCTCTCGTCCAGCCGGCTTATTTCAGAAGTCACTTCCGCGGGTTTCAACCCTTGCGGAGTCGTAAACCGGATCCTCGAGGAATCCACCAAATCCTGCTTGAAGACGTAATCCCTCCAAGCAGTCACATGAGGCTGGGTCTTGCCTTTGTCCTTCCGGTGCATCAGATAATGATGGCTCGCCACCTCTTTGAAAACAGCCATCATCTCTGGGTCCTTATTTTCCAGAACCTGGATCTCTTCATTTGAGGGAAAATATTCCTCGTACGGTTCCGAGTCCCAAAGAAGCTTGGACACTTCGTACATCTCATGAAGAGCCAACCCCAACTCCCCTACTGGAGTAAAGAAAGTACAAGTCTGGGAATTGAACAATTCCAAGAGTACAAGAAACATAGGCTTATTGAGGTCCATGCCAGCCTGCGTGGCACAGATAGCGGCTGTCAGCCCAATCTCCTTAAGCTCAGCCTTGAACTTCGAAAGCACCCAAATGGTCAACTCGTCCCACTTCGGCATGTGATGACACCAACCTTCAACTCTAAAGCCACCTTTCGAATACGTGACCCTCGATGTCAGCATCCGACTTGCAAAGGTTGAGGCGCTAAAGGCAAAAGTGTCATTAGGGACTTCACTGTAGAGGCTCCCAGGATGCAAAGTTCGGTAACTAAACGAGGGACCGGTTCGTGAAGCGGCCAGGGTATCCCTCTGATTCGAGGTAGCATTAATCGAAAGGCACCTCCCAAGGCCCCTCCTTGAGAAGGAGTAAGCTCCCAGGGCATCCTTCTCTTGGAAGCTAAATGATAGAAGGCCGTCAGCGGCAACTGGCGGTCAAGTTGTCGCATGTACAGCACCATGCCTTTTGCAGAGAAGAACCAGTCTTCTTTGACCTTCAGTATCTTCGCCTCAGTGGAGATCAGGCGGTCACCGAACAAAAAGGCAGGTTTTAAGAAGGTCACATGCTCGGATTCAGCAGATTTCAGTTTTTCGCTCTCCATCATACTCTGAAGGAAAATCGGCAACTGGTTCTGGATCTGCAACACTCTCTCAGGAGGTTGATTATGTAAGATAGCATCCTTCGCAGGGTTGATAACTGCCTCGTCAAAATCAACTCCCATTTGACAAAGGGAAGCATCCAGAAGGACATCATTCAGCAAAGGAGTTATCATTGACACTGGCACAACGAAAATAAAAAGTCAGGCAAAAAGACAAAGTGTGTCAAAGCAACCTGGCGCATCATCAGGGTGTCAACCTATGCGCCTCAGTAAAAGCTTCGGCACATCAGTAGGGTGTAAACCCATGCGTGTCAGCAGAAGCTTCGACGCATCATCAGGGTGTAAACCCATGCGCGTCAGCAGAGGCTTCGACGCATCATCAGGGTGTAAACCCATGCGCGTCAGCAGTTAAAACGTCGGTGCATGATAAAGGCCTAAACCTATGCACGTCGGCGGGACAAAACCTCGGCGCATCCATACGCGCCGGCAGCAGAGAGTTAGGGCACGCCAACTCAGCCGCATGATCCAAAGTTCGTCTGAACAAAGAAAATAGTGGAAGAAAAGATACCCACCCGTCATCGCGGGTCGAACGTCGGCCGGAGTCACAATGGTGACAGGAGCATCCTCCTCAGAAAATTCCACAGCAGCCTCTACAGGCTCTTTCCCTTTGCCTCGTCCAGCACCGCCACGAGGAGTCTTGGAAGCCATTGCTTGAGAGAAGAAAGTTAGGGTTTTTGTGAAAAAGAACTCTAAAAAGCAAAAGCAAGGAGAAGAAGAACTCTCTCTCTCCATCTCACGCCTATTTATAAGCTTGGTCGCACGCATGAACCGATGAAGTGTGACCTCAGCCGTCGCCTCGGGTTCTGTGAAGAGATAACCGCAAATAAAACCAAAAAGATCATCATTAATCTTTCTTGGTTATCGAGGCGTCATCATTTGTATTAACTGAGCGGAGCATGCGCCCCATCACTGATGTGCGGAGTATCTATGTGCCCCGACAGTCGTGCGCCCCTACCACCATGCTTCTTATTCAAAGTATTCTAAAACTTGTCCAAAAGTTTTGAAAACTTTGAAGGGGGTCTTGTAGAAGCATGAAATTTCAGGACCAGAAATCCTATGTGCCTGACACTACATGCGCCAGAGCTCGAACAGAGTACTTCACAGCAAAAACATCGAATATAGACATTGAAAATGGACTTTTTATTACATATAAAAGTCTATTACATGTCTAAGAAAAGATTGTACAAAGGAGAATTTCTACAAAGAAAAGATCCTAAAGTCTACAGCCAGCAGCCATCATGCGCCCTCAAATAGGCGCAGCGATCACCATGCGCCCCCAGTTAGGCGCATCCTACTATGCGCCCTCAGCAAGGCGTATCCTTTCAGCAGCTCAGTTATGTGCATCCCTTTGGCAGCTCAGTTATGTGCATCCCTTCAGCAGCCCAGTTATGTGCCGCTCTTCCAGCCAGGTTCACCGTCATCTAAATGCTTCGACTAATGAAGCATTTATTGAGTAGAACGAGGGTGACAATCAACTCTCTAGCCGAGGAAGAAAAAAGAACCACAAGCCAACCTATGGCCAGGGGAGGCTTCGAAAGAGCCTCCAAAGGCCAAGGAAGACTGTGATCGAAACCGTGGCTAAAGGAGCAGCTTTCAACACAACCAGAATAGGCTACACCCATTTTGAAGGAAGAAAGAGCCACCAAAGCCGCAGCACCGCCATTCCGATCTACGGCTCTTCCTGCACAACGAAGACGAGGCCCAAGCATCCCTATCTTTGGATGCAACAGGCACCTTCCGCCTGCCTCAGAAGCCCTCGACTCCGACTTTTGGATGTAACAGTCACCTTCAAGTGCATCAATGAAGACATTGCGTCGCATCTTCACCCTCGGGAGCATCTCATCAACAGAATGTATCCGAGTAAACGAATTCATGTCGGAAAGACGTGAGAGAACGAGAAGCAAACTCTCTCCATGCTACTATTTATAGGCCGGGCAAATCAAACCCATGCGCCAAGTGGATGGCTCTCTGAATTCCGTGCAATGAATTTGTATTAAATGGATGAACCGGACGCTTCGAATTCAGCTAAGTCAAGACAGCTATTTAAAGCACTCGAAGATCGTAACAGTCGCACCATTAAAGACGTGTCACGAAGCAGATGCGTCGGCCAGACCGCGCATCACACAGACACACCCTTCAACATCAAGCGCATCACACAGACGTGCCCTTCAGTACCAAGCACATCACAGGGATGCGCCCCCATGCGTCCCCATACGCCTAGTGGAACGCCAACCGACGCACCCACTCAGCTGTCCATCGAATGTCACAAATATTAAATGCTGAACTGACAGAGTTGGCAGTACGCCTCCCAAAGTCTGAACAGTTCAGAAGATGAAGCATCGCCAACATCAGCATTATTATTACTTTCCTCCGACGGCTACTGCCACGTGGCCACCCAACTGCTTGCATGCGCCTCTGCAGCCATGCGCCTAAATCTGCATGCGCCTCAAAAGCCATGCGTCTCAGACTTTTCACTGATCCCTAAAGACAGAAGAAAAGTCACCATTAAAGCTCTGTATGCGCCTCAAAAGCCATGCGCCTCAGACTGCTCTCTGATCCCGAAAGACAGGAGTTAAGTCACTTCTGAAGCCTCGCATGCGCCTCAAAAGCCATGCGCCCCGAATGGTTCGTGACTCCTAAAGGTTACGAGCCAAAGCCTCCTCATGTGCCAAATTCTAGGCGCATCCTACCAGATCATTCCCCACCAAATCAGAGATCTCCGAGCCATGGGTCAATGACACGTGTCCTTTGACTCGACTCACCCAAGATCTTAGCAACAGAAAGATCTTCTCCTCTGCTACGTGCCGGTCCACAACAGCATTATGAAGAATTCAACCCCTCGATCAGGGCACATCGTTCATGCGCCTCCATCAGCAATCAACACGTGGCGTCCCCGCGTACAGGCGCATCCTACATGCGCGCATGAGTAGCCAGCCTGCAAAGCTATAAATAGAGGGATCATTTCCTTCTTCTGGACGTACACACCTACCTACCTACACACGGGCAGAACACACAACCAACAGAGAGGTAGATACAGACACTCAACGTCTTCCTCCTCTCAGCAAGCTCCAGCACCCAGAGCAATCCAAGTCTTCAGAGAACCGATAACCATCGTCAGATCGTCAACGGAGTCAACGCATTACCACTCACTCCATCGGTACAAGGGATCCAGATAAACAAAAGTGTACTCCTAGGACTACGTCTAAGTCCTATATTGTAATACTGTTCTGTTTGTATTAAAATTTGCAATAAAAGAATTTTAATGGCAAACAATACCCTCTGACGTTTTGGACATTACGGACGGATACAGATGACTGGATGCCAGTTACGCACACATGGCCTAAAATCCCACCCATGCGCATGAAAGTTGTCCTATAAATTGTACATTAGGCGGTTAGAATCTCCTTTGCATATTTGTGTCTAGAATAGTCTTTTATATATTATTTTATTATTCTGACAGTTCATATTAGCATGTTCTTCCTGTATCTTGCTATGTCCGTCTGAGGACCTGGTTTTTCCCCAGGTGTGTTCATGTCTTTCGCAGGTATTCTAGCCAAGGCCGTGGTCTTTCCCATTCCTTCGAAGACAATTGCGCTTGGTTTGTCTTGCCATTTTATGGATCGATTCTTGTACATTTCTTTCATTAAGATAGTTGTAGTGGACTTTGTCTCCGTCCAACGATTGTACCATAAATATTCAAGTTGATTTCATATTATTATTCTTTTCATTGTGGATGAGATTTAGTTTGTCTTGGATTACTGCATTTACAGCTTATGTATACATACAAGGCCCTTGTACTTCGTATGTATACAGCTAGCATGTCTACGTACTTAGTCCTAAGTATTTTGGGACTGGGGTGTTACAGCCGACCTCTTATCGTCCAGCGTAAAAGTATAGCCTGCACACCAGATCAACTAGAATCAGCTCGAATAGGACTTATCCTTTTCATCGATTCGATCGATAGATTCCATTCGACTTAAAGCTTACCTTTGGCCAACGTAACACTTGTATCGATTCGCATCGATACCTCATCGGGTCAACGCAACTCTTCGAGTCAACAACTCATCGTAATGCACCGTACGGAGCGGGGAATTACACGGTGCGCGGACCGTTACGGGCTGCGCCGGCGGCCCAAGCCCGGGCGGACGATCCCGCCCGCGGACATGCCGCCGACACGGCC